>CP136063.1:244270425-244794890 GCA_032622095.1 Siphonodentalium dalli | reverse complement strand
TTGGTACTCGCAATATTGGTGTTGCTCAAATGACACATTCTAATACAATAAACATCCTTTTGTGAGGACTTTCTTTCTAATTCGCTGTGAACTAAAGGAGAGCTGCATAATTATAAATATTTTGTCAATCATAAATGTGGTGTAACGAAGCAGAGCACGTTCATATAGCAACATCTAGCGACTACCGTGCATTCGCGCTTCAAAACTAATATTTTTGAACGAGGAAAAGCATCTCGATTAACAAAATCCAAGTAATAATTTGCACATCTTTTACCGTGAGCGTCGGTGGTGTAACGGTCAGCATGGTTGCCTTCCAAGCAGCCGATCCGGGTTCGACTCCCGGCCGACGCACTCGAAACTTTTTTCTTTCAGAACTAGCGATGATTTATCAGTTTATATCGCAAGGCAATCGCTGTTGTCTTCTAAGTTGACAGTGTCCAAGATGACCATTAAAAACGTACAGTAATCCAACAAGGCGTCGGTGGTGTAACGGTCAGCATGGTTGCCTTCCAAGCAGCCGATCCGGGTTCGACTCCCGGCCGACGCATGTCATTTTGAGACTATAGTTCGAGCTCACAAAATGCATCAACGTTGCAAAATAGTATATTTACCGTGCAAAACAATCCAGCGGTCAAATTGGGGAGGCATTCTTTACGGGGCCCAAAAACAGTAATTTATATTTCGCGCCAATTTTGTTCATATCTTGTACATCAAGCTCGTATCCTCAGGGCACGGATTGGCTATCCCATCTGATGAACAACCGACTATGAATCGCAAGAAAAAAAGTCAAAATACACGTCACATAAAATGTGGCAAAATGATGGATGGGCTCGTCCGGGATTTGAACCCGGGACCTCTCGCACCCAAAGCGAGAATCATACCCCTAGACCAACGAGCCATCTGATAAATGTGCATTTTTACATTGCTCACAATATTGCAGGTATAGCTAGCATATATCATATATAGTTGGTGATGCAATATACCGTGGTCAACATTACATTTGTCGTGCCAATGACCAAAAGATCGCCACTTGGTGTGCGCAGATCTATTTCAATCAACCAATACTTTAGTTCGGGCGATGCCACGTCATCAAATATGTCACTACAATACTTAAGTTAATATCACGGCCAAAATGCGCATGGCTCGTTGGTCTAGGGGTATGATTCTCGCTTCGGGTGCGAGAGGTCCCGGGTTCAAATCCCGGACGAGCCCATTTTTTATGTTTTGGTGTGGTCTCAGTAAATATCACTTCAAAACTCGACCCGACGACTATTATTCATTGACAAACATTAAAAGTAAAAGTTGGGCTCGTCCGGGATTTGAACCCGGGACCTCTCGCACCCTAAGCGAGAATCATACCCCTAGACCAACGAGCCAGGCGACAATGTGCATCCGAAATCACGAATCTACGATTAAGTTGGTACTCGCAATATTGGTGTTGCTCAAATGACACATTCTAATACAATAAACATCCTTTTGTGAGGACTTTCTTTCTAATTCGCTGTGAACTAAAGGAGAGCTGCATAATTATAAATATTTTGTCAATCATAAATGTGGTGTAACGAAGCAGAGCACGTTCATATAGCAACATCTAGCGACTACCGTGCATTCGCGCTTCAAAACTAATATTTTTGAACGAGGAAAAGCATCTCGATTAACAAAATCCAAGTAATAATTTGCACATCTTTTACCGTGAGCGTCGGTGGTGTAACGGTCAGCATGGTTGCCTTCCAAGCAGCCGATCCGGGTTCGACTCCCGGCCGACGCACTCGAAACTTTTTTCTTTCAGAACTAGCGATGATTTATCAGTTTATATCGCAAGGCAATCGCTGTTGTCTTCTAAGTTGACAGTGTCCAAGATGACCATTAAAAACGTACAGTAATCCAACAAGGCGTCGGTGGTGTAACGGTCAGCATGGTTGCCTTCCAAGCAGCCGATCCGGGTTCGACTCCCGGCCGACGCATGTCATTTTGAGACTATAGTTCGAGCTCACAAAATGCATCAACGTTGCAAAATAGTATATTTACCGTGCAAAACAATCCAGCGGTCAAATTGGGGAGGCATTCTTTACGGGGCCCATAAACAGTAATTTATATTTCGCGCCAATTTTGTTCATATCTTGTACATCAAGCTCGTATCCTCAGGGCACGGATTGGCTATCCCATCTGATGAACAACCGACTATGAATCGCAAGAAAAAAAGTCAAAATACACGTCACATAAAATGTGGCAAAATGATGGATGGGCTCGTCCGGGATTTGAACCCGGGACCTCTCGCACCCAAAGCGAGAATCATACCCCTAGACCAACGAGCCATCTGATAAATGTGCATTTTTACATTGCTCACAATATTGCAGGTATAGCTAGCATATATCATAGTTGGTGATGCAATATACCGTGGTCAACATTACATTTGTCGTGCCAATGACCAAAAGATCGCCACTTGGTGTGCGCAGATCTATTTCAATCAACCAATACTTTAGTTCGGGCGATGCCACGTCATCAAATATGTCACTACAATACTTAAGTTAATATCACGGCCAAAATGCGCATGGCTCGTTGGTCTAGGGGTATGATTCTCGCTTCGGGTGCGAGAGGTCCCGGGTTCAAATCCCGGACGAGCCCATTTTTTATGTTTTGGTGTGGTCTCAGTAAATATCACTTCAAAACTCGACCCGACGACTATTATTCATTGACAAACATTAAAAGTAAAAGTTGGGCTCGTCCGGGATTTGAACCCGGGACCTCTCGCACCCTAAGCGAGAATCATACCCCTAGACCAACGAGCCAGGCGACAATGTGCATCCGAAATCACGAATCTACGATTAAGTTGGTACTCGCAATATTGGTGTTGCTCAAATGACACATTCTAATACAATAAACATCCTTTTGTGAGGACTTTCTTTCTAATTCGCTGTGAACTAAAGGAGAGCTGCATAATTATAAATATTTTGTCAATCATAAATGTGGTGTAACGAAGCAGAGCACGTTCATATAGCAACATCTAGCGACTACCGTGCATTCGCGCTTCAAAACTAATATTTTTGAACGAGGAAAAGCATCTCGATTAACAAAATCCAAGTAATAATTTGCACATCTTTTACCGTGAGCGTCGGTGGTGTAACGGTCAGCATGGTTGCCTTCCAAGCAGCCGATCCGGGTTCGACTCCCGGCCGACGCACTCGAAACTTTTTTCTTTCAGAACTAGCGATGATTTATCAGTTTATATCGCAAGGCAATCGCTGTTGTCTTCTAAGTTGACAGTGTCCAAGATGACCATTAAAAACGTACAGTAATCCAACAAGGCGTCGGTGGTGTAACGGTCAGCATGGTTGCCTTCCAAGCAGCCGATCCGGGTTCGACTCCCGGCCGACGCATGTCATTTTGAGACTATAGTTCGGGCTCACAAAATGCATCAACGTTGCAAAATAGTATATTTACCGTGCAAAACAATCCAGCGGTCAAATTGGGGAGGCATTCTTTACGGGGCCCAAAAACAGTAATTTATATTTCGCGCCAATTTTGTTCATATCTTGTACATCAAGCTCGTATCCTCAGGGCACGGATTGGCTATCCCATCTGATGAACAACCGACTATGAATCGCAAGAAAAAAAGTCAAAATACACGTCACATAAAATGTGGCAAAATGATGGATGGGCTCGTCCGGGATTTGAACCCGGGACCTCTCGCACCCAAAGCGAGAATCATACCCCTAGACCAACGAGCCATCTGATAAATGTGCATTTTTACATTGCTCACAATATTGCAGGTATAGCTAGCATATATCATATATAGTTGGTGATGCAATATACCGTGGTCAACATTACATTTGTCGTGCCAATGACCAAAAGATCGCCACTTGGTGTGCGCAGATCTATTTCAATCAACCAATACTTTAGTTCGGGCGATGCCACGTCATCAAATATGTCACTACAATACTTAAGTTAATATCACGGCCAAAATGCGCATGGCTCGTTGGTCTAGGGGTATGATTCTCGCTTCGGGTGCGAGAGGTCCCGGGTTCAAATCCCGGACGAGCCCATTTTTTATGTTTTGGTGTGGTCTCAGTAAATATCACTTCAAAACTCGACCCGACGACTATTATTCATTGACAAACATTAAAAGTAAAAGTTGGGCTCGTCCGGGATTTGAACCCGGGACCTCTCGCACCCTAAGCGAGAATCATACCCCTAGACCAACGAGCCAGGCGACAATGTGCATCCGAAATCACGAATCTACGATTAAGTTGGTACTCGCAATATTGGTGTTGCTCAAATGACACATTCTAATACAATAAACATCCTTTTGTGAGGACTTTCTTTCTAATTCGCTGTGAACTAAAGGAGAGCTGCATAATTATAAATATTTTGTCAATCATAAATGTGGTGTAACGAAGCAGAGCACGTTCATATAGCAACATCTAGCGACTACCGTGCATTCGCGCTTCAAAACTAATATTTTTGAACGAGGAAAAGCATCTCGATTAACAAAATCCAAGTAATAATTTGCACATCTTTTACCGTGAGCGTCGGTGGTGTAACGGTCAGCATGGTTGCCTTCCAAGCAGCCGATCCGGGTTCAACTCCCGGCCGACGCACTCGAAACTTTTTTCTTTCAGAACTAGCGATGATTTATCAGTTTATATCGCAAGGCAATCGCTGTTGTCTTCTAAGTTGACAGTGTCCAAGATGACCATTAAAAACGTACAGTAATCCAACAAGGCGTCGGTGGTGTAACGGTCAGCATGGTTGCCTTCCAAGCAGCCGATCCGGGTTCGACTCCCGGCCGACGCATGTCATTTTGAGACTATAGTTCGAGCTCACAAAATGCATCAACGTTGCAAAATAGTATATTTACCGTGCAAAACAATCCAGCGGTCAAATTGGGGAGGCATTCTTTACGGGGCCCATAAACAGTAATTTATATTTCGCGCCAATTTTGTTCATATCTTGTACATCAAGCTCGTATCCTCAGGGCACGGATTGGCTATCCCATCTGATGAACAACCGACTATGAATCGCAAGAAAAAAAGTCAAAATACACGTCACATAAAATGTGGCAAAATGATGGATGGGCTCGTCCGGGATTTGAACCCGGGACCTCTCGCACCCAAAGCGAGAATCATACCCCTAGACCAACGAGCCATCTGATAAATGTGCATTTTTACATTGCTCACAATATTGCAGGTATAGCTAGCATATATCATATATAGTTGGTGATGCAATATACCGTGGTCAACATTACATTTGTCGTGCCAATGACCAAAAGATCGCCACTTGGTGTGCGCAGATCTATTTCAATCAACCAATACTTTAGTTCGGGCGATGCCACGTCATCAAATATGTCACTACAATACTTAAGTTAATATCACGGCCAAAATGCGCATGGCTCGTTGGTCTAGGGGTATGATTCTCGCTTCGGGTGCGAGAGGTCCCGGGTTCAAATCCCGGACGAGCCCATTTTTTATGTTTTGGTGTGGTCTCAGTAAATATCACTTCAAAACTCGACCCGACGACTATTATTCATTGACAAACATTAAAAGTAAAAGTTGGGCTCGTCCGGGATTTGAACCCGGGACCTCTCGCACCCTAAGCGAGAATCATACCCCTAGACCAACGAGCCAGGCGACAATGTGCATCCGAAATCACGAATCTACGATTAAGTTGGTACTCGCAATATTGGTGTTGCTCAAATGACACATTCTAATACAATAAACATCCTTTTGTGAGGACTTTCTTTCTAATTCGCTGTGAACTAAAGGAGAGCTGCATAATTATAAATATTTTGTCAATCATAAATGTGGTGTAACGAAGCAGAGCACGTTCATATAGCAACATCTAGCGACTACCGTGCATTCGCGCTTCAAAACTAATATTTTTGAACGAGGAAAAGCATCTCGATTAACAAAATCCAAGTAATAATTTGCACATCTTTTACCGTGAGCGTCGGTGGTGTAACGGTCAGCATGGTTGCCTTCCAAGCAGCCGATCCGGGTTCGACTCCCGGCCGACGCACTCGAAACTTTTTTCTTTCAGAACTAGCGATGATTTATCAGTTTATATCGCAAGGCAATCGCTGTTGTCTTCTAAGTTGACAGTGTCCAAGATGACCATTAAAAACGTACAGTAATCCAACAAGGCGTCGGTGGTGTAACGGTCAGCATGGTTGCCTTCCAAGCAGCCGATCCGGGTTCGACTCCCGGCCGACGCATGTCATTTTGAGACTATAGTTCGAGCTCACAAAATGCATCAACGTTGCAAAATAGTATATTTACCGTGCAAAACAATCCAGCGGTCAAATTGGGGAGGCATTCTTTACGGGGCCCAAAAACAGTAATTTATATTTCGCGCCAATTTTGTTCATATCTTGTACATCAAGCTCGTATCCTCAGGGCACGGATTGGCTATCCCATCTGATGAACAACCGACTATGAATCGCAAGAAAAAAAGTCAAAATACACGTCACATAAAATGTGGCAAAATGATGGATGGGCTCGTCCGGGATTTGAACCCGGGACCTCTCGCACCCAAAGCGAGAATCATACCCCTAGACCAACGAGCCATCTGATAAATGTGCATTTTTACATTGCTCACAATATTGCAGGTATAGCTAGCATATATCATAGTTGGTGATGCAATATACCGTGGTCAACATTACATTTGTCGTGCCAATGACCAAAAGATCGCCACTTGGTGTGCGCAGATCTATTTCAATCAACCAATACTTTAGTTCGGGCGATGCCACGTCATCAAATATGTCACTACAATACTTAAGTTAATATCACGGCCAAAATGCGCATGGCTCGTTGGTCTAGGGGTATGATTCTCGCTTCGGGTGCGAGAGGTCCCGGGTTCAAATCCCGGACGAGCCCATTTTTTATGTTTTGGTGTGGTCTCAGTAAATATCACTTCAAAACTCGACCCGACGACTATTATTCATTGACAAACATTAAAAGTAAAAGTTGGGCTCGTCCGGGATTTGAACCCGGGACCTCTCGCACCCTAAGCGAGAATCATACCCCTAGACCAACGAGCCAGGCGACAATGTGCATCCGAAATCACGAATCTACGATTAAGTTGGTACTCGCAATATTGGTGTTGCTCAAATGACACATTCTAATACAATAAACATCCTTTTGTGAGGACTTTCTTTCTAATTCGCTGTGAACTAAAGGAGAGCTGCATAATTATAAATATTTTGTCAATCATAAATGTGGTGTAACGAAGCAGAGCACGTTCATATAGCAACATCTAGCGACTACCGTGCATTCGCGCTTCAAAACTAATATTTTTGAACGAGGAAAAGCATCTCGATTAACAAAATCCAAGTAATAATTTGCACATCTTTTACCGTGAGCGTCGGTGGTGTAACGGTCAGCATGGTTGCCTTCCAAGCAGCCGATCCGGGTTCGACTCCCGGCCGACGCACTCGAAACTTTTTTCTTTCAGAACTAGCGATGATTTATCAGTTTATATCGCAAGGCAATCGCTGTTGTCTTCTAAGTTGACAGTGTCCAAGATGACCATTAAAAACGTACAGTAATCCAACAAGGCGTCGGTGGTGTAACGGTCAGCATGGTTGCCTTCCAAGCAGCCGATCCGGGTTCGACTCCCGGCCGACGCATGTCATTTTGAGACTATAGTTCGAGCTCACAAAATGCATCAACGTTGCAAAATAGTATATTTACCGTGCAAAACAATCCAGCGGTCAAATTGGGGAGGCATTCTTTACGGGGCCCAAAAACAGTAATTTATATTTCGCGCCAATTTTGTTCATATCTTGTACATCAAGCTCGTATCCTCAGGGCACGGATTGGCTATCCCATCTGATGAACAACCGACTATGAATCGCAAGAAAAAAAGTCAAAATACACGTCACATAAAATGTGGCAAAATGATGGATGGGCTCGTCCGGGATTTGAACCCGGGACCTCTCGCACCCAAAGCGAGAATCATACCCCTAGACCAACGAGCCATCTGATAAATGTGCATTTTTACATTGCTCACAATATTGCAGGTATAGCTAGCATATATCATATATAGTTGGTGATGCAATATACCGTGGTCAACATTACATTTGTCGTGCCAATGACCAAAAGATCGCCACTTGGTGTGCGCAGATCTATTTCAATCAACCAATACTTTAGTTCGGGCGATGCCACGTCATCAAATATGTCACTACAATACTTAAGTTAATATCACGGCCAAAATGCGCATGGCTCGTTGGTCTAGGGGTATGATTCTCGCTTCGGGTGCGAGAGGTCCCGGGTTCAAATCCCGGACGAGCCCATTTTTTATGTTTTGGTGTGGTCTCAGTAAATATCACTTCAAAACTCGACCCGACGACTATTATTCATTGACAAACATTAAAAGTAAAAGTTGGGCTCGTCCGGGATTTGAACCCGGGACCTCTCGCACCCTAAGCGAGAATCATACCCCTAGACCAACGAGCCAGGCGACAATGTGCATCCGAAATCACGAATCTACGATTAAGTTGGTACTCGCAATATTGGTGTTGCTCAAATGACACATTCTAATACAATAAACATCCTTTTGTGAGGACTTTCTTTCTAATTCGCTGTGAACTAAAGGAGAGCTGCATAATTATAAATATTTTGTCAATCATAAATGTGGTGTAACGAAGCAGAGCACGTTCATATAGCAACATCTAGCGACTACCGTGCATTCGCGCTTCAAAACTAATATTTTTGAACGAGGAAAAGCATCTCGATTAACAAAATCCAAGTAATAATTTGCACATCTTTTACCGTGAGCGTCGGTGGTGTAACGGTCAGCATGGTTGCCTTCCAAGCAGCCGATCCGGGTTCGACTCCCGGCCGACGCACTCGAAACTTTTTTCTTTCAGAACTAGCGATGATTTATCAGTTTATATCGCAAGGCAATCGCTGTTGTCTTCTAAGTTGACAGTGTCCAAGATGACCATTAAAAACGTACAGTAATCCAACAAGGCGTCGGTGGTGTAACGGTCAGCATGGTTGCCTTCCAAGCAGCCGATCCGGGTTCGACTCCCGGCCGACGCATGTCATTTTGAGACTATAGTTCGAGCTCACAAAATGCATCAACGTTGCAAAATAGTATATTTACCGTGCAAAACAATCCAGCGGTCAAATTGGGGAGGCATTCTTTACGGGGCCCAAAAACAGTAATTTATATTTCGCGCCAATTTTGTTCATATCTTGTACATCAAGCTCGTATCCTCAGGGCACGGATTGGCTATCCCATCTGATGAACAACCGACTATGAATCGCAAGAAAAAAAGTCAAAATACACGTCACATAAAATGTGGCAAAATGATGGATGGGCTCGTCCGGGATTTGAACCCGGGACCTCTCGCACCCAAAGCGAGAATCATACCCCTAGACCAACGAGCCATCTGATAAATGTGCATTTTTACATTGCTCACAATATTGCAGGTATAGCTAGCATATATCATATATAGTTGGTGATGCAATATACCGTGGTCAACATTACATTTGTCGTGCCAATGACCAAAAGATCGCCACTTGGTGTGCGCAGATCTATTTCAATCAACCAATACTTTAGTTCGGGCGATGCCACGTCATCAAATATGTCACTACAATACTTAAGTTAATATCACGGCCAAAATGCGCATGGCTCGTTGGTCTAGGGGTATGATTCTCGCTTCGGGTGCGAGAGGTCCCGGGTTCAAATCCCGGACGAGCCCATTTTTTATGTTTTGGTGTGGTCTCAGTAAATATCACTTCAAAACTCGACCCGACGACTATTATTCATTGACAAACATTAAAAGTAAAAGTTGGGCTCGTCCGGGATTTGAACCCGGGACCTCTCGCACCCTAAGCGAGAATCATACCCCTAGACCAACGAGCCAGGCGACAATGTGCATCCGAAATCACGAATCTACGATTAAGTTGGTACTCGCAATATTGGTGTTGCTCAAATGACACATTCTAATACAATAAACATCCTTTTGTGAGGACTTTCTTTCTAATTCGCTGTGAACTAAAGGAGAGCTGCATAATTATAAATATTTTGTCAATCATAAATGTGGTGTAACGAAGCAGAGCACGTTCATATAGCAACATCTAGCGACTACCGTGCATTCGCGCTTCAAAACTAATATTTTTGAACGAGGAAAAGCATCTCGATTAACAAAATCCAAGTAATAATTTGCACATCTTTTACCGTGAGCGTCGGTGGTGTAACGGTCAGCATGGTTGCCTTCCAAGCAGCCGATCCGGGTTCGACTCCCGGCCGACGCACTCGAAACTTTTTTCTTTCAGAACTAGCGATGATTTATCAGTTTATATCGCAAGGCAATCGCTGTTGTCTTCTAAGTTGACAGTGTCCAAGATGACCATTAAAAACGTACAGTAATCCAACAAGGCGTCGGTGGTGTAACGGTCAGCATGGTTGCCTTCCAAGCAGCCGATCCGGGTTCGACTCCCGGCCGACGCATGTCATTTTGAGACTATAGTTCGAGCTCACAAAATGCATCAACGTTGCAAAATAGTATATTTACCGTGCAAAACAATCCAGCGGTCAAATTGGGGAGGCATTCTTTACGGGGCCCATAAACAGTAATTTATATTTCGCGCCAATTTTGTTCATATCTTGTACATCAAGCTCGTATCCTCAGGGCACGGATTGGCTATCCCATCTGATGAACAACCGACTATGAATCGCAAGAAAAAAAGTCAAAATACACGTCACATAAAATGTGGCAAAATGATGGATGGGCTCGTCCGGGATTTGAACCCGGGACCTCTCGCACCCAAAGCGAGAATCATACCCCTAGACCAACGAGCCATCTGATAAATGTGCATTTTTACATTGCTCACAATATTGCAGGTATAGCTAGCATATATCATAGTTGGTGATGCAATATACCGTGGTCAACATTACATTTGTCGTGCCAATGACCAAAAGATCGCCACTTGGTGTGCGCAGATCTATTTCAATCAACCAATACTTTAGTTCGGGCGATGCCACGTCATCAAATATGTCACTACAATACTTAAGTTAATATCACGGCCAAAATGCGCATGGCTCGTTGGTCTAGGGGTATGATTCTCGCTTCGGGTGCGAGAGGTCCCGGGTTCAAATCCCGGACGAGCCCATTTTTTATGTTTTGGTGTGGTCTCAGTAAATATCACTTCAAAACTCGACCCGACGACTATTATTCATTGACAAACATTAAAAGTAAAAGTTGGGCTCGTCCGGGATTTGAACCCGGGACCTCTCGCACCCTAAGCGAGAATCATACCCCTAGACCAACGAGCCAGGCGACAATGTGCATCCGAAATCACGAATCTACGATTAAGTTGGTACTCGCAATATTGGTGTTGCTCAAATGACACATTCTAATACAATAAACATCCTTTTGTGAGGACTTTCTTTCTAATTCGCTGTGAACTAAAGGAGAGCTGCATAATTATAAATATTTTGTCAATCATAAATGTGGTGTAACGAAGCAGAGCACGTTCATATAGCAACATCTAGCGACTACCGTGCATTCGCGCTTCAAAACTAATATTTTTGAACGAGGAAAAGCATCTCGATTAACAAAATCCAAGTAATAATTTGCACATCTTTTACCGTGAGCGTCGGTGGTGTAACGGTCAGCATGGTTGCCTTCCAAGCAGCCGATCCGGGTTCGACTCCCGGCCGACGCACTCGAAACTTTTTTCTTTCAGAACTAGCGATGATTTATCAGTTTATATCGCAAGGCAATCGCTGTTGTCTTCTAAGTTGACAGTGTCCAAGATGACCATTAAAAACGTACAGTAATCCAACAAGGCGTCGGTGGTGTAACGGTCAGCATGGTTGCCTTCCAAGCAGCCGATCCGGGTTCGACTCCCGGCCGACGCATGTCATTTTGAGACTATAGTTCGAGCTCACAAAATGCATCAACGTTGCAAAATAGTATATTTACCGTGCAAAACAATCCAGCGGTCAAATTGGGGAGGCATTCTTTACGGGGCCCATAAACAGTAATTTATATTTCGCGCCAATTTTGTTCATATCTTGTACATCAAGCTCGTATCCTCAGGGCACGGATTGGCTATCCCATCTGATGAACAACCGACTATGAATCGCAAGAAAAAAAGTCAAAATACACGTCACATAAAATGTGGCAAAATGATGGATGGGCTCGTCCGGGATTTGAACCCGGGACCTCTCGCACCCAAAGCGAGAATCATACCCCTAGACCAACGAGCCATCTGATAAATGTGCATTTTTACATTGCTCACAATATTGCAGGTATAGCTAGCATATATCATAGTTGGTGATGCAATATACCGTGGTCAACATTACATTTGTCGTGCCAATGACCAAAAGATCGCCACTTGGTGTGCGCAGATCTATTTCAATCAACCAATACTTTAGTTCGGGCGATGCCACGTCATCAAATATGTCACTACAATACTTAAGTTAATATCACGGCCAAAATGCGCATGGCTCGTTGGTCTAGGGGTATGATTCTCGCTTCGGGTGCGAGAGGTCCCGGGTTCAAATCCCGGACGAGCCCATTTTTTATGTTTTGGTGTGGTCTCAGTAAATATCACTTCAAAACTCGACCCGACGACTATTATTCATTGACAAACATTAAAAGTAAAAGTTGGGCTCGTCCGGGATTTGAACCCGGGACCTCTCGCACCCTAAGCGAGAATCATACCCCTAGACCAACGAGCCAGGCGACAATGTGCATCCGAAATCACGAATCTACGATTAAGTTGGTACTCGCAATATTGGTGTTGCTCAAATGACACATTCTAATACAATAAACATCCTTTTGTGAGGACTTTCTTTCTAATTCGCTGTGAACTAAAGGAGAGCTGCATAATTATAAATATTTTGTCAATCATAAATGTGGTGTAACGAAGCAGAGCACGTTCATATAGCAACATCTAGCGACTACCGTGCATTCGCGCTTCAAAACTAATATTTTTGAACGAGGAAAAGCATCTCGATTAACAAAATCCAAGTAATAATTTGCACATCTTTTACCGTGAGCGTCGGTGGTGTAACGGTCAGCATGGTTGCCTTCCAAGCAGCCGATCCGGGTTCGACTCCCGGCCGACGCACTCGAAACTTTTTTCTTTCAGAACTAGCGATGATTTATCAGTTTATATCGCAAGGCAATCGCTGTTGTCTTCTAAGTTGACAGTGTCCAAGATGACCATTAAAAACGTACAGTAATCCAACAAGGCGTCGGTGGTGTAACGGTCAGCATGGTTGCCTTCCAAGCAGCCGATCCGGGTTCGACTCCCGGCCGACGCATGTCATTTTGAGACTATAGTTCGAGCTCACAAAATGCATCAACGTTGCAAAATAGTATATTTACCGTGCAAAACAATCCAGCGGTCAAATTGGGGAGGCATTCTTTACGGGGCCCATAAACAGTAATTTATATTTCGCGCCAATTTTGTTCATATCTTGTACATCAAGCTCGTATCCTCAGGGCACGGATTGGCTATCCCATCTGATGAACAACCGACTATGAATCGCAAGAAAAAAAGTCAAAATACACGTCACATAAAATGTGGCAAAATGATGGATGGGCTCGTCCGGGATTTGAACCCGGGACCTCTCGCACCCAAAGCGAGAATCATACCCCTAGACCAACGAGCCATCTGATAAATGTGCATTTTTACATTGCTCACAATATTGCAGGTATAGCTAGCATATATCATAGTTGGTGATGCAATATACCGTGGTCAACATTACATTTGTCGTGCCAATGACCAAAAGATCGCCACTTGGTGTGCGCAGATCTATTTCAATCAACCAATACTTTAGTTCGGGCGATGCCACGTCATCAAATATGTCACTACAATACTTAAGTTAATATCACGGCCAAAATGCGCATGGCTCGTTGGTCTAGGGGTATGATTCTCGCTTCGGGTGCGAGAGGTCCCGGGTTCAAATCCCGGACGAGCCCATTTTTTATGTTTTGGTGTGGTCTCAGTAAATATCACTTCAAAACTCGACCCGACGACTATTATTCATTGACAAACATTAAAAGTAAAAGTTGGGCTCGTCCGGGATTTGAACCCGGGACCTCTCGCACCCTAAGCGAGAATCATACCCCTAGACCAACGAGCCAGGCGACAAAGTGCATCCGAAATCACGAATCTACGATTAAGTTGGTACTCGCAATATTGGTGTTGCTCAAATGACACATTCTAATACAATAAACATCCTTTTGTGAGGACTTTCTTTCTAATTCGCTGTGAACTAAAGGAGAGCTGCATAATTATAAATATTTTGTCAATCATAAATGTGGTGTAACGAAGCAGAGCACGTTCATATAGCAACATCTAGCGACTACCGTGCATTCGCGCTTCAAAACTAATATTTTTGAACGAGGAAAAGCATCTCGATTAACAAAATCCAAGTAATAATTTGCACATCTTTTACCGTGAGCGTCGGTGGTGTAACGGTCAGCATGGTTGCCTTCCAAGCAGCCGATCCGGGTTCGACTCCCGGCCGACGCACTCGAAACTTTTTTCTTTCAGAACTAGCGATGATTTATCAGTTTATATCGCAAGGCAATCGCTGTTGTCTTCTAAGTTGACAGTGTCCAAGATGACCATTAAAAACGTACAGTAATCCAACAAGGCGTCGGTGGTGTAACGGTCAGCATGGTTGCCTTCCAAGCAGCCGATCCGGGTTCGACTCCCGGCCGACGCATGTCATTTTGAGACTATAGTTCGAGCTCACAAAATGCATCAACGTTGCAAAATAGTATATTTACCGTGCAAAACAATCCAGCGGTCAAATTGGGGAGGCATTCTTTACGGGGCCCAAAAACAGTAATTTATATTTCGCGCCAATTTTGTTCATATCTTGTACATCAAGCTCGTATCCTCAGGGCACGGATTGGCTATCCCATCTGATGAACAACCGACTATGAATCGCAAGAAAAAAAGTCAAAATACACGTCACATAAAATGTGGCAAAATGATGGATGGGCTCGTCCGGGATTTGAACCCGGGACCTCTCGCACCCAAAGCGAGAATCATACCCCTAGACCAACGAGCCATCTGATAAATGTGCATTTTTACATTGCTCACAATATTGCAGGTATAGCTAGCATATATCATAGTTGGTGATGCAATATACCGTGGTCAACATTACATTTGTCGTGCCAATGACCAAAAGATCGCCACTTGGTGTGCGCAGATCTATTTCAATCAACCAATACTTTAGTTCGGGCGATGCCACGTCATCAAATATGTCACTACAATACTTAAGTTAATATCACGGCCAAAATTCGCATGGCTCGTTGGTCTAGGGGTATGATTCTCGCTTCGGGTGCGAGAGGTCCCGGGTTCAAATCCCGGACGAGCCCATTTTTTATGTTTTGGTGTGGTCTCAGTAAATATCACTTCAAAACTCGACCCGACGACTATTATTCATTGACAAACATTAAAAGTAAAAGTTGGGCTCGTCCGGGATTTGAACCCGGGACCTCTCGCACCCTAAGCGAGAATCATACCCCTAGACCAACGAGCCAGGCGACAAAGTGCATCCGAAATCACGAATCTACGATTAAGTTGGTACTCGCAATATTGGTGTTGCTCAAATGACACATTCTAATACAATAAACATCCTTTTGTGAGGACTTTCTTTCTAATTCGCTGTGAACTAAAGGAGAGCTGCATAATTATAAATATTTTGTCAATCATAAATGTGGTGTAACGAAGCAGAGCACGTTCATATAGCAACATCTAGCGACTACCGTGCATTCGCGCTTCAAAACTAATATTTTTGAACGAGGAAAAGCATCTCGATTAACAAAATCCAAGTAATAATTTGCACATCTTTTACCGTGAGCGTCGGTGGTGTAACGGTCAGCATGGTTGCCTTCCAAGCAGCCGATCCGGGTTCGACTCCCGGCCGACGCACTCGAAACTTTTTTCTTTCAGAACTAGCGATGATTTATCAGTTTATATCGCAAGGCAATCGCTGTTGTCTTCTAAGTTGACAGTGTCCAAGATGACCATTAAAAACGTACAGTAATCCAACAAGGCGTCGGTGGTGTAACGGTCAGCATGGTTGCCTTCCAAGCAGCCGATCCGGGTTCGACTCCCGGCCGACGCATGTCATTTTGAGACTATAGTTCGGGCTCACAAAATGCATCAACGTTGCAAAATAGTATATTTACCGTGCAAAACAATCCAGCGGTCAAATTGGGGAGGCATTCTTTACGGGGCCCAAAAACAGTAATTTATATTTCGCGCCAATTTTGTTCATATCTTGTACATCAAGCTCGTATCCTCAGGGCACGGATTGGCTATCCCATCTGATGAACAACCGACTATGAATCGCAAGAAAAAAAGTCAAAATACACGTCACATAAAATGTGGCAAAATGATGGATGGGCTCGTCCGGGATTTGAACCCGGGACCTCTCGCACCCAAAGCGAGAATCATACCCCTAGACCAACGAGCCATCTGATAAATGTGCATTTTTACATTGCTCACAATATTGCAGGTATAGCTAGCATATATCATAGTTGGTGATGCAATATACCGTGGTCAACATTACATTTGTCGTGCCAATGACCAAAAGATCGCCACTTGGTGTGCGCAGATCTATTTCAATCAACCAATACTTTAGTTCGGGCGATGCCACGTCATCAAATATGTCACTACAATACTTAAGTTAATATCACGGCCAAAATGCGCATGGCTCGTTGGTCTAGGGGTATGATTCTCGCTTCGGGTGCGAGAGGTCCCGGGTTCAAATCCCGGACGAGCCCATTTTTTATGTTTTGGTGTGGTCTCAGTAAATATCACTTCAAAACTCGACCCGACGACTATTATTCATTGACAAACATTAAAAGTAAAAGTTGGGCTCGTCCGGGATTTGAACCCGGGACCTCTCGCACCCTAAGCGAGAATCATACCCCTAGACCAACGAGCCAGGCGACAATGTGCATCCGAAATCACGAATCTACGATTAAGTTGGTACTCGCAATATTGGTGTTGCTCAAATGACACATTCTAATACAATAAACATCCTTTTGTGAGGACTTTCTTTCTAATTCGCTGTGAACTAAAGGAGAGCTGCATAATTATAAATATTTTGTCAATCATAAATGTGGTGTAACGAAGCAGAGCACGTTCATATAGCAACATCTAGCGACTACCGTGCATTCGCGCTTCAAAACTAATATTTTTGAACGAGGAAAAGCATCTCGATTAACAAAATCCAAGTAATAATTTGCACATCTTTTACCGTGAGCGTCGGTGGTGTAACGGTCAGCATGGTTGCCTTCCAAGCAGCCGATCCGGGTTCGACTCCCGGCCGACGCACTCGAAACTTTTTTCTTTCAGAACTAGCGATGATTTATCAGTTTATATCGCAAGGCAATCGCTGTTGTCTTCTAAGTTGACAGTGTCCAAGATGACCATTAAAAACGTACAGTAATCCAACAAGGCGTCGGTGGTGTAACGGTCAGCATGGTTGCCTTCCAAGCAGCCGATCCGGGTTCGACTCCCGGCCGACGCATGTCATTTTGAGACTATAGTTCGAGCTCACAAAATGCATCAACGTTGCAAAATAGTATATTTACCGTGCAAAACAATTCAGCGGTCAAATTGGGGAGGCATTCTTTACGGGGCCCAAAAACAGTAATTTATATTTCGCGCCAATTTTGTTCATATCTTGTACATCAAGCTCGTATCCTCAGGGCACGGATTGGCTATCCCATCTGATGAACAACCGACTATGAATCGCAAGAAAAAAAGTCAAAATACACGTCACATAAAATGTGGCAAAATGATGGATGGGCTCGTCCGGGATTTGAACCCGGGACCTCTCGCACCCAAAGCGAGAATCATACCCCTAGACCAACGAGCCATCTGATAAATGTGCATTTTTACATTGCTCACAATATTGCAGGTATAGCTAGCATATATCATAGTTGGTGATGCAATATACCGTGGTCAACATTACATTTGTCGTGCCAATGACCAAAAGATCGCCACTTGGTGTGCGCAGATCTATTTCAATCAACCAATACTTTAGTTCGGGCGATGCCACGTCATCAAATATGTCACTACAATACTTAAGTTAATATCAAGGCCAAAATGCGCATGGCTCGTTGGTCTAGGGGTATGATTCTCGCTTCGGGTGCGAGAGGTCCCGGGTTCAAATCCCGGACGAGCCCATTTTTTATGTTTTGGTGTGGTCTCAGTAAATATCACTTCAAAACTCGACCCGACGACTATTATTCATTGACAAACATTAAAAGTAAAAGTTGGCCTCGTCCGGGATTTGAACCCGGGACCTCTCGCACCCTAAGCGAGAATCATACCCCTAGACCAACGAGCCAGGCGACAATGTGCATCCGAAATCACGAATCTACGATTAAGTTGGTACTCGCAATATTGGTGTTGCTCAAATGACACATTCTAATACAATAAACATCCTTTTGTGAGGACTTTCTTTCTAATTCGCTGTGAACTAAAGGAGAGCTGCATAATTATAAATATTTTGTCAATCATAAATGTGGTGTAACGAAGCAGAGCACGTTCATATAGCAACATCTAGCGACTACCGTGCATTCGCGCTTCAAAACTAATATTTTTGAACGAGGAAAAGCATCTCGATTAACAAAATCCAAGTAATAATTTGCACATCTTTTACCGTGAGCGTCGGTGGTGTAACGGTCAGCATGGTTGCCTTCCAAGCAGCCGATCCGGGTTCGACTCCCGGCCGACGCACTCGAAACTTTTTTCTTTCAGAACTAGCGATGATTTATCAGTTTATATCGCAAGGCAATCGCTGTTGTCTTCTAAGTTGACAGTGTCCAAGATGACCATTAAAAACGTACAGTAATCCAACAAGGCGTCGGTGGTGTAACGGTCAGCATGGTTGCCTTCCAAGCAGCCGATCCGGGTTCGACTCCCGGCCGACGCATGTCATTTTGAGACTATAGTTCGAGCTCACAAAATGCATCAACGTTGCAAAATAGTATATTTACCGTGCAAAACAATCCAGCGGTCAAATTGGGGAGGCATTCTTTACGGGGCCCATAAACAGTAATTTATATTTCGCGCCAATTTTGTTCATATCTTGTACATCAAGCTCGTATCCTCAGGGCACGGATTGGCTATCCCATCTGATGAACAACCGACTATGAATCGCAAGAAAAAAAGTCAAAATACACGTCACATAAAATGTGGCAAAATGATGGATGGGCTCGTCCGGGATTTGAACCCGGGACCTCTCGCACCCAAAGCGAGAATCATACCCCTAGACCAACGAGCCATCTGATAAATGTGCATTTTTACATTGCTCACAATATTGCAGGTATAGCTAGCATATATCATAGTTGGTGATGCAATATACCGTGGTCAACATTACATTTGTCGTGCCAATGACCAAAAGATCGCCACTTGGTGTGCGCAGATCTATTTCAATCAACCAATACTTTAGTTCGGGCGATGCCACGTCATCAAATATGTCACTACAATACTTAAGTTAATATCACGGCCAAAATGCGCATGGCTCGTTGGTCTAGGGGTATGATTCTCGCTTCGGGTGCGAGAGGTCCCGGGTTCAAATCCCGGACGAGCCCATTTTTTATGTTTTGGTGTGGTCTCAGTAAATATCACTTCAAAACTCGACCCGACGACTATTATTCATTGACAAACATTAAAAGTAAAAGTTGGGCTCGTCCGGGATTTGAACCCGGGACCTCTCGCACCCTAAGCGAGAATCATACCCCTAGACCAACGAGCCAGGCGACAAAGTGCATCCGAAATCACGAATCTACGATTAAGTTGGTACTCGCAATATTGGTGTTGCTCAAATGACACATTCTAATACAATAAACATCCTTTTGTGAGGACTTTCTTTCTAATTCGCTGTGAACTAAAGGAGAGCTGCATAATTATAAATATTTTGTCAATCATAAATGTGGTGTAACGAAGCAGAGCACGTTCATATAGCAACATCTAGCGACTACCGTGCATTCGCGCTTCAAAACTAATATTTTTGAACGAGGAAAAGCATCTCGATTAACAAAATCCAAGTAATAATTTGCACATCTTTTACCGTGAGCGTCGGTGGTGTAACGGTCAGCATGGTTGCCTTCCAAGCAGCCGATCCGGGTTCGACTCCCGGCCGACGCACTCGAAACTTTTTTCTTTCAGAACTAGCGATGATTTATCAGTTTATATCGCAAGGCAATCGCTGTTGTCTTCTAAGTTGACAGTGTCCAAGATGACCATTAAAAACGTACAGTAATCCAACAAGGCGTCGGTGGTGTAACGGTCAGCATGGTTGCCTTCCAAGCAGCCGATCCGGGTTCGACTCCCGGCCGACGCATGTCATTTTGAGACTATAGTTCGAGCTCACAAAATGCATCAACGTTGCGAAATAGTATATTTACCGTGCAAAACAATCCAGCGGTCAAATTGGGGAGGCATTCTTTACGGGGCCCAAAAACAGTAATTTATATTTCGCGCCAATTTTGTTCATATCTTGTACATCAAGCTCGTATCCTCAGGGCACGGATTGGCTATCCCATCTGATGAACAACCGACTATGAATCGCAAGAAAAAAAGTCAAAATACACGTCACATAAAATGTGGCAAAATGATGGATGGGCTCGTCCGGGATTTGAACCCGGGACCTCTCGCACCCAAAGCGAGAATCATACCCCTAGACCAACGAGCCATCTGATAAATGTGCATTTTTACATTGCTCACAATATTGCAGGTATAGCTAGCATATATCATAGTTGGTGATGCAATATACCGTGGTCAACATTACATTTGTCGTGCCAATGACCAAAAGATCGCCACTTGGTGTGCGCAGATCTATTTCAATCAACCAATACTTTAGTTCGGGCGATGCCACGTCATCAAATATGTCACTACAATACTTAAGTTAATATCACGGCCAAAATGCGCATGGCTCGTTGGTCTAGGGGTATGATTCTCGCTTCGGGTGCGAGAGGTCCCGGGTTCAAATCCCGGACGAGCCCATTTTTTATGTTTTGGTGTGGTCTCAGTAAATATCACTTCAAAACTCGACCCGACGACTATTATTCATTGACAAACATTAAAAGTAAAAGTTGGGCTCGTCCGGGATTTGAACCCGGGACCTCTCGCACCCTAAGCGAGAATCATACCCCTAGACCAACGAGCCAGGCGACAATGTGCATCCGAAATCACGAATCTACGATTAAGTTGGTACTCGCAATATTGGTGTTGCTCAAATGACACATTCTAATACAATAAACATCCTTTTGTGAGGACTTTCTTTCTAATTCGCTGTGAACTAAAGGAGAGCTGCATAATTATAAATATTTTGTCAATCATAAATGTGGTGTAACGAAGCAGAGCACGTTCATATAGCAACATCTAGCGACTACCGTGCATTCGCGCTTCAAAACTAATATTTTTGAACGAGGAAAAGCATCTCGATTAACAAAATCCAAGTAATAATTTGCACATCTTTTACCGTGAGCGTCGGTGGTGTAACGGTCAGCATGGTTGCCTTCCAAGCAGCCGATCCGGGTTCGACTCCCGGCCGACGCACTCGAAACTTTTTTCTTTCAGAACTAGCGATGATTTATCAGTTTATATCGCAAGGCAATCGCTGTTGTCTTCTAAGTTGACAGTGTCCAAGATGACCATTAAAAACGTACAGTAATCCAACAAGGCGTCGGTGGTGTAACGGTCAGCATGGTTGCCTTCCAAGCAGCCGATCCGGGTTCGACTCCCGGCCGACGCATGTCATTTTGAGACTATAGTTCGAGCTCACAAAATGCATCAACGTTGCAAAATAGTATATTTACCGTGCAAAACAATTCAGCGGTCAAATTGGGGAGGCATTCTTTACGGGGCCCAAAAACAGTAATTTATATTTCGCGCCAATTTTGTTCATATCTTGTACATCAAGCTCGTATCCTCAGGGCACGGATTGGCTATCCCATCTGATGAACAACCGACTATGAATCGCAAGAAAAAAAGTCAAAATACACGTCACATAAAATGTGGCAAAATGATGGATGGGCTCGTCCGGGATTTGAACCCGGGACCTCTCGCACCCAAAGCGAGAATCATACCCCTAGACCAACGAGCCATCTGATAAATGTGCATTTTTACATTGCTCACAATATTGCAGGTATAGCTAGCATATATCATAGTTGGTGATGCAATATACCGTGGTCAACATTACATTTGTCGTGCCAATGACCAAAAGATCGCCACTTGGTGTGCGCAGATCTATTTCAATCAACCAATACTTTAGTTCGGGCGATGCCACGTCATCAAATATGTCACTACAATACTTAAGTTAATATCAAGGCCAAAATGCGCATGGCTCGTTGGTCTAGGGGTATGATTCTCGCTTCGGGTGCGAGAGGTCCCGGGTTCAAATCCCGGACGAGCCCATTTTTTATGTTTTGGTGTGGTCTCAGTAAATATCACTTCAAAACTCGACCCGACGACTATTATTCATTGACAAACATTAAAAGTAAAAGTTGGCCTCGTCCGGGATTTGAACCCGGGACCTCTCGCACCCTAAGCGAGAATCATACCCCTAGACCAACGAGCCAGGCGACAATGTGCATCCGAAATCACGAATCTACGATTAAGTTGGTACTCGCAATATTGGTGTTGCTCAAATGACACATTCTAATACAATAAACATCCTTTTGTGAGGACTTTCTTTCTAATTCGCTGTGAACTAAAGGAGAGCTGCATAATTATAAATATTTTGTCAATCATAAATGTGGTGTAACGAAGCAGAGCACGTTCATATAGCAACATCTAGCGACTACCGTGCATTCGCGCTTCAAAACTAATATTTTTGAACGAGGAAAAGCATCTCGATTAACAAAATCCAAGTAATAATTTGCACATCTTTTACCGTGAGCGTCGGTGGTGTAACGGTCAGCATGGTTGCCTTCCAAGCAGCCGATCCGGGTTCGACTCCCGGCCGACGCACTCGAAACTTTTTTCTTTCAGAACTAGCGATGATTTATCAGTTTATATCGCAAGGCAATCGCTGTTGTCTTCTAAGTTGACAGTGTCCAAGATGACCATTAAAAACGTACAGTAATCCAACAAGGCGTCGGTGGTGTAACGGTCAGCATGGTTGCCTTCCAAGCAGCCGATCCGGGTTCGACTCCCGGCCGACGCATGTCATTTTGAGACTATAGTTCGAGCTCACAAAATGCATCAACGTTGCAAAATAGTATATTTACCGTGCAAAACAATCCAGCGGTCAAATTGGGGAGGCATTCTTTACGGGGCCCATAAACAGTAATTTATATTTCGCGCCAATTTTGTTCATATCTTGTACATCAAGCTCGTATCCTCAGGGCACGGATTGGCTATCCCATCTGATGAACAACCGACTATGAATCGCAAGAAAAAAAGTCAAAATACACGTCACATAAAATGTGGCAAAATGATGGATGGGCTCGTCCGGGATTTGAACCCGGGACCTCTCGCACCCAAAGCGAGAATCATACCCCTAGACCAACGAGCCATCTGATAAATGTGCATTTTTACATTGCTCACAATATTGCAGGTATAGCTAGCATATATCATAGTTGGTGATGCAATATACCGTGGTCAACATTACATTTGTCGTGCCAATGACCAAAAGATCGCCACTTGGTGTGCGCAGATCTATTTCAATCAACCAATACTTTAGTTCGGGCGATGCCACGTCATCAAATATGTCACTACAATACTTAAGTTAATATCACGGCCAAAATGCGCATGGCTCGTTGGTCTAGGGGTATGATTCTCGCTTCGGGTGCGAGAGGTCCCGGGTTCAAATCCCGGACGAGCCCATTTTTTATGTTTTGGTGTGGTCTCAGTAAATATCACTTCAAAACTCGACCCGACGACTATTATTCATTGACAAACATTAAAAGTAAAAGTTGGGCTCGTCCGGGATTTGAACCCGGGACCTCTCGCACCCTAAGCGAGAATCATACCCCTAGACCAACGAGCCAGGCGACAAAGTGCATCCGAAATCACGAATCTACGATTAAGTTGGTACTCGCAATATTGGTGTTGCTCAAATGACACATTCTAATACAATAAACATCCTTTTGTGAGGACTTTCTTTCTAATTCGCTGTGAACTAAAGGAGAGCTGCATAATTATAAATATTTTGTCAATCATAAATGTGGTGTAACGAAGCAGAGCACGTTCATATAGCAACATCTAGCGACTACCGTGCATTCGCGCTTCAAAACTAATATTTTTGAACGAGGAAAAGCATCTCGATTAACAAAATCCAAGTAATAATTTGCACATCTTTTACCGTGAGCGTCGGTGGTGTAACGGTCAGCATGGTTGCCTTCCAAGCAGCCGATCCGGGTTCGACTCCCGGCCGACGCACTCGAAACTTTTTTCTTTCAGAACTAGCGATGATTTATCAGTTTATATCGCAAGGCAATCGCTGTTGTCTTCTAAGTTGACAGTGTCCAAGATGACCATTAAAAACGTACAGTAATCCAACAAGGCGTCGGTGGTGTAACGGTCAGCATGGTTGCCTTCCAAGCAGCCGATCCGGGTTCGACTCCCGGCCGACGCATGTCATTTTGAGACTATAGTTCGAGCTCACAAAATGCATCAACGTTGCGAAATAGTATATTTACCGTGCAAAACAATCCAGCGGTCAAATTGGGGAGGCATTCTTTACGGGGCCCAAAAACAGTAATTTATATTTCGCGCCAATTTTGTTCATATCTTGTACATCAAGCTCGTATCCTCAGGGCACGGATTGGCTATCCCATCTGATGAACAACCGACTATGAATCGCAAGAAAAAAAGTCAAAATACACGTCACATAAAATGTGGCAAAATGATGGATGGGCTCGTCCGGGATTTGAACCCGGGACCTCTCGCACCCAAAGCGAGAATCATACCCCTAGACCAACGAGCCATCTGATAAATGTGCATTTTTACATTGCTCACAATATTGCAGGTATAGCTAGCATATATCATAGTTGGTGATGCAATATACCGTGGTCAACATTACATTTGTCGTGCCAATGACCAAAAGATCGCCACTTGGTGTGCGCAGATCTATTTCAATCAACCAATACTTTAGTTCGGGCGATGCCACGTCATCAAATATGTCACTACAATACTTAAGTTAATATCACGGCCAAAATGCGCATGGCTCGTTGGTCTAGGGGTATGATTCTCGCTTCGGGTGCGAGAGGTCCCGGGTTCAAATCCCGGACGAGCCCATTTTTTATGTTTTGGTGTGGTCTCAGTAAATATCACTTCAAAACTCGACCCGACGACTATTATTCATTGACAAACATTAAAAGTAAAAGTTGGGCTCGTCCGGGATTTGAACCCGGGACCTCTCGCACCCTAAGCGAGAATCATACCCCTAGACCAACGAGCCAGGCGACAATGTGCATCCGAAATCACGAATCTACGATTAAGTTGGTACTCGCAATATTGGTGTTGCTCAAATGACACATTCTAATACAATAAACATCCTTTTGTGAGGACTTTCTTTCTAATTCGCTGTGAACTAAAGGAGAGCTGCATAATTATAAATATTTTGTCAATCATAAATGTGGTGTAACGAAGCAGAGCACGTTCATATAGCAACATCTAGCGACTACCGTGCATTCGCGCTTCAAAACTAATATTTTTGAACGAGGAAAAGCATCTCGATTAACAAAATCCAAGTAATAATTTGCACATCTTTTACCGTGAGCGTCGGTGGTGTAACGGTCAGCATGGTTGCCTTCCAAGCAGCCGATCCGGGTTCGACTCCCGGCCGACGCACTCGAAACTTTTTTCTTTCAGAACTAGCGATGATTTATCAGTTTATATCGCAAGGCAATCGCTGTTGTCTTCTAAGTTGACAGTGTCCAAGATGACCATTAAAAACGTACAGTAATCCAACAAGGCGTCGGTGGTGTAACGGTCAGCATGGTTGCCTTCCAAGCAGCCGATCCGGGTTCGACTCCCGGCCGACGCATGTCATTTTGAGACTATAGTTCGAGCTCACAAAATGCATCAACGTTGCAAAATAGTATATTTACCGTGCAAAACAATTCAGCGGTCAAATTGGGGAGGCATTCTTTACGGGGCCCAAAAACAGTAATTTATATTTCGCGCCAATTTTGTTCATATCTTGTACATCAAGCTCGTATCCTCAGGGCACGGATTGGCTATCCCATCTGATGAACAACCGACTATGAATCGCAAGAAAAAAAGTCAAAATACACGTCACATAAAATGTGGCAAAATGATGGATGGGCTCGTCCGGGATTTGAACCCGGGACCTCTCGCACCCAAAGCGAGAATCATACCCCTAGACCAACGAGCCATCTGATAAATGTGCATTTTTACATTGCTCACAATATTGCAGGTATAGCTAGCATATATCATAGTTGGTGATGCAATATACCGTGGTCAACATTACATTTGTCGTGCCAATGACCAAAAGATCGCCACTTGGTGTGCGCAGATCTATTTCAATCAACCAATACTTTAGTTCGGGCGATGCCACGTCATCAAATATGTCACTACAATACTTAAGTTAATATCAAGGCCAAAATGCGCATGGCTCGTTGGTCTAGGGGTATGATTCTCGCTTCGGGTGCGAGAGGTCCCGGGTTCAAATCCCGGACGAGCCCATTTTTTATGTTTTGGTGTGGTCTCAGTAAATATCACTTCAAAACTCGACCCGACGACTATTATTCATTGACAAACATTAAAAGTAAAAGTTGGCCTCGTCCGGGATTTGAACCCGGGACCTCTCGCACCCTAAGCGAGAATCATACCCCTAGACCAACGAGCCAGGCGACAATGTGCATCCGAAATCACGAATCTACGATTAAGTTGGTACTCGCAATATTGGTGTTGCTCAAATGACACATTCTAATACAATAAACATCCTTTTGTGAGGACTTTCTTTCTAATTCGCTGTGAACTAAAGGAGAGCTGCATAATTATAAATATTTTGTCAATCATAAATGTGGTGTAACGAAGCAGAGCACGTTCATATAGCAACATCTAGCGACTACCGTGCATTCGCGCTTCAAAACTAATATTTTTGAACGAGGAAAAGCATCTCGATTAACAAAATCCAAGTAATAATTTGCACATCTTTTACCGTGAGCGTCGGTGGTGTAATGGTCAGCATGGTTGCCTTCCAAGCAGCCGATCCGGGTTCGACTCCCGGCCGACGCACTCGAAACTTTTTTCTTTCAGAACTAGCGATGATTTATCAGTTTATATCGCAAGGCAATCGCTGTTGTCTTCTAAGTTGACAGTGTCCAAGATGACCATTAAAAACGTACAGTAATCCAACAAGGCGTCGGTGGTGTAACGGTCAGCATGGTTGCCTTCCAAGCAGCCGATCCGGGTTCGACTCCCGGCCGACGCATGTCATTTTGAGACTATAGTTCGAGCTCACAAAATGCATCAACGTTGCAAAATAGTATATTTACCGTGCAAAACAATCCAGCGGTCAAATTGGGGAGGCATTCTTTACGGGGCCCATAAACAGTAATTTATATTTCGCGCCAATTTTGTTCATATCTTGTACATCAAGCTCGTATCCTCAGGGCACGGATTGGCTATCCCATCTGATGAACAACCGACTATGAATCGCAAGAAAAAAAGTCAAAATACACGTCACATAAAATGTGGCAAAATGATGGATGGGCTCGTCCGGGATTTGAACCCGGGACCTCTCGCACCCAAAGCGAGAATCATACCCCTAGACCAACGAGCCATCTGATAAATGTGCATTTTTACATTGCTCACAATATTGCAGGTATAGCTAGCATATATCATAGTTGGTGATGCAATATACCGTGGTCAACATTACATTTGTCGTGCCAATGACCAAAAGATCGCCACTTGGTGTGCGCAGATCTATTTCAATCAACCAATACTTTAGTTCGGGCGATGCCACGTCATCAAATATGTCACTACAATACTTAAGTTAATATCACGGCCAAAATGCGCATGGCTCGTTGGTCTAGGGGTATGATTCTCGCTTCGGGTGCGAGAGGTCCCGGGTTCAAATCCCGGACGAGCCCATTTTTTATGTTTTGGTGTGGTCTCAGTAAATATCACTTCAAAACTCGACCCGACGACTATTATTCATTGACAAACATTAAAAGTAAAAGTTGGGCTCGTCCGGGATTTGAACCCGGGACCTCTCGCACCCTAAGCGAGAATCATACCCCTAGACCAACGAGCCAGGCGACAAAGTGCATCCGAAATCACGAATCTACGATTAAGTTGGTACTCGCAATATTGGTGTTGCTCAAATGACACATTCTAATACAATAAACATCCTTTTGTGAGGACTTTCTTTCTAATTCGCTGTGAACTAAAGGAGAGCTGCATAATTATAAATATTTTGTCAATCATAAATGTGGTGTAACGAAGCAGAGCACGTTCATATAGCAACATCTAGCGACTACCGTGCATTCGCGCTTCAAAACTAATATTTTTGAACGAGGAAAAGCATCTCGATTAACAAAATCCAAGTAATAATTTGCACATCTTTTACCGTGAGCGTCGGTGGTGTAACGGTCAGCATGGTTGCCTTCCAAGCAGCCGATCCGGGTTCGACTCCCGGCCGACGCACTCGAAACTTTTTTCTTTCAGAACTAGCGATGATTTATCAGTTTATATCGCAAGGCAATCGCTGTTGTCTTCTAAGTTGACAGTGTCCAAGATGACCATTAAAAACGTACAGTAATCCAACAAGGCGTCGGTGGTGTAACGGTCAGCATGGTTGCCTTCCAAGCAGCCGATCCGGGTTCGACTCCCGGCCGACGCATGTCATTTTGAGACTATAGTTCGAGCTCACAAAATGCATCAACGTTGCAAAATAGTATATTTACCGTGCAAAACAATCCAGCGGTCAAATTGGGGAGGCATTCTTTACGGGGCCCAAAAACAGTAATTTATATTTCGCGCCAATTTTGTTCATATCTTGTACATCAAGCTCGTATCCTCAGGGCACGGATTGGCTATCCCATCTGATGAACAACCGACTATGAATCGCAAGAAAAAAAGTCAAAATACACGTCACATAAAATGTGGCAAAATGATGGATGGGCTCGTCCGGGATTTGAACCCGGGACCTCTCGCACCCAAAGCGAGAATCATACCCCTAGACCAACGAGCCATCTGATAAATGTGCATTTTTACATTGCTCACAATATTGCAGGTATAGCTAGCATATATCATAGTTGGTGATGCAATATACCGTGGTCAACATTACATTTGTCGTGCCAATGACCAAAAGATCGCCACTTGGTGTGCGCAGATCTATTTCAATCAACCAATACTTTAGTTCGGGCGATGCCACGTCATCAAATATGTCACTACAATACTTAAGTTAATATCACGGCCAAAATGCGCATGGCTCGTTGGTCTAGGGGTATGATTCTCGCTTCGGGTGCGAGAGGTCCCGGGTTCAAATCCCGGACGAGCCCATTTTTTATGTTTTGGTGTGGTCTCAGTAAATATCACTTCAAAACTCGACCCGACGACTATTATTCATTGACAAACATTAAAAGTAAAAGTTGGGCTCGTCCGGGATTTGAACCCGGGACCTCTCGCACCCTAAGCGAGAATCATACCCCTAGACCAACGAGCCAGGCGACAATGTGCATCCGAAATCACGAATCTACGATTAAGTTGGTACTCGCAATATTGGTGTTGCTCAAATGACACATTCTAATACAATAAACATCCTTTTGTGAGGACTTTCTTTCTAATTCGCTGTGAACTAAAGGAGAGCTGCATAATTATAAATATTTTGTCAATCATAAATGTGGTGTAACGAAGCAGAGCACGTTCATATAGCAACATCTAGCGACTACCGTGCATTCGCGCTTCAAAACTAATATTTTTGAACGAGGAAAAGCATCTCGATTAACAAAATCCAAGTAATAATTTGCACATCTTTTACCGTGAGCGTCGGTGGTGTAACGGTCAGCATGGTTGCCTTCCAAGCAGCCGATCCGGGTTCGACTCCCGGCCGACGCACTCGAAACTTTTTTCTTTCAGAACTAGCGATGATTTATCAGTTTATATCGCAAGGCAATCGCTGTTGTCTTCTAAGTTGACAGTGTCCAAGATGACCATTAAAAACGTACAGTAATCCAACATGGCGTCGGTGGTGTAACGGTCAGCATGGTTGCCTTCCAAGCAGCCGATCCGGGTTCGACTCCCGGCCGACGCATGTCATTTTGAGACTATAGTTCGAGCTCACAAAATGCATCAACGTTGCAAAATAGTATATTTACCGTGCAAAACAATCCAGCGGTCAAATTGGGGAGGCATTCTTTACGGGGCCCATAAACAGTAATTTATATTTCGCGCCAATTTTGTTCATATCTTGTACATCAAGCTCGTATCCTCAGGGCACGGATTGGCTATCCCATCTGATGAACAACCGACTATGAATCGCAAGAAAAAAAGTCAAAATACACGTCACATAAAATGTGGCAAAATGATGGATGGGCTCGTCCGGGATTTGAACCCGGGACCTCTCGCACCCAAAGCGAGAATCATACCCCTAGACCAACGAGCCATCTGATAAATGTGCATTTTTACATTGCTCACAATATTGCAGGTATAGCTAGCATATATCATAGTTGGTGATGCAATATACCGTGGTCAACATTACATTTGTCGTGCCAATGACCAAAAGATCGCCACTTGGTGTGCGCAGATCTATTTCAATCAACCAATACTTTAGTTCGGGCGATGCCACGTCATCAAATATGTCACTACAATACTTAAGTTAATATCACGGCCAAAATGCGCATGGCTCGTTGGTCTAGGGGTATGATTCTCGCTTCGGGTGCGAGAGGTCCCGGGTTCAAATCCCGGACGAGCCCATTTTTTATGTTTTGGTGTGGTCTCAGTAAATATCACTTCAAAACTCGACCCGACGACTATTATTCATTGACAAACATTAAAAGTAAAAGTTGGGCTCGTCCGGGATTTGAACCCGGGACCTCTCGCACCCTAAGCGAGAATCATACCCCTAGACCAACGAGCCAGGCGACAATGTGCATCCGAAATCACGAATCTACGATTAAGTTGGTACTCGCAATATTGGTGTTGCTCAAATGACACATTCTAATACAATAAACATCCTTTTGTGAGGACTTTCTTTCTAATTCGCTGTGAACTAAAGGAGAGCTGCATAATTATAAATATTTTGTCAATCATAAATGTGGTGTAACGAAGCAGAGCACGTTCATATAGCAACATCTAGCGACTACCGTGCATTCGCGCTTCAAAACTAATATTTTTGAACGAGGAAAAGCATCTCGATTAACAAAATCCAAGTAATAATTTGCACATCTTTTACCGTGAGCGTCGGTGGTGTAACGGTCAGCATGGTTGCCTTCCAAGCAGCCGATCCGGGTTCGACTCCCGGCCGACGCACTCGAAACTTTTTTCTTTCAGAACTAGCGATGATTTATCAGTTTATATCGCAAGGCAATCGCTGTTGTCTTCTAAGTTGACAGTGTCCAAGATGACCATTAAAAACGTACAGTAATCCAACATGGCGTCGGTGGTGTAACGGTCAGCATGGTTGCCTTCCAAGCAGCCGATCCGGGTTCGACTCCCGGCCGACGCATGTCATTTTGAGACTATAGTTCGAGCTCACAAAATGCATCAACGTTGCAAAATAGTATATTTACCGTGCAAAACAATCCAGCGGTCAAATTGGGGAGGCATTCTTTACGGGGCCCATAAACAGTAATTTATATTTCGCGCCAATTTTGTTCATATCTTGTACATCAAGCTCGTATCCTCAGGGCACGGATTGGCTATCCCATCTGATGAACAACCGACTATGAATCGCAAGAAAAAAAGTCAAAATACACGTCACATAAAATGTGGCAAAATGATGGATGGGCTCGTCCGGGATTTGAACCCGGGACCTCTCGCACCCAAAGCGAGAATCATACCCCTAGACCAACGAGCCATCTGATAAATGTGCATTTTTACATTGCTCACAATATTGCAGGTATAGCTAGCATATATCATAGTTGGTGATGCAATATACCGTGGTCAACATTACATTTGTCGCGCCAATGACCAAAAGATCGCCACTTGGTGTGCGCAGATCTATTTCAATCAACCAATACTTTAGTTCGGGCGATGCCACGTCATCAAATATGTCACTACAATACTTAAGTTAATATCACGGCCAAAATGCGCATGGCTCGTTGGTCTAGGGGTATGATTCTCGCTTCGGGTGCGAGAGGTCCCGGGTTCAAATCCCGGACGAGCCCATTTTTTATGTTTTGGTGTGGTCTCAGTAAATATCACTTCAAAACTCGACCCGACGACTATTATTCATTGACAAACATTAAAAGTAAAAGTTGGGCTCGTCCGGGATTTGAACCCGGGACCTCTCGCACCCTAAGCGAGAATCATACCCCTAGACCAACGAACCATCTGATAAATGTGCATTTTTACATTGCTCACAATATTGTAGGTATATAGCTAGCATATGTTTGGGTGTTTGGGGTCTATTGTGCCATGGACCTGTGGGTTATACTGGTGTAAATGTTTTCCATAGGCCGCAGTGCAAACCTTTTAGTGTATATACTAATTCCCAGGTCCAAAAATTGTATTTAAATCTGAAAGATTGACATTTGCGAAAACTTGTTATGAAAAAAATTCATATCCGTCTAGCAGGGAATTCGCCTTTAAATCTTGTGTTTTCGTAACTATAGTGTCAGAACCGCACTAAAAATATTGTCTTATTTTAGACCACACCACAAAAATTCAAACTTCACTACAAAGGGTTAATTCCTGTCCAATAGCTATTTTACCTATGGGAAATTATAGGGAAGAGGTGTGATGTATTTTAATGCTAAAACACACAAGGCTCTTGGCCAACCAGGGCCCAGTGTCTATTTTATTCTCGCCTATAATTTCCTCCCGCATCCGCTAGATGTCACTCCGAACCATATTTACACCAGTGAAAACAACAGATCGACGGCCTCTCATTGTATTCGCAAATGCCTCTCGGCGCAAATAAATAACTGATACCCGAAGGAATACAATATATCAACGGTTTTGCATTTATGTTTACAGAAGAACAGAAGAACAACATGGATTCCGATCGAAGCACTCATGTGTCACACAACTTTTAGAAGTCCAAGATGATTGGTACCAGGCGTTAGAACTTAGATGAAGGAAACAACATAGACTCAATTTACTTGGACTTCAGAAAAGCGTTTGACACAGTACCACATAAAAGGTTGATGAACAAACTAGATAGCTATGGAATCAGAGGGGACATACATAAATGGATCCAGGTATTTTTAACAGGAAGGACACAGTCAGTTAGAGTAGGAGGTGAAACATCTGGACACAGAAATGTTACAAGTGGCATACCACAGGGATATGTACTCGGGCCGATCTTGTTCCTGATATTCATAAATGATATTACTGAAGGGATAACAAGTTCAATCAAGATATTTGCAGATGATACAAAGGTATATAGAAACATGAAGACAACAGAGGACGAGAAATTACTCCAAGAAGATCTAAATAGGCTGTCAAAGTGGTCGGATAAGTGGTTATTAAGATTCAACTCTACAAAATGCAAAGTGATGCACCTGGGGAAACAAAGCACAAATACAGCAAAAATCTACACAGTATCAGAGGGAGATAAACACAATATCATAGAAGAAACAATGGAAGAAAAAGATTTAGGAGTGACATTTGACAATAGAATGAGATTTGACAAACATATTGCAACACCAGTGAATAAGGCCAACCAGAAACTCGGAATTCTAAAGAGAACATTTAGATATATGGATAAACAGATGTTTACCACACTATACAAGGCACTTATCAGACCCAAGCTGGAATACGGGACATCTACATGTATATGGTCACCTCACTATAAAAAATACAGAACAATGATAGAAAGAGTGCAGAGAAGATCAACTAAAATAGTGGAGGGGATAAAAAATAAGGAATATGAAGAAAGAATCAGAGAACTAGGATTACCAACCTTAGAATATCGGAGAGAGAGGACCGATATGATCCAAATGTACAAGATAAAGATAATGCAGAAGAAAGATGAAGTCAAACTGAAAACGATGGAGTTACATACAAATAATGGAGGAAGCAAAACAAGAGGTCACAGTAAGAAGATTAGGAAGAAAGGATATAACACCACTTTATGCAAGAACAACTTTACAGCCAGAAGTACTAACAATTGGAACAGTCTCCCTGAACATTTGGTGTCGGCCGGTTCGGTGAATGATTTTAAATCAATTTTAAATGACCAGTGGCGAGGCAAGCCAAACAAATTCTGCTATGTATTCTGAATTGAGCGCACTGTAAATAGAGCAAATATGATGTTATACTACGACAATTGGCCAATACAAGCGAAGCTTAAAATAGGCCTGAAGATCACAGGTAAATCACAGGTAAAAATGTTAGATCGAGGGGTCACCTGTCTATGCCCATGCAGTCTGACTGGGTGCCCATGCAGTCTGTCTGGGTGCAATGTTTGTGTTTGTATGTTAGATCGAGGGGCCATCTGACTATGCCCTTATATACTAATATAGTAATAACAGGGGACGGCGGAGGTGGGGGGGGGGGGGGGTTATAAACTCCAGTTTCTGTGGTCATGACCATATAACTACCGATATCCTTGCTGTGAGTCTCTCTCGGTGTAAACCTCATGCACTATATAAAAAATTCATATGGTGAATATGACTCGGTGTAGAGATCTGATATTTCATATCATATATGCCTGGTGATCAATGTCCCACATTAACCCTTTGATGATGGGATCGAGGTGCACAGATGCAGCATCTGGATTTAACATCCTGTGCCAGTGCATTCTTTTATATAGGCGAGTCTCCCATAAGAAGCCTTGCATATTAGTGATGCGGACCGGACCGCTTTGGACCGGTCCACGGTCCAGGGGTGGACCGCGGTCCGGACCGGGTGTCACTGGACCGGACCGGACCGCTTTTTGCCGCCGGTCCAGTACTCTCCGGTCCGGTCCACTATTTTACTTCAGTTATAATAAACTATCGCGAATATTATTGCGTATTTGCCGTCATATCAATTAGCAATGATGTATTGACGCATTCAAGTGGTTAATGTCTATTAAACGGTTGATGCCACGAAAACAATGTATAGATGTACTTTGTACATGTCACTTTCCTTATAATGTATTAGTATTACACTGGCCAACACTATATAGCACCATATCAATGCGACAAACATGCAACTGAATGAGTATGGAACTATTTGTCATAAACAGTGTAACATGGCATCAACTAATCAATTTGGGTGGATATCAAATTGAGTATTCTATTGTTTTTCACAGTTATAATTATTGAAGAAACATGCAAACCACATTACATAGTACATACAAAAGACAGTCACATTAATCCAATAGTAGTTGTACTTAGGTATATAACTGTAATTGCCAGGACTATACGATCAGCCATCACAATCTCCAATTAATGTAGTAGTCATAATTATTAGTACACATTTGTATAATTGTCATCAGTTTAGTTATTTCGTTTAAATTTCAATTTAATGAAAATAAGTATGATACGAATCATACATACGATCAGCTGAGTGCCATGTTAGATTGGTTATAACACATTCTGGCCCTAGCTATATACCTGTCCAATACATTTAGTTAGTGCATGTTCGCATTACTAGAAATACTATTATCTTGCATCGTTCCCAGTATATCCCACAGAGACAGACAATGATGCATACAATCGGCAAACAATGTAAGTTTTAACATATATGGACTCATTGCAATGCAGTGAATGCACTGAACTCAGTAACCTTATAGTTTGACTATACAGAGTAAAAACTTTGATAAAACAGAGAATTCATTAACATATAGCCTATTATAGGTGGACCGGACCGTTTTGGACCGGTCCAGGCATGTGTAATGGACCGGAATGGCATGGACCGGACTGGACCGCCTTGGCAGTGGACCCAAGGTGGTCCGGTCCGGTCCGCATCACTATTGCATATATAAGAAAATGCATTGGCATACAAACCAATATATTCTCATATATATCAGAGACTCCTTATGGGAGTCTCGCATATATAAGAGAATGCATTGTCAGAGGGTTTTCGCTAAATTTCAGGAAGCTCCAGTCATGGAAGGGATAAAGATGGTCTATATCAACTTATAACAAGATTTATATAGTTTCCTGTGAATAAAATAAAAGATATGAATCGAAGACACCTGTACAGCAAAGCTTATATCATCGAGTCAATTAATATTGATTTATTTTTAATTTTCTGGTATAATATACAACCTTCAATTTGGGACATTTTACGGCTCGGGTTCCCGTTCGGAGCATATCGCATATCATGCGGGATAACTACTGGTACATCTAAAAATAATAATTTAAAAATGCAGTTTGTGGGGAGGGGTTCTCCGACTGCTGCACCCCCCCCCCCCATGAAATTTCCAACTGTTGAGTGTTGAAAATCCCGTTGTAACTGCTGTATCGCTATGTGGTAAGATTGCTTCAATGGTTGTCTAAAACTTTAAATCTTCTACATACGGTATTGTTTTGATGCGTTTGAATCGACTGTTCTCACCACTGATCGCGCATCCAATCCATGGTACCTGATGCCTATGGAGGGTAAAAAGGGTCATATGCTAATATAATATTCTAATTCTTGAAGGAACTCAATACGATCAGACGCTCCTAAATTACTATCAGATATCAATTTTTAAAGTTTGCTATTTCTCGAGATGTGTAATAATAATAATATGTGGCCCAGAAACATGTGGTCAATCGGAGGGTCTCGGACAAAGTTGCAGATGAAGATGGATAACTCTAAAACCAATTGGTCATACGGTCAAATTTCGTGATACACTTTAGTGATAATACGGCCATATTTTGTCGAACAAAATGTTGATAAATAACAAGTTTTGGGAAATTTGATACCATAGTTGACAGTTGTTAGCATTATTTTGTTGCAATAAATCAATTCTGAAAACTAAAGCATATTTTGAAGAAATGTTGTTGTTGTTGTATCTTGATGGTATGGGGGACCGTCTGATTGGATTGAGTACCTTTAATTTCATATTTTAATTTCACTTCAATATTTTAAATTTTATCTTGAAATTTTATTCTTATTCAGTTAACTTTGTTTTTATATAAAACTCTATATTTTAAGTGTCATTTTGCGATTTTATTCCTATAAATTTCACTTTTTATATAACTATGTACTCATTTTTGTACTTTGTACTCAATTTTCATCTTGCTATTTTATTCTTGTTTGTTAAATGGCGGTTTGTAAAAATTTCAAACGACATGCACAAACAAATGAAATAATATATCTAACACAAAACGAAACAACTTAAAAGAAACATTTAAACAATAATAATTTTTTTTTTAGAATTAACACAAATTAAGCAAGAGCTAGAAATTACAAAGTGATAACCCAAATGGAAGCGACAGGCCAATTGTGATTGTCAAGTGTTTAACCAATACCTTCAATCATACCAGCAACAACAATCATAACCATCAATCTATAACAGAATATATAACTGTTTTCAAAAAGTGAAATTGGAAAGAAACGTTATATGGCATAAAACCAGAAGCTATCAACTTGTGCGAAACATTAATCTGGATCAGAACGACAATGATTGGGTGAAAAATATGTTATTATCACATGGTATAGCATCATGCATGTTTCTAAGTAATGGGTGGATGGGGTTAATATTTCCTATGCCAATCAACTAAACAATACCAAATACCATGCAGGTGAGAAGTGTGTCAATATGAAACCATAACGAGAAATATTAACACTTAAAGGTACTCAATCCGATTTGATGGTCCCCATATAATCAGATTCCGACAACAACATTTTTAGAAATGCAGCTTCAGTTATCAGAATCGATAAATTGCCCAAAAATAATGCTAACCGCTGTCAACTATATTATAAAATTGCCCGAAAAGTGTTATTTGTCAACATGTTGTTCGACGAAATTTGACCTTATTATCAACACAAAGCGTCTTGATTTTAGAGTTATCCATCTTCACCCGTAATTTGGTCGGAGACCGTCGGCTCGTCGACTTTTCACTGGGCCACTATTAAGTCTTGATGGTGACAAATAAATGATTTAAAAAATTGATATCTAATAACTTTGATAGGTGGGTTCCTTGACTCAAATCAAATATTTTTCCCCCCGAATCCAAATAAATAGTAATTGAGGGGCTCTTAATTGGATTATGCATCTTTTAAGTTTTGTAAGTAGATAGCAAAGGTATTGCTTTAGATTGCTTGTGTTCACGAGAGGGGTTAATATTTCAAGACCGATCAGTTGATACCAAAATATATACATTCAAATAGTGTGTCATCATCAGGGTTTGCGCTGCCACTTGCCAAATTTGCCAATGGCAAAAATAATTCACATTTGGCAAAAAATATTTTCATTTGGCAAAAGTTTTGGCAAGTCACTTTTTAATTCCTCAACCTCAAGCAATTTGAAAAAAATATTTGTCAATCATTACCATTCATTTCAGGAAACTCTCACAACATAATTAAATTAGTGGTGTTTTATAAGGTTTACGGAAAGTTAACACCTCTATTAAGATACAGTTAATCTCATAGGATTAGTACTGATGGTTGGAAGGATTACTAATCCTCCTGTGATGTGCCCTTCTGATGGAGAAACCATTCTACCATTGTATTGTTCGGTGATCGACTTATTGTTGTATGATAAACCACAATGGAGATGCGAGTATAATTAATTATTAACTAACTGCTTTTCCATCGATATCAAAAGTTGTTCAAACCGCGAGTGTCGAAACATAAGACGTAAGGTTGCAGAAAATTATACTATCGGGGATAGCATTTGGCAATTGCTAAAATAATTTGGATGGGTGAAAATATGTGACTTATCACAGTGGAGTGGACAGCAAGGGTCTGTGGAATGGAGGACAGGGTTAAAGACATATTATGTACTTGTTCGGGTGCGTGAAACTGAAAAGTTAGTATTCAGGTGCTATGCCAACAGGAGGAACGTATCATTCTACTAACATCACCGAAAATCTCAAGCAAATCGACCATACCACTCCATAGAAAACATTGTCTGAACTACGCCAAATTGTAAATATTTACTACTCGAATCGGGATGCTTCTATGGGCGATAAACTAACGAAAACGATTTAGTCATCGGCAGTCACTGCATTTAAATAATAAATAAGAATGTCGGTGTGTGTTGTCAATTTTGATATAATAATTGTAAAAATAACTACTTTGAACAAGATTATTCTCAATTTCTATTTGATCACCCTACCAGAGTGTTTCATATCACTTTAATTTAAGCAAATCAACCAATAATACATAAAAGGATACAGGTGAGGGGTGTGTCATTTACAATTGGATGCAAATTACTCTCAGGATCCAAATAGTACAGTACTAAATAATAGTACAGGTGAACAAGTTCCCCCAATTGAATAACAATACAAACCCAACAAAATAGTAAAGGGTGGATTTCATCCAGTATTCATCAGTCATTGTCAGATGGGCTAAAAACTATTATTGTAATGAGTAATTGTAAACTTGTTACAATTAAGAGAGAGATTATTTGTCCAATTGTTTGCCAGAAAGTTGTGCATCTGAGGTTATCATGCCGATGAGCAAAATAAAATAAAATAAAAGGTCGCAGACCACATGTCCCCCGACTCGAGTGGTAAACTTCATGATTGGAATTGTTAGAAGGATACTATTTGCAACAATGTTATACAGTATATAGATGTTGCAAACCACCGCAAAATTTCTTGGACAAAACAACCCGATGAACAAACGCATGCAAACGCGAAAAAATGATATTTTTGTATTAGCTATATAGATGTTGCAAATCACCAACATGTTAGGAACAATATCCCAGAGTTTCAAATCTCTACATTTAAAACTGTAGGAGGAGTTGATTACACCATGAAGGTACCCAATCTCATCCAAAAGGCAAAAATGTTCTAAGTCGAAAACCCCCCCAAAAATATGGAAAAAATTATATTTTTGATTAGCTATATAGATGTTGCAAATCACCAACATGTTAGGAACAATATCCCAGAGTTTCAAATCTCTACGTTTAAAACTGTAGGAGGAGTTGATTACACCATGAAGGTACCCAATCTCGGACGCACGGACGGACGGACGGACGGACGAGGGTCATTTCTATAGTCCTCCGACGGAAACGTCGGGGGACAAATACATACCCTAAATGTCCCAAATACGGATCATACAAGGTGGATTTTTTTGCAAAAAATGAATAAACATACATGTGTGCTTATTTGGATCCCGATAGTATTTGAGTTATTAGATCAGATATTATATGCAGATGTGTGGGGTGGAAGCGGTTAATATTCTTCAAACTGACCAACTGACACATCAGTATTGATATTTTATATACCAGACTGAGTGTTATACTTTGGTCTATTATCTACCACTGAGATAATTAATTATCCTTCAGCTTTATTTTGACACAAAATAGTTGTAAAAGGACATAACAAAAAATTTCAGGTCTACATGTACTAGACATATTTTCAAACTTATTTATGACCTTTTTATTTCATAAAAATCTATTTTGGCATGTGTTGCAACAATAACAGATGACAACCTGAAAATATGTCACATGACTGTGATTTAGAAAAAAGCCAGTTTTCATCCTTATTTGAGCTGACTTTTGTCACATTCTGGCTATATATGACCCTTAATTGTAAAAATACAGGTTTGTGTATTTCACTGGAAATTAAGGAAAGAAAGCAACAAGAAAGATACTTTGAAAATAAGCCACAAAAAGTATAGGTTGTCAACTTCAAGCCTTGAAATAGGGTGTCTGTCATTTGCAGAATGAGGTCCCCAGAGGGTGAATTTGGTGCTACCCCGCATAGCGGGCTAGCATCACCAAATTCACCCTCTGGGGACCTCATTCTGCAAATGACAGACACCCTATTTCAAGGCTTGGTCAACTTGTCAGTTTATTATTCTCACAAAATCCTCAATTGCATGACACTTCTGGATTCACAGAAAAAAGGGGAGATAATTTTGGCAGATTTGGAAGTGGAAGGACCATAGATCTCACTGAAAGGTCAAGTCATCAAAATATCAGAAATTAGTATGTACAGTAATGCCCTAAGTAATCGACTCCTTAACCACAGCAGAATTATGGGTAACTTTTTCAGGATTTAGTCGGAAATATGGGTTGTTGCCATTCATCGGAAAGCTCTCCCCAAGAGCTTCCCGATGAATGGCAACAAGCCATATTTCCGACTAAATCCTGAAAAGTTACCCATAATTCTGCTATGGTTAAGGAGTCGATTACTTAGGGCATTACTGTAAGCTTATAGGCAATTAAAGCACCAACAAAATGAGCCTATGTACACACCCTGCTACAATAAACATGATCAAATACTCATTTCTGTCAAAAATACTGTCTAAATATAAAAATGTTTGTGCATGGCCAATGATCCCTAGGAGCAACTAAATAGTGTAATGAAACCTAAATTCACAATTCACATTATAGTTCGCACATGTACATGACAGACATTTTAGAAGGTTCCTTTCCTCTATTAATCCTGAACTGAGGAAAGGAGTTATGCATAGGTTATACCATTACTATATTTTTTTCGGATGTTTTCATGACACCTATGTAATGATTCCATTACTTCCTTATGCCGCCATTACCTGCAGTTCCCCCGCTCGCTAACAAAGCGTTAAAATATCACATTATACAACTATTTTGTGGCCAAAGAGTTTCTTATATTACATCCATATGCAACGAATTGAATAATTTCATTCCCGTGGTTTGGTTATGTTTTCAATTACTTTAATCATGCACATTTTATAGTAGACGTTATTAGCATCGTCTGTTGTCATAACAAAATTAAGAAACATGTTAAAAGGGTCAACAAAATTTAATTCCCATTTGATGTTTTTATTTCAATTTAGGTTTTCAGTTTATAAATTCTATCTCTATGCTCTATGCTCAAAAATTAATTTAAAATTCCATAAATGTAACTTTTTTGTTTTGTGTTAGATAATATTATTTTATTTGTGCATGTCTTTTGAAATTTACAAATCACATTTCAAAAAATAAGAATGAAATAGTAAGATCAAAATAAGAATATTTAGTTAAATTAAGTATTCATATTTTCAAAACATGATATCACCTGGTATAATAATATTCAACAGGTGAAATTGAGTGTTTATTAATGAACGCGGTTCAACGTAGAATGGTTATCTTAAGATACATGTGGCCTTCACAGTTGGTATGGCTGTTAAAAGAGTCACATCCGGTAAAACGGCCATAAACAGAAAGGATATTATTTAATAGACAGATGTTGTTCTTATATCAATCATAAATATTGCATACATTGCATGTTATTGTCACATTTGTATGCTTTGTTATGTAAACAAACATCAAAAACATTACAGAACCATTTGTTTATAGACAAACACTCGGAACTACTGGAAAATGTTCCTTTGCGCTGTGGAAGGCGAAGATAAAATTATTGGCGGCATCAACAATTGCAATCAAATCACACCAAATTTTATTTTAATCGACCCATTCTACCTGCTGTCAGTTCAAAATCCAGCTAATCCACGTTACTTCATGATTGGTAAATAATCAGACAGAAAACGTTTACACAATATAATTGTTCTTGCAAAGAGATGAATATTTTTCACTCCAGTTAGTATTTTCTCCTAACCTATATAATTATGGTAAAACATACAAATAAGGAATTTACTATGATAGTACGGTGAGTGTACATTGTAGACGCACCAAATTAGGAGTTTTACAACTGACGTATAATGCGCGCGAATCTAAATAAGGAAATGACGCAATATGGTGACTCTGCTTATAAACAATTCACTGCGCTTTTTGCAAGAAACTAAACAACACTCGGCCTGCATTTTCTCGACACAAAGTGTGTTTTGTGAATAATATCGCATTCATATCATCATTATGCTATACTATTAGTATATTCTTGAGGAAATTATCATAATTTGATCAATGTTATTTCTATACTATAACCTCAACGGAGGCCGCCTGTCCCTTTAATATCTTCAGCCCAGTTGAAACTATAGTCATATCTGATACATGTACATATAGATATATATATATATATACCTGCTTAATGCATATTGAAAAGATAATTCAAATTGGCTAGCTGGCAATAATTGGACTATTGACAGCATGTGTCTGTGGGATAGATGGAAAGTGTTTTCTAAACTGATCAACTGATTGATACCAAAAACTATACAGGTGAGGGGTGTGTCATCATAAACATACATATAAAATATGAATACGATCTGATTGTAAATAATGTGTATATATTGTAAATACATTATCTCTGTACCTCATTAGGTGATGAGAATAAGCAATTGAATTGAATTGATAAAAAATACTCCAGTTATCGTGTCAGATATCATGTGTAAGCCTTGGCGTACCACATTACAGTACCTAAATATTTGTTTTATTGTCTATGTGAAATGTTCATATATATGTTTCATTTGTGTTTTATGTTAACCTTCAATGTTGAAGTTGTGACAATAAAATCTTATCTTATCTTATCTTATCTTATCTGTGTGATGGATCGACGGACAAGAAAGCTAGACAGACAAAAGATGGTTGGTTGGTCCGGACGTCGTCATTATGTGTACCATACATGGTATCGGTACACATAAAGAGTAAACTGTCAAATATTCTTTAATATTTAATTTAAAGTAAAATATTATATATTATATTAGAATTACGACCCTTTTTTTAAAGGGGTACTGTACTAAAATGTTGTTGTTGGTTTCTATATTCTCTGCTTCATAGAATAAGGTAACCAGATTTCCACTATTGGACTGTCTGCGGAGTACGAAGTAATGTTACAGATGACAGATAAGATGGAATGCAAAAATAGAATGCTCGTCATCGAGATATCTTTGTACAGTTTTCCGGCAAATGTATCATATATGTTATATTATATGCATATTCGACCCAGATACTCACTAAATTAATTGTATAGTCAGTGAGTGGCTCGAGTTCACGCCCCGTATGAACATAATTTTTATATGATGAGTTCCACGCGTTGTCCAATCCACTATCTGTCAATTAATTTGATTACATCTTGTGCATGGACTGTCGTAACTTAGATTATAGCTGAAACATAAAGTAAATTTATATTAAATTTGATTTTAAGATAACCTGAACATTTACTGAAGATATCTTTGACTCAAATTAATTATTTTGCTATATATTATCGATATTAAATCTTTGATATTACCCAGAATTTATTGAAATTGGCATAGTCATTTATTGAAATTGGCATAGTCTCCCTTTAGTTGGAGCGATTCATTGTGAAAATGACAAACTGTTACTAAATTTACATTCTACGATCAACAATGCATTTATTTTTCTTTCTCAAGTTATCTGAAACACTGACACTAACTTTGGATCTTCAACAAATTTGTACAATGGACACCCGACTATATGTGTAAGTGTAATATAATACTTTGTGAGTTTCTACATTGACAGTACTATATAGCCTTATCAGTGCATTAAGACTTTTAATAGATCGGCAGATATTAAAGGTACACAATCTGATTCGATGTCCCCATATCATCAGATTCCAATGACAACATTTCTTGAAATGCCGTTCAGTTGTCAGAATCAATTAATTGACAAAAAATAACGCTATCAACTATAGTATAAAAAAAATTTGTTCAATGCAATTTTGTATCAAGAGTATGTTGGTCGGCATTCGTCGAAAATTTGCCAGGCCGCCAAATATTCCAGGTGGTGAAAAATAATAGATTTCAAAAATCAATATCTGATAACTCTTGAGATTTGATGGGTGTGTTCCTCAACTCGAATCAAATATTTTTTACCCCCGAAGCCAAAGGAATAGTAATTTAAGAGTATTAATTCGGATTGTGCATCTTTAACTACATCCCATGTAGATCATGTCATGAATCTCTACTCTAGCTATGCCTATCGAGATCGTAGTCCACTAGTACAAAACCTGGGAACTTGTTGATGCTCTGACCTGTTCCGACAGGGAACTGTATAACATTGAACAAACAAGGCAACATGGAAAATATTTCTTTGTTAATACTTGATCCTCAATAATCTACTTCACAGTAGGGGATAGTTCCAGCTCGAGATTACATGCTTTCTGTCAGCTGATATCAGAATAAACATTGAATAAATTACGAGGGAGAAATTTCACGATTGTAAATGACACAAAGCAAAATTGCTCACAAAATCGCTTAAATAATACAAATTTGAGTTGGGATCTACACCTACAGTCAAATATATTATTAAGGAACAGGTATTAACAAAGAGATATATTATCTGCACTGCTCTTTCGATGTTATAAACTTCCATCATAACATAAAAAATTCCCAGGTTTTCTGCTGGTGGAATATGATCTCTACGTGTGTAGCTAAGAGTACCGATTCATGACATGATATAGATCCCATGCAATCCATGAACAGTTGACACATGGTTGAAACTTGGCACTAATTATCATGTCTATTATCCCACATTATTTGAATCTATAATGATGTGTTTCATATCCCCTAGACACTGCTTATATCACCACAACATTGTTTAATCAACGAACTAAATTACTGAATGAGTAGCCTTCTTTTCACGTTAATTATTTGTAACGCCTTTAGCAATACAGCGGACTCTTTGTCTAGCCAGCCACCAATGCGGGTGACAGTCGCGGCTATTTGCACGTCATCACACTGTCGGTTAGAATGCGCCTACATGAAACTTTTTGTTTTATTTAATTCAAATTTATTAAACTTTGGAAATATATCGTTGATGACGATAATTTAGTTTTGGGTCGATACGATACGATAATTTAAAAATATATCGACATTCGATAATATATCGATATACCGTGAAGCCCTATCCCCTACCCCAAGCCTTGAAATAGTGTGTGCCAGTCATTTGCAGAATGAGGTCCCCAGAGGGTGAATTTAGTGACGCTATCCTGCACATCAGGACGAAAGCATCACTAAATTCACCCTCTGGGGACCTCATTCTGCTTAGGCCTCATCTTCTGGTAAGTATCTATAGTCTCAAATTAACATTGTTTTTAGTTACTTGTTCCCTTCTGTTTAGTTTCTATATCCCCTAATTTGCAGAAGATAAATTGCATAATTGAGTTGACCAATAGGTAAACATCACCAACTTCAACTGGGGAACTTCAATCTGATTCTAGGTCTCCCATAGCATTTGAGGCCTCAGCAAAATGAGGTTCGCAGAGGGTGAATTTGGTGATGCTAGTCTGATGTGCAGGATAGCATCACTAAATTCACCCTCTGGGGGACTCATTCTGCAAATAACAGGCACACTATTTCAAGGCTTGCTGCCACAATTGGAGGTGAACGACCGTTTAGATCGCCTGGAGGTTACCTAAAATGAAAAACAGGTCTCGCAGTCACCGATTCTCACCATAATTATAGTTCAATTAAGTCCCAAATTTAGAATTATTAGTGCAATTTGTTACTTGTTGCTAGTTAATAATACTAGTAGAAGTGATATCTCAGTTTGTGTAATCCTTCTGGTGTGTGCCACCATCTGGTAACCTATAGGTTACCTGTTTACCAAAGCACAAACTGGGAGAAATTTAGAAATGTTCTCACCTTAATTATTGTTCAATCAAGTCACAAAATGGACATTTAGAATTATTAGTGCAATTTGTTATTAGTTAACAATACTAGTAGTAGCGATATATCAGTTTGTGTAACCCTTCTGGTTTGTGCAACCCTTCTGGTAATCCATGGGTTACCAATGCACAAACTGCAAAATAAAATTTGCAGACCGGCTGCCAGCGCCACTCTTTCTCACTTTCTCTCGCTCTACCTTATGATACCCCTTTTTTCTTTCGCCCTCTTGTTTCCTCCTCCACTCTTTCTCACGCTCTACCTTATGATACCCCTTTTTTTCTTTCGCCCTCTTGTTTCCTCCTCCAATCAATTTTCATACATGTATCTACACCTAAACCATCTTCGTTTGCATGTCTGTTTATATTTCAAATTGTCTACATGGGTGTGGTAATAATCTTAAGTTGTTTTTATATTTACAATGTGTTTGCTCATCTGGTAATTGTCTATAAAATGCATGGGTTGTTATTGTATCATTATCAAAATAGAATTTCTTGCATTTAATATGTCGCATGCAATTGGTTGGATTTCCTATGTATCATTCATATGGTCTCAATATTGATTTTAACTTAGGAATTGTTCTAAAATTTATGGCGTTTTGTTTTGTTCTTTCAGGTTTGAAAAATTTAAACTATTGTTTGACAAACTTGGTGAGTTTTCAATTAACGTCTACATAAGCACAATAAACACCTATGAGCAATTGAAAACCTTGTGGATGATAAACTTTTCACTTTATATTCTTGTCAAAATGCTTGTGGATTGTAATCATCGGACAAAAATAACGCAATTGAATTAAGTGTTTTGTTGTTATCATATGAATGTGTAATTGGGAACCTGGTAGATCCCACATTGAGACTTTTGACACATTTTTATAAAAATCAATTAGTTGTTAGTTTTTGTGGTGCAAGGACCCTGCAGACAGTTCAGGTGGAAACAAGATGTATTATATTGAGCAACCCAGCCTAGACGGACACCAAACCTGGATATAGTGTGTCTGACATTTGCAGAATGAGGTCCCCAAAGGGTGAATTTAGTGACACTATCCCACATGGTGGGCTACCATCACCAAATTCACCCTCTGCAAACCTCATTCTGCTTAGGTCTCAACCGCTATGAGAGACCTAGGATCAAAGGAAGTTACCCTCACCTCAATTATGCATTTTTTCTATTGAAAATTAGGGGATATAGAAACTGAACAGAAGGGAAAAAGTAATTAAAAATAATGTTAATTTGAGACTCTAAATACTTCCCAGAAGATGAGGCATAAGCAGAATTATGTCTCCAGAGCGAGAATTTGATGATGCTAGGTCACTTTGCGAGGTAGAATCACTAAATTAACCCTCTGGGGACTGCATTCTGCAAATGAGAAACCAATTATTTGCAGGCTTGTGTTTAAGGCAATTCATTGATAGCACACAGTGATCACTCCCGGTCAGGTGGTCTTGCTAATTCTCTATGATTATCGTGAGTCCTGCTGAATTGCCATGATGCTGTTAGGGCGAACTGATTCTGTTAAGCTAAAATACCGTTATTTTATTTAAAAGTTGCAATTTTTGCAGTGCTTTTTATCTGAACGAATCGTGGAAAAGCCATTATGTATATAAAACATTCAAAAAACTATATTTATAAAATACTTTAATAATGGGAGTGTTGGTTGTTGCAAACCATCCATAATCAAGACGGCTATTTCTCTCATTTCGCAAGCACCAGAGCAGCCATTGTTTAAATATGGTGATATCTCTTTTCTTTAGGAGGGTTATAAATTATATCATAACACATAGAAACAACAACAATCTGACTGAATAATATATTCAAGATTTTATTACCAGACAATTTAGATGCAAATTTTCAATGTGCGGAAATTAAAAGCAGCTATTTGTTGTCAATAATACAGGAACTGGAAACACTGACTTTTAGGCCGCTTTTATGGAATTATCTAGAGTTATAGGGTCGGTCCTTTAAAACCCTTTCTATACTAAAACATCATTGATGAATAGTTATCCCACAGGAAATGTTCAGATAATAAGTTCAACAAATAGCCATAGTTTATTTATTATCTGAACATTTTCCTGTAATAAATAGCACTCCTTCTGTACTTTCATTTTCTGTCGTCTGTTTCCCCCCTGAAAACCCCTCCAGATGAATAGTAGACCACTCCGATGTACACTATTTTAACTGAATGGGAGAATCCATCTAGTATAGATAGGGTTAAAGGTCAGTGATTCCAGGTTATGTTGTCAACAGCATCAATCAAAATATGTATATCATATATGATCATGGACATGGACCAATGAATAGAGGTCGAAAATAGAGAAAAGTCACTCCTTCCTTCCTGATCATTTGTTTGGGAAAAGTAGACTATCAGGAAGTCATGACGGCTGAATTGGGTTAACACCTTAACCCTTCCATGACTGGAGCTTCCTGAAATTTTGCGAAAACCATGTGCCGATGCATTCTCATATATATGTGAGTCTCCCATAGGGAGCCTCACATATATAAGAGAATACATTGGCCTAACAATATTTACATTGACCTTCTAAACCAGTGCATTCCCTTATTTATGGGAGACTCGCATGTATAAGAGAAAACACTGGCACAGGATCTTTAATACTGCACCAATGCGGCTCTCGTTGCGAAAGGGTTAAAATCGGCATTCGTGAACAAGTCTGAGTGAACCAAGATTACTGAACATCTAATGGTCGACAGTTTGAAATATTCTGATCAAGCCTGGAAATAGTGTGTCTGACATTTGCAGACTAAGGTCCCTCGGAGACCTCATTCTGCTTAGGCCTCATCTTCTGGGAAGTATCTATAGTCTCAAATTAACATTGTTTTTAGTTACTATTCCATTCTGTTCAGTTTATATATCCCCTAATTTGCAGAAGATAAAATGCAGAATCAAAGTGACTAATGGGTGTACATCACCAACTTCGAAGTGGGGAACTTCAATCTGATCCTAGGTCTCTCATAGCATTTGAGGCCTCAGCAGAATGAGGTCCACAACAGAGGGTGAATTTGGCAACGCTAGCCCACTGTGCATCACAATTCACTCTCTGGGGACCTCATTCTGCAAATGTCAGACACACTAGTGACTACAGTAATGCTCTAAATAATCGACTCCTTAACCACAGGAGAATTATGGGTAACTTTTCAGGATTTAGTCGGAAATATGGCTTGGTGCCATTCATCGGAAAGCACTCACTGAGAGCTTTCCGATGAATGGCAAGAAGCCATATTTCCAACTAAATCCTGAAAAGTTACCCATAATTCTCCTGTGGTTAAGGAGTCGATTATTTAGAGCATTACTGTATTTCGAGGCTTGATTCTGATATCATTTGTATTACCACTGCTATTTAGTTAGGGCTCTCCCCGGAGTAAGAGGTCACCCACCACCCATGCTTCGCATTAAAATATCCATGTGACCATCTTCCGATTGGTACAGATGAGGTCTGCCGAGATATGTGGTTGGCCGACACTGATATAATAATTTTGTATATGCCCATTTTAAAAAAAACGGCATGTATTATGTTATTGGTATAACTTTAGATAGTCTCAACTGAATGTTATGAAATTTGGTATGTGGGTTTACCAGCACAAAATACAGGTCAAGTTCAAATTTGGGTTCCGCAGCAAATTTTCACCAGAGTTTTTTGTTGGAATTTGCACCCTTTTTTTCGTTTCCGGATACTAACAAAGTCGGAACTGAATGGAATGAAGTTATGTGCATTTACTAGCCCAAAATACAGGTAAAGTTTGAATTTGAGGTCAGCCCATGCTCACCAGGTAAATAAATATTAATCACTTAAGCAATGTCATTTGTAACATGCACACATCAGAACCATTAGAATCATCCAAAGAAATATGAGAAATAATGGTAAAAACTAAGAAATAAGAATACAGCTGAATGCTTTTAAAGATGGTGTTCTGGGTCACAATTACAACAACAACATAGTTTTTATAAAACCCCGATTTCAAGACCACAAATAACTTGTTCTGTGAATATGACACTGACAAACTGAAAATTTGGCATATTATTTGTCTATAAAGGTCCAATAAAGCGGTTAACCCTTTACCCAACAGATGGGCCCTGTGCCAATGCATTCTCTTATATATGCGAGTCGACCATAGGTCCCCTCGCATATATAAGAGAATGCATTGGCTTAACACATTAAAAATTATAAAATTGTTAAAGAATGTAAGAAAAAATGGTAAAAAGTGTTAAAAAAAGTTTTTTTTTAGGCCAATGCATTCTCTTATATATGCGAGGCGACCTATGGTCGACTCGCATATATAAGAGAATGCATTGGCACAGGGCATAACTGTAACCATCACAATGTGGTCAATGAACCGGTTCCAATGATATCCATATTTGTATGGTTCTATTGAGACAGACCGAAGATATTTTAGGCTGTTGAAGCTTTTTTTGGCCGGTTTTGGCCGGTTTGTTGGGTAAAGGGTTAATGCTTGAGGTTGTAGAGCAAAATATCTGACATCTTGCCTTGGTGGAAAGGGTTAACAAGAGCCTCATGGAAACATTCGGAGCATAGCAAATGAGAGAACTCTACCTCTATCTCAAATCGCTTGAAGTTTCATGGCCGATCTGTTCTAAAATTAGCCCGTAAAAATGTCCCAATTGATTGTGTGCATGTATTATACCACAAAATTTGAGATAAAATCATTATTAATTTAAGCTTTTCAAGACAGAGGTCTTCGATTCATATTTATTATATCATACCCAGGAAACTTGTTACAGGAAGAATTTTTAACACTATATATCATAAATTATATTTTGACATTGAACAAGAATCTGTAAACTGCCTTGTAGTAATCTTATGGTGACAAATAAGATGGGGTATCTGTAATTATACGGGCGGCCTTCGCATGGGTATAGCTGTTAAAATAGTCACATCTGCTAAAACCGCCATAAACAGAAAGAATCCACTATATAATTTGAGACTTCCGTATATATGTGTGTGTATATTTGTCCTTTATAGACTTGAAAACGGCTGGCTCGATTGAGCTCAAACTTCCCATCTAAGGGTAAAAACCCACGGGAATCGTCAGCGCGGCGTTTTGGAGAAGCTCTGAGCACTCATTCTCCACTCCCAATCATAAAAAACGGCACTGTGGGGGTTAATCACGTGATAATTTAATGAGCGTCGCTATAAAAGAGCGTTTGTTTACAATTCAACGCAAAGTTATCGCTCGAAATTTAGCATCGAAAAAAATTAATTTTAAGAATATGTAAGTATTACACACAGACACACCAAGTCTCAACTTACAATTTTGAAAAATAAGAGTTTTATAGACATAAATCGATTTTAATGTGAAATCCTATGTTAAAATTTAGCATCGAAAAAATTTAATTTCTTCCATCTAAAACATAATTACGTTGTCATTTTAAGAACATATAAGTATTACACGCAGACACACGAAGTCTCATCTTGAAAATTTGAAAAATAACAGTGTTATCGACATAAATCGATTTGAATGCGAAATCCTGTGTTAAAATTTAAATATTACGCCACTGGCGGCATTCGTCCTATGAAAATTCTATGGAAGCAAAATGGTCAACTCGGGACGGGTCAACCGATTGAGCCCAAACTTGCTACCTATGGGTACTTTTGTCCCGAAAGTGTCACGGACGGGTCAAATCGTGACCCCGACGTGACATTGACCTTCAAACTGGTCAATTCAAGGTCAAATGGGGTAAAACTGGCGGATTTCTGTACTTTTGTCCGGGGAGTGTTTTGGACGGGTCAAATCATGACCACAACCTGACCTTGACCTACAAAATTGTCAATTCAAGGTCAAATCGGGTAAAACTTGCTGATTTCGACGAAATTTAGTGCAAATGCAACACAAGTGTCTCGGAACCTGTTGCAATTGCTTTTTCGAACAAAGTCATGGGACGAATGCCGCCAGTGGCGGGCTAACCTGCTAGTATTATATAATAGACATATGTTGTTCTTAATACTAATCATAAATATCACGTACATTGCATGTTATTGTCATGTTTGTATGCTTTGTTTTGTAAACAAACATCAAAAACATAAGACAAAAACTTAGAACTACGGATCATCCAACAGACGTATAATGCGCGCGAATCTAAATATGGAAATGATGCAATATCATGACTCTGCTTAAAAACAATGGATTCCTCGCTTTTTGCGAGAAACTGAACAACACTCGACCTGTATTTTCTCGGACACAAAGCATGTTTTGTGAATAATATCGCATTCATATCATCATTATGCAATACAAAATGTACTATTAGTATATTCTTGAGGAAACTATCATAATTTGATATATGTTATTTATAAATTCTAACCTACAACGAAGGCCGCCCTTCCATTTAACTTCTTCAGGCAGAGACCGTTTGCTCTCTGGCAAAAAATAAATAATGCTTTGCATCCCATGCAATATTTCATTGAAGAGGAAAAGGTGGTCTTTTTTTATATCTGTTTTATTCCTACTGATAGCCTCATAGGCAGATCATATAAATTTAAGTGCAAAGAATAGTCAATGGTCATTTCAAAACATTGAGTGGACATGGCTCAAAACAATACCTATGTGAAGATTTCCAAACAAATTAGTCGATATAGCGCTGAAAATATGAGTTTTATTTATACTAAATTGCCGTAATTAACTCAATCGGAGAAAAACCCAACAAGTGACACTGAGTGACTTCGAGATCGGAGATGGGACCTCGAAGTTACCAATGGCCAGGATATGCGATGTCACGTTTCCACCAAAATGACCAAATCCTGGTTGCGAGTTCCCGTACTACCGATCTAATCCAAAGTGGCGAACACTGAATAAATAAAAAAGGCGGACAATGATTGAATGAATGAAAAACGTGAATGTGTGGTTGATATATGTAGATTTTTATCTTTGGGCTCGATGGTTATTTTATGAAAACACTTATCTAATTTTATGAAACTATTTTTGAAAGGTGGAGTTTATAGTTAATTTATATGATTTGTTTAATACACCTAGGCCCTAGGCTTATAAATTATATTAAAATAATGTTTATTGATGCTCTTAAAGTTAAATATACAGCATTGGGTCTGATCAACAGGTAACCCTATGTAGTTTATGAAACCAGACCCTCAAATTCAATGATTAAATTACAGGGAATAATGTTGTTTGTATTGGATACTGAAAGTGGCTTTCGTAGCGGCTGCAGCCACGGTCAAAGTCGTTCGAGATTCCTCGGATATGGACATGCGCAGACTTATTTCCGATATCGGCTATGACTGAAGCTGCAGCTGATCTGAAAGTCCCTCTATATCACGGTGCAACTTACACCTGTGTTCTGAATGGATGGAGCAAATAGTTGTTCCCACAGTGTTTTCCTCGTGAACGGACGTTAAGATAACGAAATATACCTCTTCAGGACATTCCGATTCCAGAATTCCGATGACTACAAATGGCAGAGGCCCGGACATTGTGTTAATTGTGTATTTCTGGGACATATAATGCTAGTAGAAAGGTAGTTCAGATATTTATCAACCTATATTTTGATACCAGTAAAAATTCAAAAGTGAATATTATTTGGTCTATTTTGAAGTGCAAACCATCATGTCGCTTTAAGAAAAACATAAATGAAAAAACAATATTGGTCGTGTCATGTCTTAGATAAATGACCATAATGCTTTTAATAAGTAATCATAAAGCCAGTGAATCTATAAAAAATATCAATAAGGCCCTCAAATATTAGTGAGAGATTGCTCATGAAACATCACATTAATTTATTCCGCATTATTATTCCAAAATTATTTGAACATAAACATAAAATACACATAAAATTTTTACTCCCAATCCACAACCTGTAGAGATTTAACATATTTGTTCTGAATGAAGGGAATTCACATCTGACATAATTGTAAAGAAATTTAACCCTTTCTATACTGAATGGATTCTCCCATTCTTTTATAACAAAGTATACATTGGAATGGTCTATTATTCATCTAGAGGGGTTTTCAGGAAGAATAAGCAGACAACAGTTAGACATACAGTGGGGAGAGCTTTCCGATGAATGGCAACAAGCCATATTTCCGACTAAATCCTGAATAGTTACCCATAATTCTGCTGTGGTTAAAGAGTCGATTACTGAGGACATTACTTACTATGGACTTTTTAGGGTGCGTGAATCACTAAAATAAAGTCGCCAATTATTAATGATGTATCAAACTCAAAATGGACTTTTGTGTTGATATATCATGTTGAGCTGTAATTATAAGGAATAATCTGTTTCACAATGTAATTACATAGTTAACCCTTTGAGTGCCAGGACCGATTTTTGTATCAACCCATATACCCTGTGCCAATGCATTCTCTTATATATTCGAGTCGACCATAGGTCGCCTCGCATATATAAGAGAATGCATTGGCCTAACAATTTTTCATCATTTGTTATTATTTTTTACAATTTTTTACAATTTTAATTATTTTTTCTTATATTCTTTAACAGACTTATTTTGTAGGTTTAGTGCCAGGGAATCTTACGTTTTTCATGGGCATCAAAATTATTACTATGAATACCTGGTGATAGTTTTGAGTTATAACATGCCCCTAAGGTTGTATAAAGTTTGTTTTTAAATTCGCTATAGCATGCTTAAGCATACCCAAACAAAATTCAACCCAAAAAAATCTAAACAATTTTTATTTTTTATTTTTTTAGGGCCGATTTTAGACCGTAAATTAGGGCCAATGAGATCGGCCCCTGGCACTGAAAGGGTTAAAGACATTTACCTAACCACAAACTTAGTAATTTATAAGTTTGTAATTAGGCAAACGTCTTTAAACTGCGTAATTATATTTGGAAACAAGAGATTATTCCTCAACTGAATACCCTTCCAGACGAATAATAGACAATTCTAATGTACATTTTCATAACTGAATAGGAGAGTCCATTTAGTATAGAAATGATTACAGGAGATCTAAAGATACAGGTGGCCTTCCCTGTGGGTATAGGTGTTAAAATAGTCACATCCGCTAAAACCGCCATAAACAGAATGAATATTATATAATAGACAGATGTTGTTCTTATACAATTCATAAATATCGTGTACATTGCATGTTATTGTCACGTTTGTACCCTTGGTTATGTAAACAAACATCAAAAACGTTATGGAACCGAATGTTTATAGACAAACACTTGGAACCAAAGATAATGTTCCATTGTGCTGAGGAAGGTGTAGATCAAATTATTGGCGCAATCAACAATCGCATTCAAATCACACCAAATTTTATTTTAATCGACCCATTCTACCCGCTGTCAGTTCGAAATCAAGCTAATCCAAGTTACTTCATGATGGGGAAATGATCAGACAGAAAACATGTACATAATATAATTGTTCTTGCAAAGAGATGAATATTTTTTAATCCAGTTAGTATATTCTCCTAACCTATATATGGTAATACAATAACCAAATAAGGAATTTACTATGAATAGTATTGTAAGTTGTAGATGCACCAAATGAGGGGTTTTACAACTGACGTACAGAGCGCGTGAATCTAAATAAGGAAATGGCACAATATCGTGACTGCTTATAACAATCCACTGCACTTTTTGCTAGAAACTAAACAACAGTCGACCTGTATTTTCAAGGACACAAAGCGTGTTTTGTGAATAATATCGTATTCATATCATTATGCTATACCATTACTATATTCTTTAGGAAATTATCATAATTTGATCATGTTATTTATAAATTATAACCTACAATGAAGGCGGCCGCCCGTCCCTTTAAAGTAAGGGAGTTTATATCTGGCCAATAAATAATAGATAAAATAATATCAACAGTGATTTGATCAAATTTAAACCTTTGATGACTAAAGATAGAGCATCTCTTCTTAGCAAGTTTTAAATAGGTTCCGGGGTATAAAATAATAGATATGAATTGAGGACACCTGTCTGGAAAAGCTGCTAGCAATTAATATATATTTTATTTAGAATTCTTATCACATTCCCGGGACAGTAAAAGATACCATTTTTAGATCAGGAATCTCGCAAAAACACTTGGAGTGTACCTAGAGGGAGAACTCTTGTTAGCATCCTCAATCAAGGGGGGAACTCTATCTTGTTAGCATCCTCAATCAAGGGGGAGAACTCTTATCTTGTTAGCATCCTCAATCAAGGTCAAGTTCATTTCTACTGAGATATTTCACTGTGAATTACATTTGGCTGCATCAGAAATAAACAATTTATTATGCTTTGTAGACAAATGTGACCCGCCATATCAAATCCAGTCGTAAGTCGCGATTTTTTTTACCCTGTGCCAATGCATTCTCTTATATATGCGAGTCGACCATAGGTCGCCTCGCATATATAACAGAATGCATTGGCCTAACAATTTTAATAATTTTTTCTTGTATTCTTTAACAATTTTATAATTTCACCCATACAGAGCCCCAGACAAACATGAGCAGACGACACTCTTCTATATGCTTCTATATATGTGTGGGGCTCCCTGCAGGGTAATAGATGGTTTTTATTTATGTCCTAAAAATTGTAAGAAACATTTAAAAAAAATGATAAAAAATTGTTAGGCCAATGCATTCTCTTATATATGCGAGGCGACCTATGGTCGACTCGCATATATAAGAGAATGCATTGGCACAGGGTAAAAAAAATCCCGACTTACGACTGGATTTGATATGGCGGGTCACAAATAATATACCAATCTGTAGCTTTATCTGCATTCTATTCACAAAAAAAGCTATATGTAGTCTTGAAATCCGGTTTTATAATATATATTTTATTGAAATTGCAACCCTGGAAGAGATACTCTATCCTTAATTATTCATTAACGAGTAAGCCTGAGTTTAGTGTGCCTGTCATTTGCAGAATGAGGTCCCCAGAGGGTTAATTTAGTGACGCTATCCTGCATAGCGGGCTAGCATCACTAAATTCACCCTCTGGAGACCTCATTCTGCTTAGGCCTCATCTTCTCTGGAAAGTTTCTTTATTATCAAACTTTATTATCAAACTTCTTGACAAAGATTTCTTTTTTAGTTTAGTTTCTCTATATCCCCGAATTGGCAAATGATACATTGCATAATCGAGGTACCCAATGGGTGCACATCACAATATTCACCATTTGGGAACTTAAATCGGAGTCTATGTCTCCCATAGCAGATGAGTCCTAAGCAGAATGAGGTCCCCAGAGGGTAAATTTAGTGATGCTAGCTATGCGGGATAGCATCACTAAATTCACCCTCTGGGGACCTCATTCTGCAAATGACAGGCACATTAAACTCAGGCTTTGTTGAGCTTAGTATCTGAGCATTCCTATGGAATGACTCAATAGAAAGCCCATGTACTTGTATTAAAAAAAACACCCGCTTTAAATGAATAATTGGCCATTCCAATATATACCTTTATAACTGAATGGGAGAATCTATTCAGCAATGGGAGGGTTAAATCAACGAGACAAAACACTGCAGCACAAATATAGAAGGCAATATATCTGTCAATAAATTTATTAAAAACCATGTATTGCATCACAATGGTTCAGCCATACACAGCACTTCCATCAGGGAAGAATCCAGAGATTTTTTTGGGGACTCCAATTGAGTAATTCCCCTTATTGATTAAAATGGCATAATATTTCTGATTGGTCATTTAAACATGCAAATAAAGGCTCTATATCAACTGCAGATTAAAGATTTACAACGTATATATTGTTGATTTAGAGAAAATTGCGTAGAATATTTAAAGATGTATTCTGGGTTGCAAGCTAATTTCTGTGTAATGAAGGGAACAAGCCTTGAAATAGTGTGTCTGTCATTTGCAGAATGAGGTCCCCAGAGGGTGAATTTGGTGATGCTAGCCCACTATGCGGGGTAGCATCACTAAATTCACCCTCTGGGGACCTCATTCTGCAAATGACAGACACTATTTCAAGGCTTGGAAGGGAATTGAGTATAAGCTCCATGGAAACATCTCTATCACCGAGAAATTCTGATACTGGTCTAGCGCTTTCGATTCCGGTGACCAGTATCAGAATTTCTCTGTGATAGGGATATTTCCCTGGAGTTTATAATTGATTCCCTTCCTATAAAATATGTATACTCTCTATCACTGAGATCTGGCCACACATGTGTCTCTCACAACACCATGATCAGCGGAAAATTTCCCACTCCTAACTAACCCCAACCACTGGGGAGAAACAAGGGCTTTTAGCCAATTTTCTCTTAATTTCTGAGTAAAAACTATTTCTCTTTATACACTATAGTGTAAAAAATAACATGTTGGGAATGAGAATTGCTACACAATAGACTACATTTTGTTTGATACTGAATTTTCTATGCATTTATTTAATAATATCGAGAGACACCAAAAATTATTTTGTTAAGTTTTCAATAACAAAATGATATTCCTTGGGATTAATAGGTCTAATCTAGCTGTTGAAATTGGTATTTTTCTTGCCTTAGAATTGTATGAAATTCTATACTGGCTTTTATGGCTTTTTTTTTTACAGATTACCTTTTGCTTCAGATTGTTAAATTACAAGAACCCTCAATAGATCTTTAAATATTCAGGTTAAACAATTTGCAGACTTTGGGAGCCCAAACCTGCAACATCACTAACATGTAGCATAATAGCCCTGGATTGTTCTCTGATTTAGAATTTTTTTTAGATAATTTGAAGAAGTTTCACCATATGACAAAACAACACATTTCCATTTTTTTTAATTGTGCACAAGGTAGTGTCGCAGAATAAGGGCTTGGCATTTTTTATTTTACACAAGGTCGCAGAGTAAGGTTGTTCACCTCTGCGCAAGCAATCGATCCACTGCAGCATTTACATCGCCCAACGTTGCCTGCAGTGCTGAAATGTAAACAGGAAATAGTTAAATACAAAGTTGCATAGAATGGTGAAATACACACAGGTCCCCAGAACCAAAATTGACCCCGCCCCAAATAGTACTTAATCCTATAGAAAGGTATCCAACTTGGCCCGGCCTAATTTGTTATCATTTTCACAAAGTCCACAATCAGGTTCAAAATATACATAAATGCCTCATATATAGGTAGAAAGATATTTTATTAATCTTCAATTTGATGTATCCCGTGTAAAAACTGGTTAAGAAAAACTCCGCTTATGAGCACAGGTCTGATGCAAACCGGCTGTAAAATTTCACTCGTTCGAGATGGTGTCCGCTAAACTGGGTCAAAGAGTGTGATTTTTACCGACTTGTGCGTCAAAAACATAATCAGCTGTTAGTAGAATATATATATTATACTTCGTTAGAAGCGGAATTGTTTACTAGCCCACCCAAACCAATCACACCACATCTCGGCATCGTATCTCTCATATTTATTGAAAAATTCAGTTTCATAAACCCGGAAGCAAATTGAAATTTTCCAAAACCAGCCATTTTGTTCGAGTCTGCTATGAGTACTATTTATAGTTCTTATGCAACACAATATATAGTTATAAAAATTAAATAAATACACAAAGACTGAATTAACACGAATGCTTATTTGAAAACATACATATATGGACAAGAATATAACTTCATAAATATTTAGAGCATATATACACTACTTCTTCGTTATATATTTGATTTATATTTGGCCCATGGCAAATTAGTGTTACGTCATTTCGGCTTGCTTACAATATTTAACAAAATGGCCGGTTTTGGAAAATTGCAATTTGCTTCTGGGTTTATGAAACTGATTTTTTCAATAAATACGATAGATATGATGCCGCGGTGTGTCATGATTGGTTTGGGTGGGTTAGTAAACAATTCCACTTCTATTGGTGTATAATATATATATTCTACTTACCACTGAGTGTGTTTTTGAAGCGAAAATCGGTGTTAAAACCGGACTAGTTGATCCAGTTTAGCGGACACCATCTCAAACGAGTGAAATTTTACAGCCGGTTTGCGTCAGACCTGTGCTCATAACCAGAGTTTTTCTTAACCAATTTTTTTAGGGGATACATCAAATTGAAGAGTACCGTGATAACATATCCTTCTACCTATATATGAGGCATTTATGTAACAAAAATAATTTTTGTGTATTTTGAACTCGATTGTGGACTTTGTAAAAATGATAACAAATTAGGCCGGGCCAAGTTGGATACCTTTCTATAGGATTAAGTACTATTTGGGGTGGGGTAAATTTTTGTTATGGGGACCTGTGGCAATACATACCAAAATGGTGCCAAAATGATACTGCACAAGACGGAATTGTTTTTGAAAAAGCACAATAAAAACTTTTTTTTTTGGGAGGCCTAATTTTTCATAGCCACTGTCATGTTACATATGAATTCAACATCGGCTAGATCAAGAGTTAAATTATAAAGTATTCCAATTGATTATGTTGTCTGGAGAGTTTTGTCAAAAAGATGGATGTGGTCTGTAGGGTGTGCCAAAGGATTTAGTCATGCAAAGATTAAAATTTGATAGCTCTCAACTAGAGGTGATCCTAATCATGCCTGTAAATATCCAAAACATTTCTTAGATATATGCGGGCTGCAGGTTGTGCCGATGGATTCAAATTTGAAATCAAAGATGGCTGTTGTCAGCCATGTTTTTTAATTAATTTCAGAAATAATAGATGGCTCCCATCTAGAGGTCACCCCGAAGATCCATATGAAGTTTGATGACTATCGGATGATGGATGTGTCCTGTAGGGTGTGCCAAAGGATTTAGTCATGCAAAGAGTAAAATTCAAGATGGCTGCCAGCAGCCATGTTTTTCATCGAAAATCACTGAAATTTAATAGTTCCCATCTAGAGGTGATCCTTAACATGCCTGTAAATTTTCAAAATATCCAATAAATGCGGGCTGCAGGGTGCGCCTATGGATTCAAATTTGAAATCCAAAATGGCTGCTGGCGGCCATGTTTTTTTAAGGAATTTCGGAAAAAATCCTTGGGTCCCATCTAGGTGTCAACCGAAGATCCATATGAAGTTTGATGATGATCAGATGAGGGATGCGGCCTGCAGGGTGAACCAAATGAAATTGTTCACGGATGCACGCACACATGGATGATGGACACCAAACCATGGCAACAGCTGAAACTTTACAAAGTAAAGTTGAGCTAATAATCACAGCAGTAACAAGAAATGTGGGGCTTTCTTGTAATATGTGGCGACGGATTTCTCCATAATTAACTCCATAAAACTTGCTTGCCAAATGGAAATAAACGTTGCCAAATGGAAATAAACATTGCCAAATGTGAATTATTTTATATGGCAAACATCAAACATCAGCAGTACTCTTCTTGAAATTAAAGAGACAATAATTACAAATGGTAGCACATCTTATGCCTGCCTATCTTTCCTCTTGTGTTTGCCTATCTTACCTCTTACATTTGCCCACCTATGTTTGCCTACCTATCTTACCTCTTACATCTGCCTGCCTATCTTACCTCTTATGTTTGCCTATCTTACCTCTTATGTTTGCCTATCTTACCTCTTATGTTTGCCCACCTATCTTACCTCTTATGTTTGCCCATCTATCTTACCTCTTATGTTTGCCCATCTATCTTACCTCTTATGTTTGCCCATCTATCTTACCTCTTATGTTTGCCCACCTATCTTACCTCTTATGTTTGCCCATCTATCTTACCTCTTATGTTTGCCCACCTATCTTACCTCTTATGTTTGCCCACCTATCTTACCTCTTATGTTTGCCCACCTATCTTACCTCTTATGTTTGCCCACCTATCTTACCTCTTATGTTTGCCCACCTATCTTACCTCTTATGTTTGCCCACCTATCTTACCTCTTATGTTTGCCCACCTATCTTACCTCTTATGTTTGCCCACCTATCTTACCTCTTATGTTTGCCCACCTATCTTACCTCTTATGTTTGCCCACTTATCTTACCTCTTATGTTTGCCCACCTATCTTACCTCTTATGTTTGCCTGCCTATCTTATCTCATATGTTTGCCTGGCTTACCTAGTATGTTTGCCTGCCTGTCCGGGAATCCCATTAGAGCCAATTGATCTAACTGTCCAGCGTACATCTGATCTGGAGGCTGATTCTGTAGAATGGAATAGAAGTGATATTAACCCTTTCTTTACTAACTAATTGACGAGTAGTTCCTATGGGAAATGTTCAGATAATAATTTCAACAAACTTGTTGTCATATTTGAGACAGGTATATTTAACTGCTTGTTGCACATTGTACTGATAATTCATATTGGCTAGCAGCCATTATTTGAGTTTAATATTGATAGCATGTGTCTGGGTGGGTGGGAGGAGTTAGTATAATTTTCATAACCAAGTAATCAATCATTAAAAAATCCATAAAGGCAAAAAGTGTGCCTCCATAACTCTAGATAACAAATTTGAGGAATATAATATGAAAAGTATTTGAGTTATTGTATCAGATAACATGTGTATGGAATGAGTGGGGAGTGTTAATCCCAAAATTCATGTAAGCGAAAAGTGGATCATCATAAACCTGGAGATAGAATAGGAGAATGATCAAATGTAAGATATCACAAAAAGCATGGGATGGGTGGACAGGGTTAATATTTGAAATGAAGGGACTGTATGTCACATGAATGTTTCCAAGATACAACGGTAACATTTCAACACATTTGGAATAAACATACACAGGTATTTATTTAGCATATGTTTATGAAGCTCAATATAGCTCTGATGCAATTACTAATTATTATTTTTGCCTTTCCTCAATATTGATGATATGATATTGTAACAAATTGTTGAAGTCTTATAAAGTGCTGTATTTTGATGAAGTTATAACAGATTTGCTCAAAACACTATGGATATGGGATTATCATATGGTAATTAATTTTTTTACATCATTATATCACATGTAACTTTGAGAATAAAATTTTCATATTTTCAAAACGGGACATCACCTCTAATAGTATAAAAATATTAAATATGTGTTTTATAGAGTGTTCATTGATAAATCTGGTTCAAACGTAAAAGGGTTAATTAATCAATACCAAAATACATAGATGAAGAGTGTGGCAAGAAAATACATGAAAACTATTTGAGTTACTGCATCGAATAACATGTGTCTATGGAATGGGTGGGAAGGGTTAATCCCAACTCACACAACTTGGCGGGAGATTTGAACAGCGTATAACTCTACACCGAACATTTTGGGGAACAAAAAGATTTATAGAACATTAACATTTTGGCCTCATGTACTCACAATATTTCCAGCAGCCATCATTTGAACAAACTGAGACATCATACCACTGAGAGGGTCGCCTGTGGATGTGGTAGGTGTGGTGGTAGATGATGTTGTTGTCGTTTCACTCCCAGATGGAGAAGATGCTGTTGTTGTTGTGGTACCCAACCCCGTAGATCCTCCTGTTGTTGCACCTGGCATCGAAATACTGGAAGGTAAATTTATTCTGTGAAGACATATGAAAACTATGAATTTTAACCCTTTAAAGGATTTATTCGGTCTAGAAACTACAAAACGCAATCGGAAAGCCCTCCCTGTTGTGATTAAAATGATCCAAGTCCCATTCCGATCGCATAATAAATAACCCGTAAAATAAATAAATAATACCACCACCGGTATTCGGAAATTTCCGTGACTAAACTACGAGTGACTTGTGGGAGCAAATTAAAAACACAGATTCGGAGCCGGAGTTTATTATGCAGACTACGATGACGTAATCGTAAGTCAGCCGATACTAAAATGCGGAGTCGTATGTGCGCGTGTGGTGTATAGATTACGTTACGCTTTGGCCGTTTATCTGGAATAGAAGACAATAACTATGTGAATAAAGTAATTAATAGCGCCTAGAATGGTTGTTGTTTTTGTAGCCATTAATAACATGCCGGCACGTGTCTGTTTTGGTAAATAGATGGCAGTAATTAGTGCTTCGATTGTCTCGCGTATTCACTCGGTGATTTGTAATCACTCAGTGACTATTAATCAGTGTCAGTCGCGAACTTGTTTGCACTCTAAAATGCCACAAAGTGAATAGAAAGAACATTATCTCTCTGGTTATACATATATAAGAAGCGCCCAAATTTATATAAACACTGGGCTGAATAATGTTAACTCTATTTAGGCGCTTTTGTTTTGTGTTTGTTTGTTGTTTTACTTTCGATATAAATATCCCGAGTATCTGCCATCTCCACATATTCCAAGGTGCCTAGTAGATGTAGTGTGTTCAGTTGTGGGCGGGCTAGCGATCCATTATTTAGTACCTCCAAAAAGACAACACAGTGCGTAATTTAGAACACTCTTTATTGTCTACCGCTTTTGGGAAGCACGGACGCTCTTTATATTTAATTGTCACAATACCACATACAAAATCACCCATGACATATCGAAATAGAGCACGTTCATAATTGATAACGCTCTTTATTGTCTACACCGCGACGAAAACATGGACGCTCTTTATTAGAGGCAATCATTGGAGTTTTGCTATGCTAACAATTCAAAAAAATCCTCTCTAGAAAGTCAATATGTGCCATCAAAACGTAAAATAAAACGAACAACAAACACAAACTGAAAAACAATGCCAGGCTAGCCTTCAATTAAAAAAATTGTCGTTATGCCAAACTGCAGCCTAACTAATAATTATTGTAGTTTCAACAGTCTGTTGTGTATTCGAGTGAATTATTTTGTTTACTCACTTATCGATCTTGACTGGAAGGATTTTAGCAAGCTGTTCACAGTCGTGCACTTCTCCACACAAAATGTTTCGTGTGAAGAAACAGACAGGAACATTATTATGACGAATATAAGCCATCATGATACATGTACTAGTACAATAACCACCACCTTTTTAATCACACCCCATTTGTATTTAATTGTACGCATATAGCGCACAACGGGATGACACTAGTGTGTAAACTAGCTTCCGAAATTGGTACCATACAACGAAGAATGAAGTACCGGTATATGGCCTAACTTGTATTCTTAAATTAGTTTCGCACGAAATTCCGCTCGCTCATTGCATTTCTGCATAAATTAATCTCATTTCAAACAACTTTTATCGCCTCAAAGTGCATTTTAGCCATCATTATTCGTTATATAATCCAACATTCTCTAGCAAAGCCAGTTCATAATTCAGCACATTCAAACAGTTTTATTCCGTAATCGCTATTTATCGTAAAGGCTTGGGTAATTAACCAGCGTAATTTATCAACTCGTTATGCGATTGGCGGAATTATTTCAAGCTCCACCCACCGCTGTCATCGGTAAGCGTCGATGCAGATGATCGGTCATGTGACCGCGTTGTGGTCATGTGATCGCACTCACGTGACTGACTTCGGATATTTCCGCGATTTTTTTAATATCATAATAATACAAATACTATCTGCTCGATTTTGAATTTTCTTGGCGAAATGTGTCTGTTAGACATATATTATTAGTATTATGACGATAAAAAAAATATTTTTTTGACAGACTAATTCCTTTAACCAACAAACCGGCCAAATAAAGCTTCAACAGCCTAAAATATCTTCGGTCTGTCTCAATAGAACCATACAAATATGGATATCATTGGAACCGGCTCCTTGACCACATTGTGATGGTTACAGTTATGCCCTGTGCCAATGCATTCTCTTATATATGCGAGTCGACCATAGGTCGCCTCGCATATATAAGAGAATGCATTTAACACTTTTTACCATTTTTTCTTACATTCTTTAACAATTTTATAATTTTTAATGTGTTAAGCCAATGCATTCTCTTATATATGCGAGGCGACCTATGGTCGACTCGCATATATAAGAGAATGCATTGGCACAGGGCCCTTCTGTTGGGTAAAGGGTTAAGACTTGCACAATTTAAGAAATGGATATTTGTTTTGTGTATTATATATTTCAACTAGTATGCATGCAGTGTGCATGAATAAATTATGTCAGCGCTCCACAAATTTGTTGGGATACCACCAGACCTGTTAAGTTTTGAAAATGTCAATCCGTGAGATTTTTGCGGGAGGTATGCCCAAATATGTTCATGTTCCAAAAATAATTTTTATGATGAAGATTGCATAGTTTTTATGAGTTTCTATTTTATAAATATATAGACCTAAATAAAATGGCAATGAATGTCCTGTTGGTAATTGTAATAGAGCTGCTCTGTGTGGGAGATACCACCATTTATTAAAAAGAAAGAAGCAGATCACACTTCGTAAAAATACTCAGAATTCCACCGGAAACAGCCGGATATGCGCGAAACCGAAAGTACAACATCGTAATAAACGACAAAATTGACTCGTCTTACGGTTTAACCCACAAATGAAATGCACACATTCCACCATTTATTAACAAATTTTAAGAAGCAGAAACTTTGTTTAAAGTTAGTCAAAACGAATCCGAGTTACACAGGTTATAACCGGACATGTATGCGTGAAACCGAAAGTACAAAATGACCCGTCTTAAAAGTTTTACCCGCAAAATAAAAGACACATTCCGTTCTCAATGCATACCACTATCAGTGAACTTAAAGTATCCATTACTTATGTTCATCAATGAGGCCTCACAATACAGCTGCACACTTGTGATTAAACGTATTGTTTTATTTCGTTTGCAATGCATGCCACTAATCCGTTACTAAGAAATGTTCATCAATGCGGCCTAACAATACAGAACTTTGCACACTTGTGATTATACGTATTGTTTACTAAAACAACACCGTCCATACGTGTGGCTTCACCAGAGTGTGAAAATCAATTAATATCAGTCACAGTTCACCACAACTTGAGTCTTCAATCAAAAGTTACCGACGATACATTCTGTGAATGTTAATGTGTGGGTATTTACGGTACCGGAAATAAGGAAGTCACTGTCATTTGGGGAATTCCCGCAAATGCACGAATTTAAAAAATAAAAAAAACTTCGTTTTGGGATTTTCAATGTGGGGTTTTGACGAATCCGTGAGAAATTGGGGGTTATCCGTGTTTGCGGAATTGCCATGGAAATCCGTGAGTCTCACGGACAATCCGTGGAACTTAACAGCTCTGGATACCACATTTCAGACAACCTGGGTAACCTACAGAAATCTTTACTAAACTTGGCTCCAATTTCAGAGATCTTGGGGAACCGTCAAGCCTGCAAATAGTGGGTCTGTCATTTGCAAAATGAGGTCATTTGGAGGGTAAATTCAGTGATGCTATCCCACACAGCAGGCTAGCTTCACCAATTCACCCTCTGGGGACATCATTCTGCTTAGGCCTCATCTTCTGGGAGGTATCTATAGTCTCAAATTAACATTGTTTTAGTTACTTTTTCCCATCTGGGAAGTTTCTATATCCCCTAATTTGCAGAAGATAGAATAAATAATTGAGATGACTAATGGATGAACATCACCAACTTCAACTGGGGAACTCCAATCTGATCATAGCAGTTGAGGCCTAAGCAGAATGAGGTTCCCAGAGGGTGAATTTTGTGATGCTAGCACACCATGCAGGATAGCGTCACTAAATTCAACCTCTTGGGACCTCAATCAAATGACAGACACACTATTTGCAGCCTTGTGTAACCCAGCTAAATTTGTACATGAAGAAGGCCATGTGAAGTCAATTTCACCGTTTCTGAAGTCAAACAATGTTGAAAACAATGCAAGTGCGCATATTTATATTTAATTTTATATATTTATTTCTGGGGCACACTCCAAGTTGTCACAAACGAATCATTCTAACTCCGCATCAGATAACTCCTTGTCTAATTTCATTGCCCATCCATAAAATGTTAGTTGATTGATTCCATGTGAATTATTTCATTAAAGATACGGGCAGCCTTCGTGTACTGTATAGCTGTTAACCCTTTACCCAACAGAACGGCCCTGTGCCAATGCATTCTCTTATATATGCGAGTCGACCATAGGTCGCCTCGCATATATAAGAGAATGCATTGGCTTAACACATTAAAAATTATAAAATTGTTAAAGAATGTAAGAGAAAATGGTAAAAAGTGTTAAAAAAATTTTTTTTAGGCCAATGCATTCTCTTATATATGCGAGGCGACCTATGGTCGACTCGTATATATAAGAGAATGCATTGGCACAGGGCATAACTGTAACCATCACAATGTGGTCAATGAGCCGGTTCCAATGATATCCATATTTGTATGGTTTTATTGAGACAGACCCAAGATAATTTAGGCTGTTGCAGCTTTTTTTGGCCGGTTTGTTGGGTAAAGGGTTAAAATAGTTACATCCACTAAAATCGCCATAAATAGAAAGAATAGTATATAATAGACAGATGTTGTTCTTACACCAGTCACAAATATCGCATACATTGCATGATATTGTCACGTTAGTACGCTTTGTTATGTAAACAGACATTGGGAAATGATCAGAAAGAAAATGTGTACATAATATAATTGTTCTTGCAAAGAGATGAATATTTTTCTATCCAGTTAGTATTTTCTCCTAACCTATATATGGTAATACATGCCAAATAAGGAATTTACAATGAGTAGTATTGTGAGTTGTAAGTTGTAGATGCACCAAATTAGGGGTTTTACAACCAACATATAACGTGCGTGAATCTAAATAAGGAAATGATGCAATATTGTGACTCTGCTTATAATCAATCCACTGTGTTTTTTGCAAGAAACTAAACAACACTCGACCTGTATTTTCTCGGATACAAAGCGTGAATAATATCACATTCATATCACCATTATGCTATACTATTAGTATATTCTTGAGGAAATTATCATAATTTGATAAATGTTATTTCTAAATTATAATCTACAACGCCCAATCAAGTATGACTGTCATATTTTTTACTGAGTTTATTGTCAAACATAGTTTGAACATAGTTATGTATCACAGTAATGAATCGGGAGTCTGAACTGGTAAACAGATCTGTTCGATCTCAGCTCTATGTGTGTTTGTATAAAAACGTACCAATTAAAACGCTTTCCTCGGCAGATTGAAATCATTGAATGCGAATAAAATGGTTGCACATGCAGGGTTCCGGGGCCTGAGAAACAGGAATATGTCTTTGAGTGGCCTAATGAATATTGTATTTCCATTGAAAAACAGATTACCGTCTCGTCTGCACTCAAGTTCGCATGCTTTGTCCATTAAAATTCAGGGAACACTTGATTCCCATTAATTCATTTGTAGGGAAGTTCATCTAATAATTTCAACTTTACCTGTAGATCCTTACAATTGAATAGCTGGAAATCAACATATGGGGTTTACAGGGTTCGCGCTGCCACTTGCCAAATTTGCCAATGGCAAAAATAATTCACATTTGGCAAAAAATATTTTCATTTGGCAAAAGTTTTGGCAAGTCACTTTTCAATTCCTCAATAAAGTTGAAAATTATCGGTCAATCAATACCATTCATTTTAGGAAACTATTACGATATAATTATATTGGTGGTGTTTTATATGGTTTCGGAAAGTTAACACCTCCAATCAGATGTAGTTAATCCGGTAACATTATTATCAGTGCATGGGTGAAGGGATTACAATATTTAGTGTGATGGTGGTGTTTATATAGCTAATCCTCTTGTGATGTTCTCTTCTGATGAAGCAACTCTTCTACCATTGTATTGTTCGGTGATTGGTTTATTGTTGTATGATAAACTACAATAGCGATTAATGTGAGCATAATTATTATTTAACTGTTGTCCTATCGATATCAAACGTCGTTCAAACCGTGAGTATCGAAACAGAAAACTCAATCAAGGTTGCAGAAAATGATACTATCAGGGATAACATTTGGCAAATTCTAATAGAATTTGACAAAAAATATTTTCATTTGGCAAATTTGGCAAAAGTAAATTTCGGTCCAGCGCGGACCCTGGGGTTTTTATTATCAGCACACCAGTAGATAAGAAAAATAAACTTTTCCAACATATCCTAATTATCTGAAACCTAATCTTTCACATAAGAAGACATTTTACCACAAACATAAATTTTACCTATTAAAACACTAATTATCTTAAACCTAATCTTTGACGAATAAGTAATTTTACTATGCTTATGACTTTACCCAGGTATCAGTTCTGGTGCTTCAGACTGTAGCTGTGACATTCCTTGTTGAATCTGCATGATTGCTTCCATTGCCCGGGGGTTCGTCAGAGCACTCTGTACTGCTGGATTCTGCATCTATAACAAGCAATCAAGCGCACCAATAAGTATTACTATATGAATATAAATTAACCTCCCAAAATCCCATACTAATGGCTGTAACATATAAATATTTGACATTGTTCATGTCTCTTCTATATGAAAACAGGGCAGGATATTGAGGATAAGGTAACCAGATCTCCATTATGTGACTGTCTGTTCAGTACAAAGTAATGTTACAGATGGCAGATAAGCCAGAATGCAAAAATAGAATGCTTGTCATGGAGATATTTTTGTACAGTTTTCAGATAACTGAATCAAATAAATGTTATATAATACAGTATGCATAATAGTCCTTGATACTCATTAATTTAATTGTATATTCAGTAAGTGACTTGAGTTCACGCCCCATATCAACATGTTTTTAAAGATGTGTGCTATGCATTATCAAATCCAATATATGTCAATTAATTTGATTATGTCTTGTACATGAAAATTTGCAACTTAGTTTTGTGGCTGTAGTCATAAAGTAAATTTTAAGGGATAACCTGTTAACCTGAATGTTTATAGAAGACATCTTTGACTCAAATTTATTATTTTTCTATATATTATCGATATTTAATCTTTGTCATTACCGGGAATTTATTGATTGGTGAAATGTCTCCCTTTAACATTAATCCACTTGGGAGCTTAATATAAGATTCTGCAGACCTCTTTGTGCTTGTGAATATAATGGGTTTTCCGATCTTCAAAATGTTCTAGCCAATCAAATCATGGTAACCAGAATTTAAGATCATAATCGACTCCTTAACCACAGCAGAATTATGGGTAACTTTTCAGGATTTAGTCGGAAAATCCTGAAAAGTTACCCATAATTCTTCATAGAATATTAATTATATATTTCTGTGGTTTCATATAATAAAACAGTTTTTGCATTGTTTCAAAGTTGACACTAGGAATTTTCAACCCATGGAAGTCAATACTGACTTCCTAATTCCTCGTGTCAACCTGAAACCAATAAGATGTGATAATTGTATAGTATTGCACCATTAAACCCTTGTTGAAAGGATATACTAGCTGACAAGTAATTTACATGGGGAATTTTTCAGCCTAAAAAAATAGCCACGATTGAAGGAGAATCATATCGTGGGTTGAGAGCAACAACCCGCCATCTGCAATTTTTTTTATAAAATCACTTTTTTGCATTTTTGACATTATTTAGTTGATATCTAGGATATGTGAAAATATTAACATGAAATCCCGCCCACAAGGGGTCAAACTGTGATGCACCAACCAGCCAAGTGAAAATATCATAAAAAACGGGAGCATAAAGCTGCCATCTGCCTGGCTCAGATAGCGGGTTCTTGCTGCATTAAATCTATTAACTTGAATACTGACATAATAAATTAGATTTTAAAATAAAAGTTTATGGTTCCCGCAGTCACACTATATAAATTGTTAATTTAATCAAGGACTGTATCAGATTAATAAAAGATTAAATCAAATTCCTAAATATGTTGGCTGTTGGCATTTTGTTCATTTAGTTGGTTCTGTTTCACAAAGTAACATGATTTTTTACGAAAATAACTACATGCCAAAGCTATGGATTATAAAGATGATTGGATGGACACCACAATTATTTATCCTAATTGGAATCGGGATAGTTATTAGTGAACGTTGTGCATTTACTGTATTATAATGCTATCCTTTGATGCCAATTTAGATTATGTTTGTTTGTATAATTAGCCGTGATATTCTTGTAGTGTTGCCATGTTCAGTGATTGATTGGTGAGTAGTTTGACATTAAATTATTCACAACAAAACTAAACAAACATGCAATGATTGCAACGAACAAATTTAAAATCAATTCTATTTATAATAATTAATTTAATAAAATGCCAGTGGACCCTCTATTGTACGTTTCACTATTTTTGTCATTCAATAGAAAACACGCAATTAATTCTAATTCACAATTTCTCACTTTAACCAAAGTCCATTTAAGCAAACTTATTTGGTATCTAATTCATTAAATTTTAAATTAAATATGCTCACACATGTTTATATACAACAATGTTGTTGAAAGAACAAATAATTTAATTCCTAAGGTGCTAAATCCACCACCCTATAGCAAAGACAACACAAGCTGTCTTAGCAGCAGTTAAATTTCCATAGAGGCATTTCACACATCTCCCGGAGCAACAGGCCGCCATTTGGCAGTTAGCGGTTTATTGCTGCCACATTGACAGAGCTGTGTGAGAACACAAATGCGCCATCTGTATAAATTAGCTAATTATGGCCAATAATCAAGTCACACATATGTTCAAAATTTACCATCTAATAGCACTTCCCAATCTGTGTTTGATGTGTGTCTATCATTTAATTAACGGCATGATACAATAAAGATATTTACAGATGAAACTTTAGAATGGATTTATCTCCATTTCATAAAATATGTAGATGGTGGGTTGTTGCTCTCAACCCACGATATGTGTTTCTGTAATTGTATGATCAAAACAACCCTCCAAAGGAATAACAGACATCAAGCTCCATGCAGAGTTCAGTCCCGTGCTACACAGGACTTCCCACTGCCGGCACCTACACGTAATGTGAAGAAATCACTCATTTATTTATTTGAGACCATTGTAGGTTACAATTCATCATGCATTATTCTGAGAAACTGAACTGTAGATATTCATTTGAAATTTGTCTCGATCAAGCCAGAATGAATTGTAACTGGCAAAACACCAATAAAAAACATGTTAATTAAGAAAATACACAAGAGGTCCCCAGAAGCTGAATTTAATGTTGCTACCCAGCACTTTGGGCTAGCATCACCAAATTCACTCTCTGGGACCTCATTCTGCTTAGGCCTCATCTTCTGAGTAGTATCCATAGTCTCAAATTAACATTGTTTTTAGTTAATTTTTTCCTTCTGTTCAGTTTCTATATCCCCTAATTTGCAGAAGATAAATTGCATAATCGAGGTGGCTAATGGGTTAACATCACCATCTTCAACTGGGAACTTCAATCTCAACCTAAGTGTCCCAAAAACCTAAGCAGTACTAAGCAGAAATGGTTCCCAGAGGGTGAACTTGGTAATGCTATCCCACACAAATTCACCCTCTGGAGACTTCATTCTGCAAATGTCAGACAATTTTATATCTGGCTTGATGGGAGACGGAATAAAAGTTGTAAACTAGGGCCCTGGGAATCGATTCAATGTAATTCAAAATCTTTCATCTGATTTGAATTGATTCGAAATCGGCTGTCCTGATTCAAATTCTATTGATTCATTGACACCAGTTGCATTCTCATTACTTTAACAGACCACATTGCTTTTTCGCGAAGATATATTATGATACCAACCCTGATTATTAGCGGTCGTCTATCGGCAAAGCCGACCGTTTTGCCAAGGAAAAATTTATTATCCTCGGCTAAAAAATAGCCGAGGACATTATCTGAAGAAATGATAAACAAAATGTCAATAAATGAGATTAATTATCAACCTTATCTCTATCAAACCATTGACGTATATTGTATGGATAGGACACAAAGCAATTCCCACTTTATCTCGCGATCGGCGTTACTTTGACCGCAGCTGGCGAGAATTGCTTCCAGTGGAAGTTAGCGTAGTAACCAGTGTAAACAATCTATAGCGATTACGCATGTCTCGCGTAATTTCGCTGTTTAATGCAGGTCGATGGTATTAATAAACGATATTTGTGTTACATTTAGTTAGTTGTTTATGGACTTTATTGTTCAATGTTGTCTGATCAGAGTGTTTACAATAATTTCATTGCAAGAAACATGAACTTTCACAACAGTACCATTTATGTTGTTGTTGTGTGTTGGCTTATATTATTATATAATTAATACTCAGAAAGTATTTTGAAATAAAAACAAATATGGTTACATATAGTTGAGTTCTTAAATATCAGTAATGATCAAATTATTTAGATGACAATTGATTTCTAACATGATCTAACACATTCAGTAACATAACTGAACAATTCGAGCTTGTTTTGGACAATTAAAAAAAAAGCCTAAGAGAATGCTGTTTTTGCCTAGGAGAAATATTTATCCTAGGTATTTTTTTTGCCTAGGTCATTTTTCCTAATTATCAGGGTTGTGATACCAACGAAAGACCACACATACAAATAACACTGTCATTGACTGAGCTATACTGTAGACCACCAACGCATTATAAGACTGATCAATGTAACTGATGTGACAAAATTTCATATATATGTTGAAATACAGCTGAGTGAATGCAATTTTTTACTGGCCTCATTATTGCTTTGGATAACATTTCATTATTGTATTGCAGAGATGGCCGCAAAGAATGCACACTTAATTGGGGGAGATACACATTTGATCTATTTATAGATAATATTTACATTGTATATTGATGATCATTTATCATTGTTATGAAGTGAGCAAATTCATGCCAGTATGAATGAACTAAATACCTGCTGCATCATTGCAGGAAGATTCTGTCGGAAAGCGTCTGCCATTTGTGGGTTGCCCGCAAACATTGGATTACTCATCATTACCTGAAAACAACAACAAACAAATATCAGTTAATTAACCCTTTCTATACTAAATGGATTCTCCCAATCGGTTATAAAAGTATACATTGTAATGGTCTATTATTCATCAGGAGGGGTTTTCACAAAAAATAAGCAGACAACAGATAATACAAGTACAGAAGAAGTCCTATTTATTGGAGAGAAATGTTCAGATAATATGTTCAACGAACGGCGTCATGAACTCAGATTTATCGGTGTTAAAATTACACAGAAATCAATATTATAAAATTATTGTCGTTGATTGACGGGACATTGACACAGGGTTCGCGCTGCCTATTGCCAAATTAGCAAATTGCTATAAAAAAAATGAAATGGCCCCAAAAAAATCCTGATTGGCTACAAAAAGTGGCACCTAGCTTTTTGGCATTTGGCAATTTGTACCCATCGGGCATATAATAAAAAAAATATTAAGCTTACAGTCAATCGGTCAGAAACAAAACACACATTGATATCCGGTCGCGACATAGCTAATTGGGTCCTAACTAAAAGCTTATAATAGATTCGCGGCTTATGTCAGATCGACTTATTTTATCGCTGTGGTGAAAGGGTTTCAAATTTCTACTCGATAATAACACTAAGCACGGCTATTGACTCTAATTTGACAAACATTAGCCAAACAAAGGGCTTCCTTGAGTCTACATCGTTAGGAAGCTGTGTATTGATAGTAGGTGTTAGATAAATTACCATAAATATGTCATTCGTAACTGAGTTTTCACAAACTGTGACATACAACAAATATGAATCGTAAGCGCAAGTTAGATTTTAGCAACAATGCATCAGACACGCAACATCCTCCTAAAATGACGAAAGTTACTGATTTCTTCGGACATTCAGATAATACCGATAGTCCAAACACAGTGGTTGATTTAACATCGATGTGTGCTACACCACCTAAACCAAGCAACATACTAGTGTCCAATGTCACGAGAACGCCACAAAAAGTTGCAAGTTCGCCAAAACGAAAATTCCGAAAAGAGTGGAAAATATCTCGCGAATGGCTATCATTCAATGGAGACAAAAATGTTATATTCTGTTCTACATGCCGTGCTGCGAATGTTAACAACATGTTCGTAACTGGTTGTAGTATCGTGAAGAAAGATCTTATTCTGAAACACGAGCTAACCAAAGGTATGTATACTATGTTTATAATTATATTTAAATATCACTTATGTACAATGGGGAGTAACTCTATCATTCATTTCTGTCATTTTCACACCAATTGTATTCGATACGTCACAAGTACGACATTGCCGGAAATTGCCGAGGATATCCGATTGTTTAAAATGGGATGTAACTCTACCATTTATGTTCATCATTATTGTTAATCGGAACTGCTCGGGTTTACTCGGATCGTTGATTGTGAGAGGGCGTTCTCGTATCAGAACAAATATTGGTCAATGAGTGACATCTTAAGACGAGATTGAGAAATAGACTGTCAGTGCCTCACTTAAATGTTCTTATGAAAATTGCCATTGGAAGGACCTTTAATGTCAGAATTTGACTTTGGCAAGGCATTTCATAAATGGTCAGAAATGAAATCACAAAGAATTTTCAACAATTGATATATATATATATTACTATTAGTGTTGTAATGTTGTTATGATTACTTTGTATTTCTTGTTAATTGTTGCACATCATTGATAAAATAAATATATATATATAATAGGTAATTTGCTTGTTTGTGTTTTTTTTCAAAAGTGGCTCCAAAAAATATTGGTCAATGAGTGACATCTTGGAGTTATGTTCAATTGAAGCGACGAGGTAGAACATAGGCTCCAAGCCATCAATATCTCACCATCAATCAACGACGATAACATATATGTTCTGCAGACAGTCCTGATCATTAATAGCAATTTGCCTGAGTTTATTGTGCCTGTCATTTGCAGATTGAGGTGCCCTGAGGGTGAATTGAGACTAATTCACCCTCTGGGGACCTCATTCTGCTTAGGTTTCATCTTCTCTGGAAAGTTTCTTTATTGTCAAATTTCTATAGAAACTTTTTCACATAAATTCTATTTCTTTTTTAGTTTAGTTTCTCTGTATCCCCAAATTGGCAGACGACACTTTGCGTAATAGAGGTTCCCAATGGGTGTACATCACAATATTCACCATTTGGGAACTTCAATCTGAGTCTTTGTCTCCCATAGCAGATGAGGCCATGCAGAATGAGGTCCACAGAGGGTGAATTTGGTGATGCTAGCCCACTATGAGGGATAGCATCACTAAATTCACCCTCTGGGGACCTCATTTTGCAAATTTGAAGTTATTCTGGAAGAATGATCAGCATTGTTGAAATCTCCTGTAGGTCTCTCCATAACATTGTTGAAGGAAAATGACATCCTGAATAAAGCAGTCCAGCGAGAGACGATGAATAGTTGTCTTGGTTTCCCTTACATTGACGGCTCTAGACTTAAACATGGGATATAATGCGCAGCTTTCTTACCAATCAAAGATGCTTACTGGAGCAAGAACATAGCATGATAAATTCCATGATATTTGTGGTTGGGAAACAACCTAGGCCAAAATCTGAATAATATTAGAATACTATGGACGATTATCCAAATATCAAAATCAATTTTTCACAGGAACCAGCCCAGAGTCTCAATTAGATTATTGGGAAGAAATGGATTGTTATAAGGGAGAAGTCATAAACACTGGAGTTAGATTTACTCTCTAATGTCACCTTCGTGTGATCCAATAAATAGTATATGATACTAGAGCCCATTTATGATATCATTATACATACTGGTATATGAGAGAGGTCATTTCCTTCTTCCTAGGACAAAAATAGGGAGAAGTGGCACATTTTAGAGAGAAACTGTCTCCCAAGTCACCCTCTAGCCTGGTCCCTGATTTTTCATTTGAACACTAACCTGATTTGCGAGTTCTGGGTTAGCAGACATTGACTGCATCATCGTCTGCATGTACGGTGCCTGAAGCATATTCTGCATGAGCTGAGGATTCTGGGAAATCTGACCCATCAGACTCTGCATTCCAGCAGTATTAAACATTCCACCACCTGTCAAAGGAAATATCACATATTAAACATTCCATCACATGTCATTGGAAATACAGGATGAAACAACAGAATTATAAGATATTTAATCCTTTCTATACTAAATGGATTCTCCCATCAGTTATAAAATTAGGAATAATCTATTATTCATTTGGAGGGGTGTTCAAGATAAATGAGCAGACGACAGAATGACGAAAACATGTGCAGAAGGAGTCATATTCTTTGGTTGGAAATGTTCAGATAATAATTCAACAATAGTCGTTTGTTGAATTTATTATCTGAACATTTCCTAAGGGAACTACTCATCAATGAGTATTTAGTATAGAAAGGGTTAAACATTCTGCCTGTCAATGGAAATATAAGAAATTAAAACATTTCGTCACCTAGCAACGGAAATATAAGATATTGAAACATTTCTACATCAAGCAACAGAGATAACAAATATTAATCATTCCACCACCTGTCAATGGCAAGATCAGATATATAACAGTCCATCACATAGCAACGGAAATATCAGATCTTATACATTCGGCCACCTATCCACGGAAATATAAGATATAGTTATACATCCAGCCACCTGTCAACGTAAATATCAGATATTAAACATTCTGCTACATGGCAATCGAATTATCAGATATTATAGTTATACATCCAGCCACCTATCAACGTAAATATCAGATATTAAACATTCTGCCACCTGTCAACATAAATATCAGATATAGTTATACATCCAGCCACCTGTCAACGTAAATATCCGATATTAAACATTCTGCCACATAACAATGGAATTATCAGATATTATAATTATACATACAGCCACTGTAAACGTAAATAACAGATATTAACATACTGACATCTAGCATCAGATGTTATATATATACATCGGCACTTGGCCAAGTGCGCTACAATATCATTCAAGCAAACTTGAAACACAGGCACCCAACAAACCTCAGCACAATGGTTGATACCAAATGGCGCAGAAGTTTTGGAGATGTTATTCATAGAAAGTTTGGCAGGCTTACTAACAAAGTAAATAAAGACTAATGATTACAAGTTTAGAAGAGTTCTGTTCAAAGTCTTCAAAACAATATTACAATGAAGATCAGAAGACTTTTTTGCAAAGAGGGTTATCTGCAAAAACATGGTGACTTTCTCCCAAGATACAGAAAAAATATGTGACTAAAAACATCGAGAAATTAATTTTAACATGTGTGGTTAACGATTGGAACTCTCTGCCGGACTTCATAGTTGAAGTACAAGTACTGAGCCAGAGCTATACCTTCTATAGTAAAAAATATCAAATCTAAGAATCAGAACTGTGATCATCTGACGATCTTTTGTTTTTCTAACGATACCACGATACCAGGACATACAATCGCAAGACATGTCCTACAAATTAATAATGAAGATGATCAAGTCTGGAAATATCTCAAATTTGGCACTGGACAAAATGACAGTCATCAATTGGTTTGTGCAGGGCATTAACCCTTTCAGTGCCAAGTCCGATTTTTGTATCAACCCATATTTCCTTGATCAGTTTTCAATTTATTGATTATAATAATTTGATACATTGATGGACAGAGCTCTTAGAGCTCTTTCCATCAATGTATCACATTATTATAATCAATAAATTAATAACTCAGGTATCTAATAAATTAAAATTATTTAAATAGAATTTTAATTAAAATGAACCCCAGTAATTGGTAGTAATTGTTAGGCCAATGTATTTTCTTATATATGCGAGGCTCCCCATGGGAGACTCACAAATATAAGAGAATGCATTGGCACAGGGTTTTCCCAAAATTTTAGGAAGCTACAGTCATGAAACAACGTGGTGTGTCTATTCCAAAGTTGTACCATTTAGGCCAAAAAAAAAAGGGTTTTGATTCTCGGGCAATTTTTTTTGAGAATCGATGAGGGAGCGAGGGTTTTATTTTTATTTTTTATTTTTGTTATGGGGATAATGCCCATAGTTAGCAAGGGTTATTATACCTTCCCAGGTTAATAAAATCTAAGGAGAACATTGTTTTGATATAAACTAATGTATTCCACTATAAAGAATGACCAATTATCACATTATACTACCCGTACATCATATATATATATTGTTGGTATATTTGATATATGTATGTACATTCTTATAGTATATATCTATTTATATCAGACCTGTTTACTTTCATAATTGGAAATAGGGAGATTTGTCCTCAGAAATAGGGAGATTTAGTGAAAAATAGGGAGATTTTTTTCAATGTCAGTAACATGGAAAACACTTCATATTTTGTATTTAAATGTCATAGACTGTTTGTTGCTACTGTTCGTTGCATTTAATTTTAGTTTGCATCTGCCACACCTCAGTTACATGTTTCTTGATTTTCTGCATTCAAAGGCACACCCTTTCGGTAGTATTCACAGTTTAGTACATCTATGATATATGCACAATTAACGGCCTTGACACCGACTACCGAGTGTCTCTAATTTCTAAAATCACTGAATCATTGGGAATAAAATTACGATTTTTCGGTTATGGATCACGCTTTATTTCCAACAAGCCAAAATAAAACGATTAAAAATATATTTGCACACTATAAAATGGTGCTCTCGGATAATTTTGTCGCCAAATATATTCAGTAACATCGGTGAATTTAACTTAATTAAAGAGAATACGCATGGACTGATTTGTTTGAGGTCCGTTCGATTCTCGTTCTCTGTTATAAAACACCGAATACAACAAAGACGGAAACGGAACTAAAACAATCAAAGTTTAAATCGGAATTATACATTTTATATCTATCTATATACTTTAATATTTATCCATCTATACTCTAGTAACTATATATGCTAGCCATAAAAACTTCAAATACTATTAAATTAAACCAGCATGCACATCGCCAATACGCACCATATTTCTTTCCGGTTTGCGTTCCCGAAATTGGAAATCATTATTGTTTACAGCACGGAAACACATTTGACTTAATAAACTTGGGGTTTGGGCAGCTTGTGGTGACAATATACCTGGTAGTTATCGTTGCCTAGTGTCTGTTGTTGAATACCAACACATACACCATTGTATGTCTATCATATTCGATGTTTGAAACATAACTAATTTCTCTTTTCTAGTTTCCCATTTTCGTGTTATCATTTGACAGCATCGGTCAATTTGTAAATCGTAATAAAATGCTTCAACGCAGGCCTTTTTTCCAGACGCGGCTATGCCCGAGAATCAAAAACCTTTTTTTTTTTGGCCTTAGTGTGAATTGTTTATTTGAAGAAAGAACTCAATTGAACATGTAGTTTCTAAAACATGTTCTTACAAGAAACAAATTTATTTATCTTTCACCAATAATATCAACCAAATATATCATCATTTTTGCCTGTTCCTGTTAAGATAAATTGGCAGTCATAATGACAGCTGCATACAAACATGCAATCGGTCATTTGGGCATTTTCGGCTGGTCATTGACCGTGACCTGATGCTTATTTCCAGTCTAGATGATGATGATGATGATGATGGTGATGACTAACAAAAGGGACCAGTGTATCATGCGGAGTATTTAGGTGAAGGTCTCTTTGTGACATTGCAATATAATATGGAACACTTGTACACTGAATTTTCATATCTGACTATGAATTGGCTTCATCTGCGCTGAATAGTCTGTTTGTGTTTTGATTTAAACATATTTATTGTCATGTATAATGGATGTATTAATACATAATTATAAGGGATTGGAGGACAAGTTCTGGAAACTTAGCTGGACCTCCGCTCCCTACGACAAATATAAATTCAAACATAAGTAAACATTATATTTATAAATAGGTTTGGTATGACGGGCATGATGGGTCAAATGTGTATACTAGATCAAACCAGGTTAAGTATGATTTTCGTAAGAGAATCGAAGAACGATGACGGGGTTTATTAGGGAATATTTGGATGGGGCATGACTATAGGAGGGTTATTAAATAGAAATTAGGGGTGTTTGTGTTGGAACTTGTGTAAAACTTTATCTCAAATAGTACAAACTTATATCAAATGGTTTTGAGGAATGTGTTATGACTTTCACTGTTCTTCCAGCTTCATGTGCATTGATTACCTTCTCGTTCAGTTTGTATTACTGTACATGTATTCATTTGTGTGTGAATTGATTACCTTCTTGTTCAGTTTGTATTACTGTACATGTATTCATTTGTGTGTGAATTGATTACCTTCTCGTTCAGTTTGTATTACTGTACATGTATTCATTTGCATGTGAATTGGTAAATTGTGTGATTGTTTGCATTAATTGTGTATAGCCATTTACATGTGAGGTGTTGAATAATGTTGCATGCATGTGGTCATGTGCGTTTGTTTTAATGTGAGGTGGTATGCCTGCTGGTTGCAGATGTGTGAGCATTTTGAGCCAAACTCGCGTGAGGTGGTATTATTCATTAACATTAATTGGCAGACATGTTATGGGTATTTATCTATTCTTGACTGATTTGTGTCCTTTATTTTCTTAGATGGTGTTGAGCATCTGATCGACTCCTGAAACAACTGGTTTAGTTCATATTCACCGCAGCTAAAAACTCACCAGAGTTTGAACTTGAGGTTGGTGTGGTGGTAGTTGACGAGGGAGTTGAAGACGTCGTTGTTGACCACGGATTTGGTAGTGGATCATTATTCTCTCGGCCTTCTTGACTTCCTGGTGAAATAAAAATATTTGAAGTGATTACTGCCTCATAAATGTTTTAAGAGGCAGAATCATTCATGTTGCTGCCTCAATCGTTTGCCGACTTGAAAAAGGAAAAGGTGCAACATTCAAAGGTGTAATTGTAAAATTGATCACCCTCGGACATTGATCTATTTAACGCATCATTTTAAGTGTTTTACAGCAAGGAATACCATGATCACGGTCATTTAAAATAACCAATATGGCCAATTTCCAGTAAATTTTCAATTATCAATTGAATGTCTGTTTCAAATTTTGGTATCTATATAATTTTTTGGTCTGAGATTTAAACCCGTAACAGATATACCCACCTGTATCAGTAATGACTGATGATAGAATAAATAAAAACAATGTATTCTGAGGCACCTCTCTCTTCACCCAAACAGTTTCATAAAAAAAATTAAATGTAAAACTCAATCTCCAATTTATCCACAATAAGAGATTAAGATGGGTTCCTGTTGAAGATATTTTCTACAGAAAATCGTAGGATCTATTTCTATAAAACTGTCAAAACATCTATTACTTTTCAGAATACTTGCAAAAATAAAATTCATGAAAGTGTCAATGACAATGTAGCTCAACTTGGAGAGGGGATAATGTCATAAATTACAGTCAACAGAGCGATTAAGAATGTGGAGAGTTAAAATCTTTAAGTAATACCAGAGGTCAACAAATGTGGGCGGCAAGTGTGCTAATGAATTCAAATGTTAAATCCAAGCTGGCAGCCAAGTTCTAAAAAAATTTACCAGAAATATAGGAATACAAGCTCGGACAAAGTTGTGCCACAGATGGATAAGCTGATTCCAGTAAACCTCCCACATCATTGTGAAAGGGTATAAACATCCTTAATATTTTATAATTACCTGTATCAGTACTAACTAATGACTGGAACGGGTTAGGCACACTAGGCCTGCTTAATATGTTATAATTACCTGTATCAGTACCAACTAATGACTGGAACGGGTTAGGCCCACCGAGGCCTTCTTGAGCAGCGTTCATCATGGGCTCCTGGATGTCCCTGTACATCCTTTGTAAAGCATTAAATCCTCCCGGGATACTCTGCAGGAGAAATACATGATTCACATCAGAAGGGTTGTAATGATTCATTGAAAATTCAAAGCATCCAGACCTTCGATTTTGGCGTGCGCTTTAGTGCCTGCAATGCGTAGGCAAAATAATAAAATGGCGTGCTGTTGTGTGCGGGTCGGCTATAACTGAAGTGCTCGGGCAATTACAGTGATAAGGGTTAAATCTGATCAATCACACAACACAATATGTAGGCTTAAACAGTGTGAATACAAGATTGCAACATTGTAATCAAAACTTCAAAGTAATAAAAATGCTGACTTCATGGTTGCACAACTTGCACATGCCCATAGTGCTGCTCATGCCAGCGGCAGAGTCTTTGATCTCGCATTGTCTGAGACTGACCTTCACATTTTTTTATCAGTCTAATTACAATACTCATAACGACCAGATGGAATCTGAATATCAGACCGAGTTATTATTTCATGCGAGATCTGGATCCGGTGAAGAAACCTCTTCGTTTGAAATCCGATTCCGACATTTGAGTAAAAAAGACCAGTCATATCATGTCACATGACTGCCTAGAGAAATGCATGGTGACACCAATGTGTTATCAAATAACTCTCTGATTTATCGTCTGGAAGTACCCTGGAAGTACCCTCTCATCGAAGACGTCAGTTTATTTCATGCGTTACAGGGCGAAAACATATGTTTAATACACTTTATTATACCGTTCTAATGTTAAACTGTTGTTTATTCTTACTATTTAGCCAATGACAATGTGCAGCCCACTCAAAACTGAAAGTATATCGGGAAAGTGCTTATGATAAAATCGTGCCCAACGTTCAAAATAAGTGTGATTAGAACAGTGCGTCGGTCATTTTCCAAAATTGAATGTCTGATGCATCGCGATACACTTTCAAACGAAAAGAGTATCGTGTCATGTGTATCGTGATCCAGGGAATCAAGTAATTTCTGAAGATGGGCATGTGTAAAAGAGCATATCTTGATATATTCTCTAAAGTTGACATGTTTATTGCCGGTATGTGTACATGACTCATCTAGCTAACTATCAAACTGCCTTTTAGTTAAAAAATTTTGAACATTATTTCCTGTTTTAGACATGTCGGTTCAGATAAATCAGGTGGTAAATCATTCGAGAACACAAATTTAGTGTATCGTGATATGTATTGTATCATTGATCATGTGTCGTGATTCGTATCGTATCGTGACCAATTGTATCGTTACATGGCAATAGCTCAAACTTTATTTTGAAAAGTGAGCTAAAAATGATAACCATAACCCATTTATCGCCGAGTAACAATAAGGCAAACAGACCGTATTGTATCAGTTTGCGTGGGTAGCCAACCCGAGGCGATCTTCATGAAACACACTGTAAATATATTAAAGGAACAATCAGTTTCTAGTGAAACCCTGATCAAAGCCAGGACCTGAACTGAGTGACTTCAATGCCTATGACCTATTTCAATAGTACACATGATGTCATATAGCAAGTGAGCGACTTTATTAATAAAATGTCATTTACATTTGACGGCAAACCTTTGATGTCTGTCTTGCTCGTATTGCTACAATTTTATATCACTATTAACCAGAGTGATGCAACTGCTCAATCTATACCGTGTCAATCTATATCTTTCTCGTCATGTCGACAAGTCACTTTCTACATTGACCCACTGTGGTCATTGAGTAATCGTCAAACTTCCAGGATTAAACTTGTCAAGAGACAATGAACCCTTCCAGTTTCCGATAACTTAACAACTTGACATGAATTATTAATATAAAGCCCCTCCCATTTAACTGTCAATCTAACATTTACTGAGAGAAATATGGAGACGACATACCTCATTGGTCAGTAGGTAGTGTTTATATTCTCTCTAATTAATTTTGTTCAGACAACGCAGTGCAACAATGTCGGCGTCTTTACACTTCTCGGTCGGGTGTAATACCACATATAGTAGATACATCGACTAGGTTTTAATTAGTTTTATTTCTTCCTATACAACACAATAAACAGTTGTTGTACAAGTTGCAACAACAAACATTTTTGATGAGCATGTACTGCACACATTTTAGCGAGTTCGAGACTCATGTACCTGTAGCAATGCAAGCATACTCAATTTTCGTTATAGAGATGGGCGTTTGTGAAATTTTGCCTCGGTTTCGGTTTCGGTTTCGTTTGTGGAAAAAGAGTTGAGTCTCGGTTTCGGTTTCGGTTTTTAATAATAAAAATTACTAATGTGAACAAAATCTAATTATGCTTCATCATATTACAAAGAAAACACACCAATTGTATCACCATAACTTGTGAAGTACATGTCCTTTTATAATATTAAATTATGTATCATATTGTTACTATTACATGTATATTGTTAATGTCCATGTCGAGTGGCAGTGCTAGAATGCAAGTGAGTCTGTGTATTGTGTATGACTGCAATTCAGCATCATATGATCATAAGTGTGAAATAATATAATGATCATTTATATTGGCATAAAACTAATGTGTGTGACTAGATATATGTGTATAGTTATGATTTGAAAAATAAAATTGGAAATAAACAACAAAATGTAAATAAAACATGACTAGAATCTCTCAATCACATTATCTGGCTATATGCCTATTACCATATTTAGGGAACATAATATTGTACACACTATACAGTATACATGCATCCAATACAAGTCACCTGAATGAGTGCTATTTCTCAACAGTTTACCGACAAACGGTATAAATTCATTCCGGCTCCGATTCCGGCATAACATTTTTAATCAACGGCGCACAAATATATTTGACGATTTAACATCCAAACAGTGATAAAAACTAATAGGGAATGCGGGTAACAATCATTGATACCTTTTGATATCGTATCCTCGTTATCAAATTCACCTTTCAGAGTATTTGTACGGCCTTAATGATTAAAATAACATGAGAAATAAACTGACTTGTGTTGTGTTTACTAGTAAATACTACGGCGAAAATAGTGTACACGGAAGCAACGTAATTAATTCGTCGCGCGATTTCACCATGCGAACTCCTTTCTGCATATATTACAGGCGGCACACTTAGATTTCTTATCTTTCTTTGAAAAATATTTCCACACAGGACTCGTTTGTTCGTCGTGTTCTGCCATGATTACAGGAAGTTGTGACAACCGAAACAACGGGTTTTCCCAACTTACCACGGTTGTCATTTCCGGTTTTTCCCGACAACCGAAACCGAACTGATTCCACGGTTAACCGCCCATCTCTATTTCGTTATTGCTATTTATCAGTGTATACGGTCCGTATGAAAACTTGGCATTATCACTATAATTTTAGGAAAGTAAAATCTCGATACGTATTGTATCGTGACCTCTGTATCGCGGTACACATTGATGCACCCATTACCCTGTATTGTTACACCCATCTCATGGCCATGTCACTTGCAGGACACCTAGCTCAAAGAAAAGCAGATGTCACTTATTAATACATGATTCCATCTGAGTGAGGTTCATAATGGGATATACTCACCTCAAGATTGCTCATTGCCCGATCTTGAGATCTCATTAACTCTTGTAACATCGATGGATTTCGCGCCAATTCGAGGGTCTGCAAAAAGATGTAAGAGATTACTGAGACTTGAAAAAAGACACATATAAAGATCGCATGATCCATTTATTATTGAACACATTCTCTCATTCAGTTATAAAAGCAAGCCCTGAAATATTATGTCTGTCCTTTGCAGACTGAGGTCCCCAGAGGGTGAATTTAGTGATGCTACTCTGCATGGCGGAATAGCATCACCAAATTCACCCTCTAGGGAACTAGCCCACCGAGCGGGATAATGTCAATAAATTCACCCTCTGGGGACCTCATTCAGCAAATGTCCGACACAATATTCAAGGCTTGTATAAAAGTCTACAATTGAATCGTCTAATATTCTGACATTTGGAGGGATGTTTTGATAATACAAGCATAGAAGCCCACAGATTTTTTTTAGGCAATGACAGGGGCAGAATATGGGCCCCATTTCTAATGATAAATAGTCAGGTTTGTCCCCAATTTCTGACCCCAATGAATTTCCGATGAATGGCAACAAGCCATATTTCCGACTAAATCCTGAAAAGTTACCCATAATTCTGCTGTGGTTAAGTGGTCAATTACTTTGGGCATTACTGTAGTCTCTAGTTTTCTGAACAAAAGATGGGACTTCCCGTTCATTTTATGATGACTTTCAAGTCCTCTCGCTCCATTTGTATAAAATAAGAATAAATTTACAATGTGAGAGTAAGAAATACATTATCCCTTTCATCAAGGGAGCTGATGCAACATTAAAGATCCCATGTCAGTGCATTCTCTTATATAGGGACCCTTGCATATATATATGAGTATGCTTTGGCTTACAGGGTCAAGGTATACATTATAGGGCAATGTACTCTCTTATACTGCATAGATAAGAGAATGCATTGACACAGTAGGGATCTGCGAATCGGGGATTTTGCATCGAATCGAATATTGATTATCGAATCTCCTTCCTGATATCGACATCGAATCGAATCTCGAATATTTGAAGGTCCCTATGACATAGGGTTTTCACAAAATTTCAGGAAGATCAAGTCATAGAAGGGTTAAACTGTTCTATTACACTGAGTTTCATAATTAAAATCTTGTTCCTATATTCTCTATATATTCCCAGTTATAAGCCAGTAGGGTGCAAATTTTCAAATGGAAAGGGCACGGGACATTAGAAATATCCCTGAAGGCATGCAAGCCGGAAAATAATTTCTTAAAATTCCCCGGAATGTGTGCCTGTCTCTATGATAGGCACCAACTGATTGGTGCCTGTCCTATCAAGTTCAGTACCTCTCATGGATTTTAAATGTAAACTGAGCTTCATTTACACTTTCAAAACCTCTGTACCCCAGTATAATGTCAGTAGTATTGCATTTTGTTATGGTTATACCATCTACCACCGGACGTGCGTTTCATGACTCACGTCTGGTGGTAGATATCTACAGCAGGACATAAGTCGCAGAATTAGAACGAGCAGTCGAGCATGCACAGTTGCTACTTGCTAAATTTAATTATGAAAATAACTAAACACACGTGGTTTTAAAATGTGCACGATATTAAAAACAAGCTCATCACACAAACGCTGCCTGTCAAGATGACAGGCATAAATAGATTTGTACCGGACATTCAGATGTTTGACCCGGTGTCTCCAGGCTTAAAGGCATAGAATTATTGTTCACTTATTTGGAGGGAATCCTCACATTAGAAGTTCAACAAACAGTCCATTACAGACTTTAGCCATTTGTTGAACTTATTTTCTGAACATTTCCGCAATCGAACCACTCAGCAATGGCCTATTGGGTATTTAGTCATCAAATGGTTAAATACACCAAAGTTTTTATGAATACTATTTTGTAGTATTTGCTATCATGTGAAAAACTATGCATATACACAGTAAGATTAAAAAAAACTCAAAATCAGTGCCAATAGAATTATAGAGATATCATTCTTCAAAAGTTTCAAATATTTATGCTGTCACTAACAATTGTCGCCCATGGTTAGTAGTGGCAGGACAATTATTTTGAGTAATTATTTAACCATGTTGCAGTGACTTTGGCCATATTCATTCCTTCCCAAGGAAAGATGATCAAGCTCAACCATAAAAACAAAAACAATGAAAATCTGTGATAATTTGTAGACAAAAATAAACATAATTTTATGACAAACTCTGATTATTTGAAATAAAATCATGTATAAAGGAATATGCAAAGTGTCACATCAAAATAGTCAATAAGATTATCATACCTGTCTCATAAGCTCTGGATTATTCAACATGTGTGTTATCTCTGGGTTCCTCTGTGAAAATAAACAACATTATATCAAGATTCATAAGAAGTTAGAAGTCAACTCCCACGGGTACATGGAGATTTGATACCTGGAAGTCAATTTTGATCACCCAAAAGATTCATTTGAAGTTTGGTGACGCTCAGATGAAGGATGTGATCTGTAGGGTGTGCCAAAGGATTTAGACATGCAAAGAGTAAAAACCATGATGGCTGCCAGCGACCATTTTAAATCGAAAACTTTTCAAGTGCGATAGCTCACATCTAGAGGTGATCCTAAATATCAGTCAAAATAGGAGGCTCTCATCTAGAGGTCACCCCGAAGATCTGTATGAAGATTGTTGATTATCTGATGAGGGATGTGGTCTGTAGGGTGTGCCAAATGATGATTTAGTCATGCAAAGAGTAAAATGCAAGATGGCTGCCAGCAGTCACGTTTTTTAACGATTTTCTATCAAAATAGGAGGCTCCCATCTAGAGGTCACCACGTAGATCCATATGAAGTTTGGTAACGATCGGATGTGAGATGCGTGCTTCGCTGTGTCCGATGGATTCAAATATGAAATCCAAGATGGTTGCTGACGACCATGTTTTTTTAAACAAATTTTTGTCAAAATAGGAGGCTCCCATCTAGATGTCCCCCAGAAAATCCATATGAAGATTGGTGCAGATCGGATGAGAGATGTGACCTGCAGGGTGTGCTAAAATGGGGTCAGAGTATTAAGAATACAGCACATGATCTTGAAGAAGGCAGATGTGTCTTCCCATGTAATCCCATTAGTACGACCCCAAACTTCTCATGGGGGTATTATAAATACAGAACAGAGCTCCATAAGTTCACTCATTTGTAAATCACTCATTATTAGTTGAGATGTGTAATAAATACAGATCTGACCTCCTTATGATTGATTGATTGGGGTTTATTGTCGCTTTAGCCACTAAGGCCATATCACGACATTGCCAGTTTTAGTGGTGGAGGAAATCCGCACACTTGCGACTAATCTAACAGTGATTTCAATGGCTGATAAACTCGTCAACCATGTGCGGCAAACCACCGGCCATCGGCGAGTAACTGGTAACTCCACCAGTTAACGATTTCGAGCTACAAAGTCCACGATGGAAACATGTGGATTTGAACCCTAATCGCCAGCGCTGGAGGGCGAAACGGCTTGGAGTTGTACCCCTAACCGATTGAGCCACCGAGGCCCCCCTGACCTCCTTAAGTCCCTCATTCGTTTTTAATTGTGATGTGTGATAAATACAGATTTTATTTGTAGATTGCTCATTATAAGTTGTGATAAAATGACCTCCATAAGTTTCCTCATTTGTGGATTAGTTGTGGTGTGTAATAAATAGAGAACTGACCTCCATAAATTCCCTCATTCGTTAATAATTGCGATTTGTAATGAATACAAAACTGACCTCTATGAGTTCCCTCATTCGTTATTAATTGTGATGTGTAATAAATAAGAGAACTGACCTCCAAGAGTTCCCTCATTCATTATTAATTGTGTAATAAATAGAGAACTGACCTCCATGAGTTCCCTCATTCATTATTAATTGTGTAATAAATAGAGAACTGACCTCCATGAGTTCCCTCATTCATTATTAATTGTGTAATAAATAGAGAACTGACCTCCATGAGTTCCCTCATTCATTATTCATTATTAATTGTGTAATAAATAGAGAACTGACCTCCATGAGTTCCCTCATTCATTATTAATTGTGTAATATATAGAGAACTGACCTCCATGAGTTCCCTCATTCATTATTCATTATTAATTGTGTAATAAATAGAGAACTGACCTCCATGAGTTCCCTCATTCATTATTAATTGTGTAATAAATAGAGAACTGACCTCCATGAGTTCCCTCATTCATTATTAATTGTGTAATAAATAGAGAACTGACCTCCATGAGTTCCCTCATTCATTATTAATTGTGTAATAAATAGAGAACTGACCTCCATGAGTTCCCTCATTCATTATTAATTGTGTAATAAATAGAGAACTGACCTCCATGAGTTCCCTCATTCATTATTAATTGTGTAATAAATAGAGAACTGACCTCCATGAGTTCCCTCATTCATTATTAATTGTGTAATAAATAGAGAACTGACCTCCATGAGTTCCCTCATTCATTATTAATTGTGTAATAAATAGAGAACTGACCTCCATGAGTTCCCTCATTCATTATTAATTGTGTAATAAATAGAGAACTGACCTCCATGAGTTCCCTCATTCATTATTAATTGTGATGTGTAATAAATAGAGAACTGACCTCCATGAGTTCCCTCATTCGTTATTAATTGTGATGTGTAATAAATAGAGAACTGACCTCCATGAGTTCCCTCATTTGTGGGTTGCTCGTTATTAGTTGTCTCATGACATCAGGATTTGACATAAGCTGTTGTACCATGGGGTTATCCATCATCTGTCGGAGAAGTTCAGGGTTACTCATCATCTGCAAAAAAATATGCATAAATCCTTTAAGGCCAAAAAAACTTTTCTGTTTCACCTAGAAATAAACTTTTCTGTTTCACCTAGAAATAAGCATTCGATTTTCACCGGCACATTGAAAGTCTTTATTCGCATCGCAAAAAGAATTATCTGAGCAATTGAGGGTTGCTCAGTCCTTGACTAGACCAAGATTTCATTTCAATCAACACTCGGTCCAGACACTCCGGAACTTAAATTGATTTCAGAGATGAACAGGGAATCTCTAGTTCACCATAACTCCGAAATATTCATGTTTCCAAATAAAGCATTGTTCACAGTTTTGATTGACATCAACTCGTTTCTGTCAAAGAATATGGGAGCAAACAGATTTAGCCCTAACAGTATTTATCATAACCTCAAAAGGCAATTGTGATGTAGCGACAAACTGTTTAATAATCGAGAAGGAAATGGTGATATTAATCATATAATGGTAAACAAATCTGCTCTTCATAATGTCCACATTTAGTGTGTTGCATCATCTCTTTATTTAGACATGCACATGAAATTTACTATGATTTAGAGTACAACCGTTGTAACAATCCTTATTTGGTGTGTGACGTACCTTAATATGTTAGGAGAAAATACAAATTGGATTAATAAATTTTATTATAAATATCCCCTAATTTTCAAAAGATAAAATGCATAATCGAGGTGACCAATGGGTCAACATCAACTGGGGAACTTCAATCTGATCCTAAGGCTCCCATAGCAGTTGAGGCCTAAGCAGAATGAGGTTCCCAGAGGGTGAATTTGGTGACACTAGCCCACTATGTAGGATAGCGTCAGTAAATTCACCCTCTGGGGACTTCATTCTTTAAATGACAGACCTACTTGAAGGCTTGACTGCAAATAAAGATAAGTTTGCCCTTACCTCGCTCTGCATCCTCTGTTGCATGTCCATGAAGTTGGCCGATCCCATTCCGAGCCCGCTGAGTCCCGGCAGACCGCCGACTGAACCCAATCCGAGCGGCGTGTTTGCCACATTTGGCTGATTACCTGTGCTTGCTGGTGTGCTTGTCGGCTATGGACAGAAATATGAAAGAATCAATGACAATCTAGCTCAACATTAGAGAAATGAATTCAGCCATACAAACCTGTAAATATGATATAGGGGTTGAAGAGATAAATCTTTTAAGGATGTTTGCTTTAATGTTGCGAGCTCAACTTGAGACATATTTTCGGTGACAAATACTGTGGTCAGACATGTTAAAGTAATTCTGGGAGCCTTTATTTAGCGCCGGAGTCGGATTTCCAAAAAACAAAACAAACAAAAATTTCAATTTCTTTTCTTTCTTTTTTTTAGATTTTAGCTGTTTGTTCAAATTATCAAACTTTTTTTTCTTTTTTTTTTATTAAAATGTTTTTCAATTTTGAAAAACTAACACTGTTATAACCTCCATCAGGGTTACCCGAGTCACCACACCAAATTTGTTTGAAATTTGTCCAGGGGTCTGGGAGAAAAATCCGGACAGATGGACGGACAGACAGATCGTACCCATTTATGTATATAGACTAGTGCTTTGTTGGTCTCTTATTCACTCGGTGAATTGTCATCACTCAGCGACTATTCATCAGTGTCAACCGGCGAAATTGTTTGCACTACAAAATTGGACTGAGTGAGTGGTAAGGGCAGCAGACGATCGCATGTCATAATAAGCGCCCACACGTTATAAAAACACTGGGCGGAATCTTAACTATAATTAAGGGTTTCATTTGTAGTTTTTGTGTAAGTTTTTTCCAAATTCTCAATCATTCGTATATTCAATGCCACATACAAATCACCCATTATGTACTACCTCGAAAAATACAACAAAGTTCATAATTGAGAACGCTCCTTATTGTCTACCAGATTTGGAGAACGGAAGCATGGATGCTCTTTATATTAAAATGTCACAATACCACATACCAAATCATCCATGATACCTCGAAAACAATAACAACTTGCATAATTGAGAACGCTCTTTATTGTTTACAGAATTTGGGTTACAGAGGCATAGACGCTCTTTATAAGAGGCGATCATTGGATTTTTTTCTAAGCTGACAACAATTATAAACTTCCTCTCTTGGAAGTCAATATCTGTCATCAAAATGTAAAACAAATAAAACAAAATGGAAAAAACAAAAACAACTGAAAAACAATGCCAGGACAAGTATAGCTAGCGTACAATTTAGAAAAAAAGAAAGTACCGTTATGCCATAGTGCCTAATATGTATTGTAGTTTCGACCGTCTGTTGTCTATTAGAGTTAATTTGTTTCTTTACGCGATATCTTGAATGGGGGATTTAATAGTTATCAAAGAAATTAAAGAAAACAGTGCATGCTTAAACTAATTCACTCAAATTAATGTCATCTATAAATTCTTAGTTATTTTGGGGAACATTGTTTCCAGTCCACTACTCAACCTACATGTATATGTATAAATCCCCAATAATCTCCCAAAGAGAGTTCTTACAGTAAATGCCCAGGTACCATGGATGCTAAAGTAAAATAATATGTGCATTTATCCACCGCTCACTACGTCTATTGAACAAGGTCTGCTTATAATCAATGTAAAAATGCCAACGAACTATTTCGCTCTAAGCTGTACTCCGGTTTTCCCACGTAATTAATGCTAATTGGTTTGCTTGACCAAATAAATGTAATGGCGTCATCGAAGTAACAAATGTGAAACTGAGGAAAATGACAGATTTACCTCACAAAAGGCAAGTTTTGTGCGATGGATGAATAAAATATGTAGCTAATGTCGTCGCTTAAACTATTTATGTCCGCTCGGGGGATTTGGCATCTATTGGACTTGTCAGAGCCTCGCCCAATAAATGCTCAAATCCCCTCACGGACATAAACAATTTAAGCAACGACACTAGTTACATATTCTATACTATATGTATATGTAAAGAGTGAAAGGAAGTCATTTTGGCAAAAGAGGTTGTATTTCTGATTGATACAATGAAATTTTAGTATAAACCCAATTAACTTATTTTACCAAGGCAATAGAATTTCCAAGGCAAACTGATTTTGCCTCGGCTTTTACCTGGCATTGCTGTTTCCCAGGGCTGGACAATTATGAAGTTACCGGGAAACAACACTATTTGTTTTGGCCTTATGAAGTCTGATAATCATGGCAGACTACAGTAATGCCCTAAGTAATCGACTCCTTAACCACAGCAGAATTATGGGTAACTTTTCAGGATTTAGTCGGAAATATGGCTTGTTGCCATTCATCGAAAAGCTCTCAAGTTACCCATAATTCTGCTGTGGTTAAGGAGTCGATTACTTAGGGCATTACTGTAAATCACTTGTGAAATTACCTCTGTTGCCCTGGCTGCTTGTTCTTGTGACTGAAAATATAACATGTGTAATGTTTATTAATACGGTCAAGACTATCAGGCCTCAAAATATGGTGCTGGACATTTGCAGAATGAGGTACCCAGAGGGTGAATTTAGTGCTGATGTGCACCCATTGGGCACCTCGATTATGCATTATTTCGTCTGCCAATTTGGGGATATACTAAGAGAAACTAAACTAAAAATTAAAAAGAAAATTTCTAAAGAAATATAATTTATTTTTAATTTGATAACAAAGATACTTTCCAGAGAAGAGGAGGGCTAAGGAGAATGAGGTCCCCAGAGGGTGTGTTTAATGAGGCTAGCCCACTGCAAGGTAGTCACTAAATTCACCCTCTGTGATCCTCATTAAAAAAATTTCCAGCACCATATTTTGAGGCCAAAACAAAATGTTTCTGTTTGGCCATTTTTATTTGTGGATTATTTTGAAAGAAAACTGGGTCGGTCGAAATAAAACATAATGGCTAAAAATTATAAGATAAAAGATTGTGATATATTTGGTGGGAAATTGTCCGCTGTCATATTTTTCATAACTGCAGCAGATGGGATGTGTGGGCAAAAGTGTGCTGAATTCCCATCTGGATGGCCATTGACATTAAAGATATCAAACAAGGAATGGATCTGAAACTTGGAGCTCAGGCTCATCTTCATACTCGATGCATATGTTGCTGACGGTTTTGGTCATCGTATTTTTTTTTTTACCACAAGGGCTTGGTGACAAAATAAAACATGAAATTTCAATTATATCTGTTTTTTGTTTCAAAAAAATTTCAGACCAGATCATCTTATCAAATACCCTAAAAAACGCCTTATTGAGAGTATAGGTTTATTTTTACTAAACATATTTTTGCTTCTGGCTAGATTCTAGTCATATGGTAACATGCTTGAGATAACTTTTACCTGTTAATGTATATATGCTTTCAATGAATTAGGATATTAACACTATGAAATTTGAAGATGGTGCATCTCTTCTGGACCACAATTACAACAACACAATTTTATAAAACCCAATTTCAAGACTACAAATACCTTTTTCTGTGAATAAAACAGAAAAAAATGAAGATTGGGGTATAGTATTTGTCTATAAAGGCATAAAAAGTGGTTTATTTCTGCAAAATATCTGAATCGAAATGACATTTTGTCTTGATGGAGGCCTTAACCATTTCAGTGCCAAGTTCGATTTTTGTATCAACCCATATTTCCATGATCATTTTTCAAATTTATTGATTATAATAATGTGATACATTGATAGAAAGATCTCTAAGAGCTCTTTCCATCAATGTATCACATTATTATAATCAATAAATTTGAAAAATGATCAAGGAAATATGGGTTGATACAAAAATCTGACTTGGCACTGAAAGGGTTAAAAACTGGGACTGGGCTTACCTTTGAGGACCCCCGCATGCTAAATCTCAGTTTTCAAAATTCCACAGGATAAAACAAAGCGGAGTGAGAATACTTTACACCTTTTGATAACAAAACATCCAACTTAACCCTTTACCCAACAAACCGGCCAAAACCGGCCAAATAAAGATTCAACAGCCTAAAATATCTTCGGTCTGTCTCAATAGAACCATACAAATATGGATATCATTGGAACCGGCTCCTTGACCACATTGTGATCGTTACAGTTATGCCCTGTGCCAATGCATTCTCTTATATATGCGAGTCGACCATAGGTCGACTCGCATATATAAGAGAATGCATTGGCACAGGGCCGTTCTGTTGGGTAAAGGGTTAAAGGGACTCCTCGGGCACCCCCACATACCCAATATTAAAGCTCATGATGATTCGCTGTGGTCAAGATAACATCACAACAACAAATCGTCAAGTTAAGGAGAAGATCTTTTGGACCATCCTGGGTGCAATGCACCCTACTACTCCCTCTAGTACTTTACACCTCACTGGAGGTGTAAAGGGTTGCCACATTCTTTTATGTTGATTAACCCTTTGAGTGCCAGCGGCCGATCTCATCGGCCCTAAACCTACAAAATAAGTCTGTTAAAGAATATAAGAATAAATTATTAAAATTGTAAAAAATTGTAAAAAAATAAATAAATAAATAAATTGTTAGGCCAATGCATTCTCTTATATATGCGAGGCGACCTATGGTCGACTCGCATATATAAGAGAATGCATTGGCACAGGGTATATGGGTTGATACAAAAATCGACCTGGCACTCAAAGGGTTAATTTACCAACAAGGGGGAGAAGATTGGAGGAGTAAAATAGGAAACACATTATTATATGTGAGGAAACACATATCTCTCTCTCTTTTATAAATACTCACTTTGTTAGCTGATTTTATTACTAAATGCACCGTGAGACCATCTGTTATAAATACTCACTTTGTTAGCTGATTTTATTACTAAATGCACCGTGAGACCATCTGTTATAAATACTCACTTTGTTAGCTGATTTTATTACTAAATGCACCGTGAGACCATCTTTTATAAATACTCACTTTGTTAGCCGATTTGATTACTAAATGCACTGTGAGGCCATCTTTTATAAATACTCACTTTGTTAGCCGATTTGATTACTAAATGCACTGTGAGGCCATCTTTTATAAATACTCACTTTGTTAGCCGATTTGATTACTAAATGCACTGTGAGGCCATCTTTTATTGAGTGATCAGCTAATTTGTCTGCATCTTTTAATATTTTCCCAGCAAATATGAGGCAGATCTGATCGTGAGTCGCTGAAAACCTTTCACTGACTTTATCTTTCAGCTGCAAACAACCAAAGAAAATCTCTTTATTAGTCATGAAATTATTTCTTTTAAAAATACATTCAATTCCTTAACCCTTTCATGATGGGAGCTGCGCTGGTGCAGCTTTAAAGATCATGTGCCAGTGCATTCTCTTATATATGCGATAGGGAGCCTCGCATATATAAGAGAATGCACTGGCTTACAAGGTGAAAGTAAATATTGTTAGGCCAATATATTCTCTCATATATGCTAATGTAAATAACACATATCCTAATGTAAATAATTCTGGCCTAGCCAAATTTCTGCTAAGGCCAAAACAAATTGAATGTGTGTTTCCCGTAACGAGCCCAAAAAAATAGGGGCGGGCGGTAGGCGGTCGGTCGGTCGGGTTACGGGAAATACGCATTCAATTTGTTTTGGCCTAAGGCAAAATAAAAAAGAGATGTGTTTCTGGAGACCCGCTCGCCCCTATTCCGGTGCAGACCATTTTCATTTTTATTGATTTTGCAAAATTAGTACGCATCCGATATTATTTTCCTTGTAAACTGATTCATTTCCAAAAAAATTAACACATCGCATGTACTGTTAAACCGGAAATTATACCACACTTCAGTTAGGTCACAGCTGTGTGAAATTAATTTGATCATGTTTTATTCAATAAATTACACTACATGTATATTCTAATGTTATGTACTTAGTTTTATAATACATTACAAACAAGGAGAAGAAGTCTGTGAGGGGGAATATTCATATTTATTTTGCGCAAAGTTGAAAATAAAATGAAAAGCCACCCGCCCGCCCCTATTTTTTTCTTGCATGTCACCAGAAACACAGGTATATTATTTTGACCTAATTAACAGAGCTGATTATTCAATTGGAGGGGAGTTCATGTAATAAAAGCAGATGACAGACAATAAAAGTGCAGAAGTAGTCCTATTTATTGGAGGGAAATGTTCAGATAATAAGTTCAATAACCATTATTGAACTTATTAAAGTTATTATCTGCACATTTCCTAAGGGGTACCGGTAACTACTGCAGAAGGGGTCACTCTCACCAAAAAAAGTGCTGAAGGATACACAGGGTTTGAAAATGTGCTGAAGGGACACAGGGTTTGTGATCGGCACTAACACCGTTACTTAAATTGTGTTTCTGAAAGTCTGGCGCCCATTAGCAGTTTGTTTTCATGTTCATTGGAACGTAAACAATTATTCTCCAACAGAAATCATGGCAGATACGAAAACTAAACGTCATTTAGAACGACATTTCAAACCCTGTGTACCCTTCAGCACATTTTCAAATCCTGTGTACCCTTCAGCACTTTTTTTGGTGAGAGAGACTCCTTCAGCGTAACTACTCGTCAATGAGTATTTAGTATAGAAGGGGTTATGTGACTGTCCAGTGTCCCAAATGAGCTCATATTACTCATTTCAAAATTCACAATACAGTTATACTATAAATTTATGGAAATGTTAAATGTTATATAATTAGGTCAAATAAAAAATATTATTTGAGTCTCAGATACCAACGCATCGAAATATGTGCCAGATGTGTGTTCTGATGTGCCAGGTAAATGAGAAACCTTCAGTGATAAGCCATAGTTGTTGTAATAATTGGAAGGATTCAATGTTTTGTTTTGAAGGAATTCTGAGATGGTGCATTCATACAACCTTGAAAGGAATTATGAATGATTAGTCTCCATAAATGGCATAATCGGTGTAGCGGTCGTGTTGTAAATATAGAAGGCCGATGACTTCTCTGCTCGAGAGGTTTATAGATCTCTTGGTCACAGTTGTTAGACGCTTTGTGTGATCACCGAAGTTAAGCGACGTCGAACTTGGTTAGTCCTTGGATGGGTGACCGGGATTTCTGGTGCTGCCAACTTTCGGTGCGACTCCCGCACTTCTCTCTCTTGTTCTGTTACATCGGAAGCCATGGATTCTCTCATCCATTTAGTTGTTTTAATAATTCGGAGGACTAATTGATTTTAACAGATTTTGAGGTGGTGAATGAAACCTTGTCAGATTATTGATAATGCAGGCTTTCCGCCAGGTTTTGGGGAACGGGTTTTGTATCCGCAGAAGGGAAAATGCAGTCAATGTTTTCAATGTCGTGGAAACACTAGTGGACCTACTTTTGTTGTATCAGCCAATAGAAGAATCAGAGAGTTGATTTGCTGATCGTTTTGCATCCATTTTCTACCCAAGTTACTATGCTATCAACCACAATAACTTTAAAACCTAGAAAATTCCAACTGCACCCCCCCCCCCCCCCCCCCCTTGAATCAGAATCAGACCAAATACATATTTTTGCATAATTCCATTTGCACCTCTGGTCTAATATCATATATATTCATAAACCATGGTTCTATATATTCCCGGTATGAGATCATTCAGATATTTTTACCTGAAAAATTGCATAAAATCTAACATCTAGTGGTCTAACTCCAGACAAATGCACACGGCTACGGACAAGAGACCAGGACACACCGGGCTGTTCATGGTTGTTCGGCCCGGGGTGAGAACATTTTGAAAACTATACAAGAAATTCTCGAATCCGATAAACTAGACTGGCATCAACTGAAGCGTTCCTATTTTGTTGTAAATTTCAATTGGGGGAGGGGTGCGTAAGAATTTTTTTGGGATTTACAGCTGGGAGTTACCGTTAAAATCTCGAGATTAATGGGGTCTTTACGTGGTGTTATATGATGCCGACAAGTTCATTTAATGTCAAAATTACGATTAGCCAATTCGGCTGGTTAAAAAACACATGTGGCGGCCCACGTCCGGAATTTTCCCGGTCTCCCGATCGGCCATGCAGTCCGCCTCTGCCCTCATGAATTTATGTGAGAAGAGTACCATCTTATTGGATACACGGCTGGTTAAACAACACATGTGGCGGCCCACGTCGGTTTCATTTGCGGCCCAAGTTGTGGTTGGGCGGCCCAACCACATATACCCCCCCCCCCCCCCCCCCCCCAGAGGCGGACTGGCCGATCGGGAGACCGGGAAATTTCCCGATGGGCCGGAGGCCGGAAAAATTCTGATTCCACGTGATTTTCTATCAAGCGAGAATCCGAGGGGGTTTTTTACAGTTTGGGGGGGGGGCAGAGGCGGACTGGGCCAAGAAACCGGCCCGGGAAATTAATATAATACCGGCCCATCTGTTTGGGGGGAGGGGGGGCGTCCACAGTCCACCTTGGAAAATTCCAACTGCACCCCCCCCCCCCCCCCTTGAATCAGAATCAGACCAAATACATATTTTTGCATAAATCCATTTGCACCCCCCCCCCCCTTGAATCAGATGCAGACCAAATACATGTTTTTGCATAATTCCATTTGCACCTCTGGTCTAATATCATATATATTCATAAACCATGGTTCTATATATTCCCGGTATGAGACCATTCAGATATTTTTACCTGAAAAATTGCATAAAATCTAACATCTAGCGGTCTAACTCCAGACAAATGCACACGGCTACGGACAAGAGACCAGGACACACCGGGCTGTTCATGGTTGTTCGGCCCGGGGTGAGAACATTTTGAAAACTATACAAGAAAATCTCGAATCCGATAAACTAGACTGGCATCAACTGAAGCGTTCCTATTTTCTTGTAAATTTCAATTGGGGGAGGGGTGCGTAAGAATTTTTTTGGGATTTACAGCTGGGAGTTACCGTTAAAATCTCGAGATTAATGGGGTCTTTACGTGGTGTTATATTATGCCGACAAGTTCATTTAATGTCAAAATTACGATTAGCCAATTCGGCTGGTTAAACAACACATGTGGCGGCCCACGTCCGGAATTTTCCCGGTCTCCCGATCGGCCATGCAGTCCGCCTCTGCCCTCATGAATTTATGTGAGAAGAGTACCATCTTATTGGATACACGGCTGGTTAAACAACACATGTGGCGGCCCACGTCGGTTTCATTTGCGGCCCAAGTTGTGGTTGGGCGGCCCAACCACATATACCCCCCCCCCCCCCCCCCAAACCGTAAAAAAAACCGTCGGATTCTCGCTTGATAGAAAATCACGTGGAATCAGAAATTTTCCGGCCTCCGGCCCATCGGGAAATTTCCCGGTCTCCCGATCGGCCAGTCCGCCTCTGGACTCGGCATATAATTCGGACGCATAACGTGCCGGAATATAACACTCAGCAGATAGACGATTAGCAGGTTGGAAGCAATGAAGGAATAAAATAAAGGCGCAATGTTTTAGTTCTAAATATCAAGCTAAATTATAATAAACATAGATAAGATGCTTTGAAAAAAATGGAGTGATATACATATTTTACGACATGAAAATAGAATCAGTGGGTATGATTAAATTATAGGCGTTAATTTTTCATAACCTAACCGGCAACCGCAGCAACGTAACCAGCAGACTCCAAAGCATGTGTTCTAGCGATGTCGGGTTTGATCACTTCCTCAGTTCATCTAACTGTGTCTGCAGGTTGGTAGCGGGGTAATGTCGCAAGAGCGATACTCGTCCTTGACCTCAATAAATGGTATACTCATAGGGCGCGCATCTATAATCTCAAATCGACTCCATTCCACCCGCATGTGCAATTTGACTTATATATGTTCCAACTTCCACCCACTATGGTGTTCGAGAAACCACCCGAAAAATACCCGTTAATTAGTTGAATATAACGTGACTGCAAAATCAGAGCTGAAGGTCGAGTATAGCTACTAAATATTGCGACATTACCCCTCTACCCTGCAGGTTGGAGCTAGCGTGCAACGTGCAGAGCCGGGTGTGATTGTTTAGAATCCAGAGCAATTCAGTAAAAACTAAATAAAGTGTACTCTATATTCTAAATGGAACACATCGACCCTGCACGTTGAATGTTAGGTCCGGCCTACAGACATACTGACATCCAACTTCTAGTGTTAGATCGGTCCAAGTGTGTATTCTCGCTAGAAATCAAATAGAGTTGTCAACTATTTAAATTTCTTAGTACTGTCCCAACAAAATTGAGAAGTAAACATCTTTATACCTTTATACATATGGAATATGTCCTGTGGTATGACAGAAGGGGACAAATTGGCTGGGGGAATGTGACCCTTAAAGGGACCCCCTGCCCTACTGGCGGAAAGCCTGGATAATGAGCCTCGAGATTGTTTGTAAATCGATCATTCAATGTTCAGCCACCGTCGATTGGCTTCTGTCGGTAAATTTGTTTTTTTTAAGAATACATGCATGTTCATCGGAAACCAGTATTTTTAAAGTTTACCACTGAATGCCATGAATGAAGTTTACACATCACTAAGCAAACATTGGTTTCGTTTGATTCCGAGATCAGTTCACTGAATTCAGAATGTTTATTCTAGAAATGTACACATAGAAATGTCATATCCAACAAGTTTCTGTCTGCAACTTTGAAAATCGGCGGACTGTTTTAGGTGTGAATTGTGGTGAGATTTTGCTAAACTAAGATACCGGTATGAAAGGTTGACATGTTGATAAGAAAAAGGTTTCAAGATATTTAGCTGACACCGTTGGTGCACCAGTATAGGCCTTAAAATCCGACGAGAATCAGAATCATGATTCTCATTTTGATTCTCGTAAAAAGTCTTGATTCCCAGTAGAAACGCCATGTTTTGATACTTGCAAAATTTTATCTTTTTTAGGCCTGCAGTAACGGAAAGAAAATTAATTGTGGATGAGCTATTCTGTGAAAATGGAGTTATAAATTTGGATTCTACAACAATTTTCGCATATCGGATGGAACGAGTGAAGAGAACTATAAATATGTTAGAACCGCAATTCCAGGAAAATTGAAGGATTAATGGAGCAATTATTTAATGCCTATGAAAATTCTGGGTCCCCAAATATATAAAGGCTGGATGCTTGGTCCCCATAATATTTATAATTTATTTCAGGTTGCATGTAGCCTACTACACACCTTCTCAAAATAAGTGGCCCTTTTAACGCGGTCCTCAACGTGGTCGTAACGCCAACGTAACGCGGTTTTTGCGTTGATAACGGGTTGGTGATACGTTACGACCGCGTTGAAAATCAACGGACGGCGTTGAAGTTTAACGCAGACTATGTTGAAGTTTAACGCAGACCGCGTTTACGTTAAACACGTTGCGCTAAGGATCAACGCAGTCGCACACACGTTTTCAAATGTATATGTTTTGTTTTTAAATATTTGATGAGGACACATAAATAAACTGAATTGCAGTGATTTAATTCTGGTGAGAAAAACAGAATTTAACTGAATTATTAAACTTATATATACTACTAGTACGGTAAAAAGTAAGTTAATATTTACCATACATGTATGCTTGCCAATACAATAGCGGACAATTACTGAAACATGTAACGTCTCTTCGAAGCCACGTTGAGTAAGTTTATTTCATCATCATGAAAGTGACACGGCCTCATTGAGTGATCATTGTGGCACACGATGTCCTCTAGCCAATCAAAACAGACAAAGTTATGCTTGCACGTGTCCAGTCGAGAATTCAGCAGCATGCGTGGTCCAATAGAGGTTCGCGATGGGGAAGTTATGTTTTCCTTGTATTAAAGGGGCACTGATATCTGGATAATATTTTACGAACTGCCGACGAGAGGCTAATGAAAGTCCGAATAATCAAGTCATTGTATTCTTCGACATAAATCACAAATCGTGTTTATTTTATAATGATTATTGGTTTATTTAATGCTACAATCCTACATGTACATGCACGTGTATAGTGGTATACATAACGAGCGTCGTGAACATTTCTGGAATTTTTCATGGCGTTTGTTTATGGCGTATATAAACGCGCTTTATTGTTTCATACAGTTTCGGCCGACATCGGAACTGACACAATACCCTTGGTCTATACATGAGCGTACAGGTAAGGCCTAAAAAAAAAATACCTTTGTTTCCCCTAACCCGCCCGCAGCTATTAAAACCTTCCGCACCAAAACAATTTTTTTATTTTTATTTTTTCGAAAATAAAAGAAAATAGCTGCCGACGCTGTTTGTCTCAGTTCGTCGCTTTATAATAGTCCCGTTTCTAATGACTCGACGTCCGGATGCATTTCGTAAAATGGCGGCGCCCACGGAAAAATAAAAAATACATCGTTTTCGTTTAAATCTTCTAGTGCATGATGAGCCGACAATCGGAACCGGCCGATTGTGGCCCATCGGATGACAATCGGTACTCGGGGAGTCGGGTTTCAACATCGGCATTTCCGATTGTCTAAATAGAAATCAGGTGCTTGTTTTTCTTCAATAAACTGTTTTAAATATGACGATGTTTTGTTGAATAAATGACCAGTAAACATGGGGAAAGTGATTTACCAAACACAACTTGATATACAGCCATCTCCTCTTCAATACACCGGCCGTACCTGGGTCTATGTTTGAACAATATATTACAGTGGGGATCGCAGGGAAGCACGTGACACTTTGGATTAGAGCCAGGCTTCGATGATGACGCCGTGATTGCGCGTAATCATAAATTATATGATGATGTACACAAATTACATCTCATGGGACTCATGTAGGCCGATACGTAACTTTATTGTTCGTTATCAACATGTAGACATTTTTATTTATGTAGGTCAGACTATCAAAAATCAAAATGTATGCATACGCAGCACAACAAATCTATCTATATAGTACACACAGCGTAAAACAGGGATAAACTGTAGAAACCGAATGTGCATGTCACGTGACATTTAATTGCGCAGCTGACTTCACTGCTTGTTCAATTAAATTGAGCATATTATAACATGTGTACTGATCAGTTGTCAGGACGCAGGAATAAAAACTGTACAAGCATTAATAGTCAGATATTAAAGAAATTTATTTATTAATTTTACTATCTGTAATAATCTTTTGAAAGTCTTTCACCCAACACAACTTTCCATTAATGATTAACTTCAAATAGTCGAAGACAATTTCATTCCATCCAGTCAGCCTCATGTGACGTCACGTATAGGTCACCACCAATGATTATTTTGATGACCATGCCGAAATCGACAATCAAATCGTGTCTGCGAAATTGACGTGAACATGGTGTAACTTGCAACTAGTTCAGTCGGCTCATTTGCTTTGATGTGATGTCTTTGAATTGGGGTCAAAGACAATTAAATGCCGTTTGATGAATTGTTATCAAAAACAGGCCGTGGATGTCGTCATGCACGTGGCTACATCAAACTTTCAAACTATTTGTTGTGGAATAGCCTGGAATACATGGGAAAGTTAATACATTGCATCGTCGATACAATACATTACATAAATACACCGAGGCCCCGTACAGCCCCGGTTCCATATCCCGAATGACTCCCGAATCATAATTTTGCAAAATTCGTGGAGTAAGTTCGGGACGAGTCGGGACAGTGAATTTTTACCCCCGAACATGATCGGGGATATCGGTGCTATCGGGGTCGATTCGGGACAATTCTGGACTCGCTCCCGACAGTTTTGAAATGTTCAAAACTATCGGGAACCAAGCCGAATCGCTCCCGATTTGTAAATCGTCCGGAGAAATTCGGGAGCAATTCGGCACATATTCGGGAGTATTCGGCAATATTCGGGTGGATATTCTGGAGTAGTCGGCAGTATTCGGTAGGTTATTCCCGAATTCGCCATGTATGGCTGCTTTTATACTGAGATCCGGTGTATCTGCAAAATTCGGGACGTTCGGCAGCAATTGCATACCAATTCGGTATCTATTCGGCATCAATTCGGTACCAGTTCGGCATTGATTCGGGGTATTCAGCAACAATTCGGTGTAAGTCGGTAGTAATCTGGGCAATTTGGCAGCCACCCGCACGAAAGTTCGGGATAATTCTTGATCATTCGGGAATATATTCGGAAGCATTCTGGAATACTCGGCAACGTTCGGGACGATTAAATTTTGTCATAATTCGGCATCAGTTCGGCGGCTTTTTGGAATAAAACTCGTCCAGAATTCTCTCGAATGCTGCCGATTTGGTCTGGTCCCGAATTTGTGCCGAATATTCTAATTCGGGACAGAAAATCGGGAATATGGAACCGGGGCTTACCACAGCCTCTGCAGGACATGTGCCTGTATTCGATCACAAGTCCGCCCATACCTACCTATACTTACCCAAACGTATACTCATGTATATATACTTTGTACTGGCATATTACTACGGTTGTTGCTTGCTTCTAATTCTAAGTATTATATAACACATACATAACATATTCTGGTATAATTATTACAATAATAGGAATCGGCACCTGAATCGGCCGATTGTGATCTCAAATAATCGGCGCATAGCTCTATTTGACAATCGGCTCATCACTAAAACTTCCATCAAAACAGGAATATTCACCTATGTCATGGCATCACAAATCATGGTTAGCAGCAGTGTGTTAGGGCTAAAGTTTCTAAAAGTTCTCTCATGGACGCGGTAAACAAATTTACCGTAGTTTCACATGCTAAGAAGTTTTTACACCTGTTTCAAGAACACCATATGAGTTTTACGGACAACGTTGTCGTTAAATGCAGTAGTTTGGACTTGGATTCAAAGGAAACGTTTAACGTTGAAAATGAGTGTTTTGTTGGCGATATTTTAAACACTTTTAAAGTGAAAATGGTAGCATATGTTGGTATAGGATATTTTTGATTGAATTGGTATTGAATATTTACTTTTTATTGTACTTTGTGATTTTAAATACAAATAAATACTATGCTATTCTATTTTATGTCTTGTGTCTTGCTGATCTCCTTCCAATATCATAATGAAGCTTCCAGCATTGAAATCACACCTGACATGTATATATAAATGGGAAAGTGAGAACTTTCGGGCGATTTCTAAAAAAAAAAAAAAAAAAAAAAAAAAAAAAATATCCCGCCCACCCGCACCTATATTTTCCAGCTCCGTTAGGGGAAACAAAGGTATTTTTTTTTTAGGCCTAATCGACATTTAATCGGATATGACGCTGAATATTAAATATTCAAATAACACACATACATGTACATAGCGACGTGACATCAATATGTTTTGTTTGTTAGCAGTCTCTATTACGTTTCCATTAATTCGTGCAGCGCGATCAATGTGATTTACATTAATTTATTATTTTTTTCCGGAAAAAATCTAAATGTGGGCCAATATGTAAAACATTTTAACACAAATCTATCATGCATTACTCCCATCACGTTAACAACATTGTATTATTTTTGGAAACGTTCCATTTCGTTGATGGTTATCTCGACTGCGTTTGTTGCGTGACGGTTTACCCGACCGCGTTGTGATCAACATGATCTACATTTATTTATTAGTTTTTTCCCGGAAAAATCTAAATGTGGGCCTATATGTAAAACATTTAACACTAATCAGAATGCATTACTCTCGTCACGCAAACAACATTGTATTATTTTTAAACATTCCATTTCGTTGACGGTTATCTCGACTGCGTTTGTTGCGTTGACGGTTAACTTGACCGCGTTTGTTGCGTTGGCGGTCATGCCGATTTTTACATAATGCATGTACACATATCAATCAATTTTCAAATATGGGTGGAGTTACAGAAAATTATCTGGTGGTGGTGTGTGTGTTTTTTTTTTAGCGGGACATTAAATTACCGTATATATTTTGTCTGGCAATGCATCGGCAGTTTGAAATCAAATGGGTAAGCCATTATGTGTCGACTGTAGACTTGTGATTTGAATTGTTAATATTTTACGATGTACTTGTCAGTAGAAATGATAACGAATTTCGGAGAATACTGTAAATATATGTGCAAAAGAACTTTTTATTATATGAGGTTTTGATGACTAGATATCGGCTTTCAAGAGAATACATTTAACTCACTTGTTGTCAGTCTTGCAAAAAAATTCAAATTATCGCTTCTAATAAAGAGCGTCCATGTTTACACCGAAATGTGGTATGTAATAAAGAGCGTTTAAATTATGATAGTTTGTACTCGTTTTCAAATGTAAAACCACAAACGTATGTAAATATAGATCGATAATAAAACGGTGGACATTTGTGTGTTTTTTTTGCGATTTCTGTGACATAATAATTGATGGTGACTATATTAAAGTTTTCTTTTATAACCCGGAAATCTAGAAAAAAAACAATTTTGTCTAATTTGGTATCTACTGCGTCGGACGGCGCTTGGATCTTCAAATGTACATTGTACATTGTTTTCAGATATTTGATGAAGACAAATAAATAATTGAATTGCAGTGATTTAATTCCGGTGAAAAAAAAACTGAATTTAACAAAATTATTCAACTTATATATCCTACGGTAAAAAGAAAGTTAATATTTATCATATGCTTGCCTACACAATAGCGGATTATACATTGTTGGTCTCTTCGAAGCACCATTGAATAAGAATGATTTTGTTATTTCATCATCAAAGAATTAAGTAACACCTGAACAACACTTCATCGAGTGGTCACTAGCCAATCAAAACCGACGAAGTTATGACAGCACGTTTTCAATTGAGAATTCCGTTTGAGTCACATGGTATCACTTTCAACTTTACCGAAGACATGCCCCGTATTGTATTTGCGTCTCTTGACACAGCTGTCAATCATTCGCGGCATGCTTTTGATCCGCGGTCTGTTGGTTAAAGTGACAAATCACTGGTAACCAAATCTGAGCGCTGTTTGTTTTACATGTATTTCACAACACAGGATAATTAATATTCTAAATTATTGCATCACTGTACATGTATATCCTTGTTTCAATTACGAACGTGCGTGTAAATGTAGATGTGTGTTTTATCATACCCTCACGAAGATTTCAAATGACATCGGACCCTTGGTGTACAGGTTATTGACCTTTATTAGGAAGTGACGCTGAATATTAAAAATTCAAAGAATACACGTACATGTACATTGCGACGTGAACTCAAAGTTTTTTGTTTGTTAGAAATCTCAATTGCATCTCTATTAATTCGTGCAGCGCGATCGATGTGATCTGCATTTATTTTATTTTTTTTTTCCAGAAAAATTCTAAATGTAAATGTAAAACATCACCAATAAATCATGCATCACCCAAGCCAAACACACGGTCACCGTCTCGATTGATTACAACACTTCGTTCTGTTTCCTATCAGAAAATTGTATGAAACTAAAATTGGTGGCCGTCATTCATTTTCTCTTTTCAATTTAATGTTTTTTTTAATAAAATGAGTTCATGTCTCAAATTTCTTGTTTACAATGTTATTCAATAATTATTATTACAGTTGATAACCTATTCTCCCGACCTCGTTTGTTGCGTTGACGGTTATCTCGACCGCGTTTGTTGCGTTGGTGGTCATTCCGACCGCGTTATGTTGCGTTGACGATTTCCTCGACCGCGTTGAGAAAAAACCATGACTGTGTTGGAGTAACGTTACGACCGCGTTGGATCAACGCGGTCGTAACGTTACTCCAACGCGGTCGTAACGCGGTCGGGAGGGCCATTACTTTTGAGAAGGTCTGTAGTATACATATATTTATATTTAATATTATTTTTCATACTATGTTTCTGTTTTTGTTTGTTTTATTTTATCATGCATGTATTTAATTAGTTCAGTCATGAACGTAGTGCGTATCCTTTTACTGGAAGCAGCAATCTGCGAAAGCGGTCATGTTGACCTAGTATTTATTGAAATAAAAAATCAAAACAAAACAACATTTATCATATTATATTATGCAATGTGTTCCCTCAAAAGAATGGCCCGGCCATTGTTCACTTCTAAATATCGAAATCAATTAACACGGTCAAAAAAGTTACATACGGCAACAAATGTACCTTACATCCACAAATACATACATCCTGCAAAAAGTCTAACCCATAAAATTTGGAGGTGGGAGCTACCACTATGATAATGACTATAGATCAATATCTGAAACAATGTTAAAATAAACCTAACCGGGTCGGTGGTTCCACGAGATGATGGTGACAGATTCTGAGAAACTGCAGCCAAAAATTGAAATGACAGAAGAAATCTTGCCGAGTCATGCTGGCACTGTGACATTTGAAATGTTAGCAATCTTTTTAGAATGCCCAAGTTGATTAGATCATGAGTATGTATACAACATGGTGTATACATGATGGCAGTGAAACAATGAATGGGAATGACTCCCAATGAGAATGTACTATGAAGTTTGCCAAAAAATTTAAAAATCATGATTTGGATTAGGGAACTAGATGCGTTTGGAAACTGGACCCATCGTGAATCATTTTCCCCACCAACATAAAAGTTAGAAGGGAAGATATACCATATACCACAAACTAATAACGATAAATATGGGATATATAGGTGGCGTAAAGCTCAGGACGTTCAATAACCTACATTCAGCTCGATCTACGGTGAACAGCAAAACGGAGTCTGGAGCCGACAAATTGGTAGAACAATATCGCCTATTTTCGAACTAAATTGCGCTTACAACCGAATTAAGGCCAGTTGTATTAGTGATATGACTCTGAAAGTTCAAACTTTACCCCTTTTACTGTTTCGCCTTCCGATATTTCAATATCATGTTTTTCTTTGGGCGTTTTAACTGTGATTTTCATTTGTTTTCCAGAGCTTTCTGAAGCGTCAGCCATGATGGTTTTCCGGTTATCGGGCACTTGCACTTCCGGGTCAAATATTAACCACCCTTTGCCACGTCGACGACTCTGATCAATTTCCTTAAAGCAACTAATATTCTTCAAGCCTAAAATTAAACCTGGTAAAATTGCTCCCCAAATTTTGAGGATGAAAATATTTAGACCCACATATTATACATGTAGACCCACATATAAATAATATGATTACGTCAGTATATGCCTTGCTTGACCAATGAATAGCTTCCGGCAAATTTAATTAATATTCACTTCTGTATCTGTAGTGTTACGTCGTAGGAACCAGTTCTGGCGTGTTACGACGGGTGTGGAGGCGCTAGATGTTTTCCTGTAGATACTCCTGGAATGATGTTGTAGAGTCCAGGCTATCTAAGAATTTCCCGTCCAGCTGGTTCCAATCGATCTTTGCTCTAATAAACACTGAATGTTTGTATTCTTCCGTGTTTATTGTTTGCGGGAGTTCGAAGCATCTTTCGTGGTTTCGTATGAGATGCTGAGGGAATTTGGATGTTTCGTATCCCTCCAGGTGTTTGTTTTTCTTGCGAACTCGTTTTAGAGAGTAGTTTGCATACTTTTGTGGGGGAATGGCTGGGAAGGCCCCGTCCACTACTTTGTGCAAGAATGTCAACCTGTTGGTTTTCCTCCTGGTCTCGAGTGGTTGGAATTTTAAGTCAATTAGCATGTTTGTGACCGCACCCTCAAATCTGCTTCTATAGTCTTTTTTGATAAAACGAGCTGCTCTTCTTTGGATTTTCTCAAGTTTATCGATGTTTCGTTTTTCGTATGGGTCCCATATTATATCTGCATATTCCATACTTGATCTTACTAGCGATATGTAGCTTAGCTTGCGTAGGTCTTCTGAGCAATGCTTAAGATTTCGTTGGAGGAAGCTAAGGGTGTATGATGCTTTCCTCGAGATGTTGTTGATCTGGGAACTCCAATCCATGTTATTTGTGAGTGTCACTCCGAGGTACGGATGTTCGTTGACCTCTGCGAGTACCTCGTTGTTTAGTGTGTAGTAGTAATTGGATTTTTTCTTGATTGATAGGATATGGCATTTCTTGGTGTTAAACTTCATCCCCCAGGTGTTGGCCCAATCGTTCAGTGTGTTTAAATCTTTCTGCATTTTGAGGTGATCCTTAAACGATGATATTTCTTGGTATAGTAGGCAGTCGTCTGCAAAGAGGCGGATTTTAGAGGCGATGTCATTTGGTAGGTCGTTGATATGACATAGGAATAGCAACGGGCCCAGCACTGTTCCTTGGGGTACTCCAGATTCTACATGTACCTCCTCTGATTGTTTCCCGTCGATTACTACCTTCATTTTCCGATTTTGTAGGAAGGAGCTCATCCAGTTGTGCAGCTGGCCTCTGATGCCATAATGTTGCAGTTTGTGAAGCAATTTACGGTGAGGCACCGTATCAAATGCCTTAGAAAAGTCCAGTATGGCAACATCAACTTGTTTGCCGTTGTCGAATGACTGTAATATGTCATCAGTTGTTACTGCTAGTTGAGTTACGCAAGAGTACTTTGACCGGAAACCATGGTTGAGTGAAGTTAGGATTTTGTGTTCTTCTAGGTGATTAATGATGTGGCTGTATATGATATGTTCTAGCAGCTTGCACGGAACGGAGGTCAGCGAGACGGGGCGGTAGTTCTCAGCATTATGTTTGTCGCCTTTCTTATATATGCTGGATATGTTGGCTGATCTCCAATCCAGAGGTAGTGTGCCTGTCTTCAATGAGCAGTTGAATATTTTTGTTAGTGGGTTTGCCAGCTCTGTTGCACATTCTTTGAGAACTAGGTTCGGCAGGTTTTCAGGGCCTGGTGCTTTGTGTGTTTTAACCTGTTTCAATAATCTCTCTACCCCTTCTTTGTCGATGGTTAATTTTTCTATGTCATCCGTGGGTTTGGTGTTCATTGTTGGCATTTCTTCTCCTGGTGGTTCGTGCGTGAAGACTGATCTAAATTGTTGTAATAGGATATTGGCTTTCCCTTCTGAGCTGGTTTCTAATTTCCCATTTATCTTCAGTGGAGCGACGCCAATTGAGTCGTTCTTTTTTGACTTGACGTAGCTCCAAAATGGTTTGCTGTTATTGTTGGTTAAGCCTTCAGTGATGTTTTTGTTTATGTGTCTCCACTCTTCGTGTCTAATCGTCTTTTTGCATTCTCTTTGTATTAGTTTATAGTTGTCCCATTTGCCGGTCTTTTTAGCCCGGTTATACATTCGTTGTTTCTTCCTCAACATTCGCTTAACTCGATGGTTGATCCATGGTGCACTCCGATTTTTCCTGATCATTTTAGATGGAACATTTTTTTCAACAGTGTTGTGGATGGCTTCTTTGAATATCGTCCAGAGTGTTTCTATATCTGCGTCATTTTGTGATTCGGTGATGATGGTGTTGTTCATCTGTTTGAGATCAGATTTTATGGCTCCCCAATTTGCTCTATTGAAGCTGTAGGATTTTCTCGGTATTGATGGCTGGTATTGCGGTTTGATCTCCATGTCTGTGACCACAATGTTATGGTCCGAGATGCCTGGTATTGTGTCGACGGTCTTCACTAGTGATGGAGTTGAAACAAATACAAGATCAAGGTTGTTATTCTCTCGTGTTGGTTTCATTTGCAATTGGGAGAGATGCTGGTCTGGTGAATTTGTGATGTTGACGAGCTGCTGTTGAACTTCTGTATCGCTGGCATTACAGTTGACCGTAAGTGTTTCCCAGTTGATAGAGGGGCAGTTGAAATCACCGGTCAATAGGATATTCTTGCTCTTGGGGATCTTTTTCAGTGACTCTTCTAGTTGTTTGATGTCATTTAGGTTTCTGTGTGGCATGTAGAAATTCCCTATCAGCATGTCTTTCCGTTGGTGCATTTTTATTTTGACCCACTCCAGTTCGCAGTCTGTGATGTAATCAACCATTTCTATCGATGTGATGTCATTTCGAACCATTATGAACACTCCGCCGCCTTTTGTACTTCTGTCATTTCTGTAGATTTCATATCCAGATGGGAAGACTTCACTTGATTTGATGGTGTTTGGCTGTGGTTTCTGACCGGGTCTTATTCCGCGTAGCCAAGATTCGGTTCCACAGATGATATCTGGTTTTGTGTATGTTAGTACTGCGCATAGTTCTGATCTTTTGTCATATACACTTCTACAGTTGATGGTCAATATTCTGAGATTTTCTTTTTCTTGGATGTTGAAGACGTTTGAATTATTTAGGCTGGTGTTTGAAGCTTCTCTTCTTCTTGATTTATTAGCAGAGTAGCTTGAATTGGTTGTATTTGGACTGCTTGCTTTCAGTGGGCTAAATGACGTGCTGTTCAGTGATGATCCAATGGAGATGTAATCTTCTGACAGTGGTTCGTAGTAATTTGATCCGGACAACTCGTAGCTATGAAATGTAAATGATGAGATGTTCGCTGTGTTGCATTTACAACAAAGCCATGTGATGTTTGGTTTAGTTATCCGTGAGTAGTTGGTCAGTGACATTTCTAGGCATTCTTTATGATACCAAAGGCTGCATTCATCACAGCATACACCGCTAGTGCTCCAGGTGACTGGGATTTCACAGAAGCCACATGGATAGAGGTCTTGTGGTTTCGTGGGTGGTCCCGGATGTGGGTGGACGTCTCCGGACATTAACAGGAGGAGGAGTATGATGTTTGTCAGTCTTCTGCTTTTGATAGGGAGGCTGATTGGTCTCCGACCTGTGTATGACATGTTTGACTGCAACATATTGTGTGTTAGTTGCTGACTGTACCATGACTTTGATGATAGAATGGCATTGGCAAAGATGAAGGGGAGAATGAGGTATGGCACAAACTGGAACATTGTAGCAAGGATAGCGCGGAAAAACCCGCACTGACTTGCACAATATTCAGTCCCTGTCGCGTCTTCTATTTCCCCTCCCAGCAGTCTGTCTTCATTTGTTCGGTGATCTTCTTAAGCCAGTATTTTGCTAGGGTATTGTTCGGGTGGATACCATCGGTATACAAGTTGAAATTGTAATAACTCCTGTGCAGTTGGGAGTTCTTCTTTTTCACAATTGAATGCCTCTTTAAGTCACTGGTGAACTCCGGGGAGTGTGTTTGACCACTCAGATTTAGTTCTCTTATTTTCCCGTTTAGATAGTGAATCTGCTCAACCAGTTTTTTGTCTTGTTCTTCAAATTCTGAAGGGTTTTTGTGGTGTCTGCTTTTGTTGAATGAAGTGATGGAGTAGACAGGCACTTCTAGTATCGTCACTTGATTTCCTCTGCGTCTTTTGGTGGTGCACGCTATTTCATCAAGTTTTCTTATTACTCTGTCGGCTGCGGAGTTGTCGTGCGAGGTAAGAGAGATGTATTTACCATTAATTGTTGTTAGGTCGCAGGTCCCGAGCCATATATAGAGCCATATCTGTCGTTCAGTTGTTTCTTTGTCAGGCTTAACTAGCCGGCGAATGTTGTTTTTTATCCAGGAAGTTGTATTTCCTGTTCTTCTCCCCTTTTCACATTCCCATGTGATTGACTTTTGTACCTTTGTTAATTCGTCCCTGCACGGCAATTCTTTCTTCAGGTATCTGCCCTTGCTGTCTGATAGCAATACTGGTGTGTATAGTTGTGAACCTTTGGGTGGTTCCGTCTCCCTTCCAATGTATTTACGAAGTTTACCAAGTGACATCGGTGGAAAAACAAACTTGACAAAGTAGTGGAAATTTTTTTACCTTCACCTTACCTTCACTTATTCATACAAACCACCACCCCCCCCCCCCCCCGCGGCATTTGACTGCAATCTCATGAAGTTATCGTATAAACTACACGTTAGCGTCGCGTAATTTAACTGACCAAACGTCGTACGGTATGTTTAAAATCAAAACTAACGTACGTTTATTCATAATTGGGGAATGATTAGACAGAACAAGTATACATAATAGAATTGTATTTGCAAAGATATTCCAAAACCTAGTATTTTCACCTATAACCTATGAATATTACGTCACGTGACAAATAGGGATCATTACAACTTCGTAGTAAATTCCAAGCACGAATTCTAAATAAGGAGATGACGCAACATGACCGCGGTGCAGCTCAATAAGATTTATCGTAGCGTGCTTATCGCTATTTTTTAATTACATTGTTCTTTATAATATAACATTTGAATGGCAAAACTTGTATTCTGCATGCAGGCCTGTAGTGAAGCAATTAAGCCTGAGAGCATTATATTGCACGGAAATTGGTTAGAGGAAGAGTGACTATAGTATACCCATATAGGCCTACTCTTAAATGTTTACATGACGTGTGTATATCGCAATGATAAACACTGCCTTATGAATATTAATCAGTTTTCACAAAAAAAGGGAATTCTCCCTTCATCTCTGAAATCAGATAGAATCACAGTGTTCTCAGACGTAGATGAAAGTAATGAGACGGAGTCTGGATATTTATCAGACTGGTCCATCTCAAACCGATAAATTATATGTTTCATGTGAGTGCCCACATATAAGAATGTCCAAAGTACGTATTCGTGATAAAAAAAACATCTTTGTGAATGCCCGTCTATATATATACCGGTAGGAAAATATTTTATAAAAAAAATATTTTTCGCCCCCCCCCTTCCAACCTGAGCCTCTCACGGACTACAACATAATTACTTTGACAACACTAATTTACGTTAATTAATTAAACCACATAATTAGATTCCTCATATATGCACGAGCAGAGTCCTGAGCACCTATTTCTTTAACCCTTTACCCAACAGAACGGCCCTGTGCCAATGCATTCTCTTATATATGCGAGTCGACCATAGGTCGCCTCGCATATATAAGAGAATGCATTGGCTTAACACATTAAAAAACATTTTTTAGGCCAATGCATTCTCTTATATATGCGAGGCGACCTATGGCACAGGGCATAACTGTAACTATCACAATGTGGTCAAGGAGCCGGTTCCAATTATATCCATATTTGTATGATTCTATTGAGACAGACCGAAGATATTTTAGGCTGTTGAAGCTTTATTTGGCCGGTTTTGGCCGGTTTGTTGGGTAAAGGGTTAACACATCTGTATCTTCAAGAAGATATGATAGCCAGATGTCCTCAAAATCTTAACCCATGCATGTATAGGAGTACTAGATTGATTTATACATGCATATGTATGTAAAACGCAATTGTCGTCTTTTATTTGTGCGAACTAATGTGTTTATATGATATTCATGTTTTGAACCCAATAACAAATATTAAAAAACAAACAAACAGACAAACATCAATTCCAACCATGCAGGCCAGTACCGGTACATGCACGGGTGTTAACTATAAGCTGGTGTTATTCATTTGTGTGCATAACCGGGATATTTCGCTGTGAGTTGCTTACAAGAAAACCAATGTCCGAAATGGTAACGCGCTCACGATCATATATTATATACCCATGAGTGTAATTATAGAATATAAAATATATTGGTTTTGCGAATGACCAACTCAGAATTCCGTTAAAATAACAATAACAACCAGCACCTAATTAACGAACCGGTGGCCGACCCGGCGGCCGACTTGGCCGTCTCCGCGACCACAACCCCCAGTGGGCTGCAGAACGAAACATGTCTATAAAAGTTGAAATATAAGACTTACAAATTATCTTTTTCATTTCTTTTATTTGTAATTGGCATATAGCTTGTCACAAACCAAAAATCAACATTATTAAAGGTACTCAATCCGATCAGAGGGTCCTATATTACTATTTCTTTGGCTTTGGGGGGTAAAAAATAATTGATTCGAGTCGAGGAACCTACCAATCAACGCTCAGGGTGATCAGATATCGATATTTGAAGTTTCGTTATTTCTATTCTTTCTGTCCAAGAACACAGTCAAAATTGCGTTATTATTACCACTTGATTTTAGAGTTATCCATCCTTGTCTGTTTGAATAGTGTTTTGGTATACACATCTCGAGCAGGTTACGAAGTTAAGGGCAATTATTAGTACTCATCTCGAGAAAATAAAAAATTTCAAAAATCAATATCTAATAACTCTGAACTTTGTTTGATGGGTTCCTCGACTCGAATCAAATATTGTTTAACCCCAAAGCCAAAGAAATAGTAATATAGGACCCTCTGATCGGATTGTTGTTGTTGGAATCAGTTGAGATGGGGACCCTCTGATCGGATTGAGTACCTTTAACGACAATAAACGAAATTGAACTTCCTAACTACACATTTTACCGGACTCGGCCTCTGGTCGCAGTTCGACTTTTAATCCTCCCAAAAATTCCCATTCTATATAAATAAAACACCCATGCGCCCATGCAGGCGAAACAAGACTCGCTATAGTCTACGACTTAGGTGTACGTGTATATACCACCGGTTTCGCTGTAATCCGGGTATATATTTCCTTAACAAGGCTAGCTAGTGTATGACTTACATGAGTTTATTTTCAGTTTTGGCTACCACTGCATGCGATGACAGCTGGCTTTATTATTTGAATACTAGCAAATTATTCCGATTCTATCCGGTCGTTTCGTTTTGGGTTATTATTTTTTTTACATTTCCACTGAGAACCATGCATGCAGGTATAAACAAATTTGGTAGCCCAGTAGAACATTTTCATCGACATTTTACGATTTTACCAAATTTATAATTATACCCGAATAAATGTTGTCGGTGTTTTAGGCAACATATGTGGAATAAGACAAATAAAAATTATGTCAATTAGCTAAATTTGATAGGACAATGCGCGTAATGCACTGGACTGTAAAAAGATGTGCTGTGTATATATAATTGTGATAAATAAAAATGAAAAGCATATGAATAGTTGAATATTATTTCATTTTCAGAAGGATTAGTTTGCTGATCCGCTTTGCCCGATGTGGTGATCCGATTTTCCCGACAGCCGGACAAAGCGGATCAAAATTAAAAATCACCATAACAACCAAAAACAATAGATACATCTTAATGCATCCTACCATTCGGCAAACCTCGTCAGGTTCAGTCACCGTTTCAGCTCATTCTGGACTCATCGACCTATGACCTCTGGGGCCAAGCTGAAAAACGGTGACGGAATCTGACGAGGTTTGCCGAATGCGTTTCAGCTAGGCACCAGATGTCATATGTCGAGGAGTCCAGAATGTACATCCTACGTCAAACGTTATGCCATCATGATTAGAACCTGACAATGCTAATATTTCTGATTGCCGGTTGCATTTTGTACAAGATCCGCTTTGCCCCGACCGGGTCTCCCTTATTCTTCTCAAGCTTGTTATCGGGTGCTAATATAATTGTCTGCAATTATTCGAAGAATAATTAAGAATTACACGACCATGTAGTATACAGCTAAAGCTATATAGGACCGTACAGCCAAGTCATCATCGTCGATAAAACTATGTACATATCGGGACAGATCGGCCTCGACCCCACGACGATGACAATGGTTCCCGGTGGCGAACGATGCAAGTTAAACCAAACAGGCGTTTCTGAAGAGCTATATAGATGCATTTAATGAGCCATATATGCTTTAGACCATGTCATGTATCTCTACCCTGGCTATAACGCCCACATATATCATATTCCACCATACAGTTCTAAACCTGGGAACTTTTCAAAGTTCGGGGAATAATGATAATGATAATGTTTAGCAATAACACCCACATCGTGGGTATAGGTTGCGAATGAATGAGTGAGTTTAATGCGAAAAGCCACAAATTAATGTGGAACATGCATAATAACATATATACACTATGTACATTGGTATGAATAACATTGTCATTAGAATTTCATGTTCATACATATTAAATTGTATGTTATGTAATACTTATATAAATATATCATATGTATATTGTATACATATACTTGCACACGAGCATATATATATATATATATGTATGTATACATAAATATGAGTATATATATAGTTTTTTTCCAAAATAATTTGGGTGAATTGGTATTCAGAATATTAAGTTCTGAGACATTGGATACCCGTTTGGTTTTAATTTTACTATCCATTGTTTTCCTGTAATAAATTCCAGCCTCTTTAAGGAGGGTTTTGTTTTCGATTGTTCTATTATACGGTTATAATTCTATTTTAAATGATTAAATGTTTTCCTGGCTGCACGGCAGTCTTTATTACAAGATTTGTTTTTTGAATTCCATTTCCGCTTTTCGGTGTTATTACTTTTTAATCCAAATGTTTTCTCTGCTGCGTCCAAAATGAAGCGTGAAATATCTCTACATGCATGCATTATCTATGGACACATTTGTCCCTTCCCCAAAATCAATGCGTTCGAGTTGGGTTATGATATTCAAAAGTTCGACGTTATTCATGTTGTTCACAAATAGACGCCCCTTTTCCCCATCCCAGCGCTTTATATCCCGCGTATCATGTCGGTTCAAGTTGTCATTAATATATATTTACATACACCTGATATCTCTTCCGATTTCCCCATAGCGTTACGGTAGACACGCCCCTTTATTCAATGCGTTCATAAACCTATGAACGTAACGTGACGTCACTTCCAATGTCGTTCATAGGTTTATGAACACATTGGTCCCGGAAATCACCGGGGATTGTCGGACATTACCGACTGCTTGAGTATCTAGTACGTCCGGATTTGGCAAGAAATTTGTTTCGGTCTATAATCAGTGTTGTTGCTCTGTGTTACTGAGCGTTGATGTTAAAAAAACCGCGCTACTCAATAGGCCGGGTTTTATCATTTTCCTTGCCGCTACAAATATTCCCCCGAACCTCACAAATATATCATTATGGTAGAACGGCGTGTTGTCGATTTCTTATCCGCAGCCGAAACGTAATTGTTAGTTTCAGATATTAATCATTCTTGAAATCAACACGTCTACATGAGTTACCGGTACTATCTAAACAAGACATCTTGTCATATGTGTATACTTTACTGTTAAATTGCGTTTTTTCCGTTCTCCATGAATGGATTCTCAAAATGTTTGGTTTTCCAAAAAACAAGGATTCGAACTGTCTGAACTGAACTCCATGCGTTCGTTTAAATAGATGAATAAATAGTGGGAAAGACATACAATCCTAGTTCATAATGAATTTAAGTATATAAATATAAATAATAAACGGCGGATTCAACGTGGTCATGGGTTTTGACCGCGTTAAAAAATCAGCAAACTCCGCATGAACCCCTTCGGGGTTCATGCAGTTTGCTGATTTTTTCTCGCGGTCAAAATCCCATGACCACATTGAAACCGCCGTTCATTTCTTATGTATACGACTATCTGCAGATAGTACGTTCTGGAATGTGGGTTTTTTGAACTTCAGTTCTAAGTGTAATGAGTGGTGTATATCTGAAAACAAAGGACACAACTCATTCACTCTGGAAATTTGATAGTAATGATAACATGGGGGCATTACCTGCCATGTAATCTATGACAGTTCGTTCACTCGAAGTGAGTTTGCCTTCATTCTTATCTTCGCCACAGCGTCCGTTAAATATATAAAGGTGAGTAACTCTACATAATTTCACAAACTTGTACCCATAGCCGTCAACGCGGCCTTTGTCTTTGGATACACGCTTGTCAATTGCGACCTGAGGGTCGTCATCGGTATTTACATGTATATACTCAATAACACTTCATTACTTCTCCCTTTGAAAATGTACTTTATTTCGTCGGCTGTGGAGCGATCTATTTCATCAAAATTACCTGTTCTTGCGTTAAAATCACCTGCCAGTAAAATTGGTTCCCTATCCCGTCTTAGAGTTATCATGTTGCCCTATATACAGCGTAATACATGTACTGGGTATAACAATAGATGTGAATTAAGCATGCTATCATATAACATTTAAACATACAATCATAGTAAAACGAGAGGCCGATCACGATCGGCAGATGTTAACCCATCCCTTGGCGATAGTAAATTACTATGATCGAAATCATAAATGAGAGTTTTGGCAGGGGGGGGGGGGCCGAATTTTTTTTACGAGACATCAGGTGGGGGGGGGGTGGGGGGGGGGGGTGGGTGGGTACCCGAGGCCGGAAACAGTTTTTGACCACCTTTTTTGCATTTTTTTTTCATTGACATATTTTCAACTGTTTTAAACATATTTGTTTATTTGTTGTGGCTTGTTTCAATCTGAGAAGCACTAATACATTCAATATTGTTATAATTACCCCCATAAGTTGATATAAAATGGAAAAATAGTGAATATAGTGGGGGTGGGTCCCAAAATTTTCATTGATTTTTTTTGCGCGCAATTATTTTTTATTGTGTCTGTTTCAGTTTGCTTGGCAGTTTTTATATTTAAAATTGTCTAGTTCACGGTGTAGATCAATAAAAAAAATACATCAGATAGCTCTAGGGTAGGGTGAACTTAATGCAGTCTGACAATATCAGCTAACAACTCATGACAGAATATTACAATAATTCTATTACTTTACTCATACAGTTAGTTGATGCATGAGTGTAATGTATGAACTAAATATTTGTATCAGTGTTTGTATACTAAATTGATTTTTAAATATACTTTTGTCAAATAATTATTTGAATTGTCAAATTATTTGTTTCAGTGTTGTTGACAACCATCAATAAGTAAATAAGTAGACATGAAATAAAGTTTTAATAACATTTATTGAAAGAAACAATAATATAACCTTCCTTGGATAGTCTTCTGAAAAGTATAAAAATATTATTTAAATAGATGTGAAGAGGGGCCAGGACACATTACAGTTTTGTTCACTTGTAATTATTATATCCCATAATTACCTGCATATACTAGTATGTAAATGACACTTAATGTCTAATTCAGGCTAATTTGAAAATTATCAAAGAAGAAAATTAATTTACTTAATTATTGTATATTTATAAGATGATGTGCATGCAAGGAGGTCTAGTTTGAAGGCACACATAAAGGTCATGTACAGAATGTGTGTGAATTTCTTATTGCACATGAACTCCATCCAGTACATGACCGAAGTTCAGCTCTGATTGTTCAAATGAATCTCAGTAATATACATCTGTGTATATGGATTTGGCACTAAATTGACCATCAACGTTCAAACTCAAAGGGTTAAGCATTATTTTAGGACTAGTTCTAAGTCGTAATGCGAGGTCGGGTCGGTGGTCATGCAGCCATACATAAAAGTTAATTCGTACACTGGTTAATATGCACATTTTCCTTTTTGGTATTACTATAGGCTCTAGGCCTACTAGTTGATGCTGGTTGATGTCTGAAAAAAGATAAATTTAAGTTTGTGTAATTTTTTATTCTACTGTAGGCCCTAACACTGGCCCTAGTTATTTTTTGTTGTCATTCCAGGGGATTCAACATATTTTTCATCTACTCACCAGCTGTACTCACACAGATGAATAGGCTGGGTTATAAATTTACCAATATAATCACATAATATTCTACCTTTGTTGATTGCTTAGAGTTCAATTTTGCACATGTTTGTTAATAGTCCAAGTCTTCTCGTACTAAAACTAGCTAAGATTTTGGGATGGAGAGATGCTAGTGTTTAAACACTAGCATCTCTCCATCCCAAAATCTTAGCTAGTTTTAGTACGAGAAGACTTGGACTAGTTTGTTAACAGGAAGTAACATTTAATTTGGTCTTTCAAAGAAGGGACCAATATAGAGCGGTTGGTCGTTTTTACAGAGGGGACCAACATAAAGCTTTGATGTTTTGGGGTGGGTGTCTAAAATTTTATGAAAAAAAAATGCAAGAAAGGGTGGGTGGGTGTAAAAAAATGGAAATGTAAAAAAAAGACCCCCACGTCTCGCAACTTTTTTACGCCCCCCCCCCTGGTTTTGGTGTTGAATTATAGAGTATACTGTTATGTACTATTATAGACAAATGTACATAACAGAAATTATTGGAATTTATGGGCCACTCGCATTTATATAAGAGAATGCACTGCTACATGATCTGTAATGCTGCACCACCACAGCCTTGGTTTAAATGTGAAAGGTGACCTGGACATGGAATACTTGGGTTAAGAGAGTCCAATTTAAGTTTACAATGATACTGTATCAAATTCTACCAAAGATTCCCCAACGTTATGCCAACCAATTTAGTTTGAGGTTCCAACGTTGTCCCTCCGTTGGGTCAACGTTATTCCAACCAATGGGTTTAGTTTCCAACGTTGGGCCAACGTTATGCCAACCACGTGGTCTGGTTATCAACGTTGGGCCAACGCTCTGTATATATGTCGTCCAATAGTTTCATGACATGATCTAGGTTCAACTATTTTACTAATATGGATATCCAAATTTGAAGATGTTAAATTGACTGTTTTCAAATCATAATATACCGAAATCACGATTTTGTGCAGTGATGTTGGAAATGTTGCATGCATGACTATAACATGACATGGTCATTCATTTTTCGTGACACGCATTTATAATTTTCACATTTAAAGAGAACAAGGAATGTTCTTGCGGTGTAAACCAGCATAAGCTCAAGCTGTTAAAATAAATTTATTTCAGCAGACAAACGTCTCATAGCAACTGCTATATGCCCCCACCCCTTATGATCGACAAGATGGCTGTAAAATCGTCCATGCAAAAACAATACAATCAAGTGCAAATGTATGCACTATCATTTTATTAAAAACAACGCCCACTACATACGCATTTTTATTAACGCCCCCGGTGTATACTGTTCTACAGATTTTAGAACGCTGGGCATTTTATAAATAGATAATGGGGTTTTCCGGTTATTTTGGGACGCATTAAAGTTGTACTGCGACCCCGAGTCCGCTAAAAGCTGTAGTTGGAATTTCAATTTCGTTTATTGTCGTTGATTTTGGTTTGTGATAAGCTATGCCAATTAAAAATAGAAGAAATGAAAAATATAATTTGTAAAATGCGTATGTCAATTGATATGTGTTGTCTGAGTGTAGTCTGAGACAGCCGAGTCAGCCACCGGTTCGTTAATTAGGTGCTGATCGGCGTGACAGTTTGCAGTAGGTCCCCTATTTGCGAAAGTCCCCGAATTCGCCGAGGTCCTCTAAAATGGTCGAAATATGTTGATTTTAATGAGGAAACGGGTGCGTATACGTATTTTATTGATACGTATTTTAAAGAGGTTAGTCGGATACAGCCGAGTACGACACGGTTCGTTAATTGGTGCTGATCGGTGTGACAATTTGCAGTAGGTCCCTATTTGCGGAGTTCCCCGAATTCGCGGAGTTCCCCATAAATGGTCGAAATATGTTGATTTTAATGAGGGAACGGGTGCGTATATGTCAATTGATACGTATTTTAAACAAATAACGACACGATCATCATAATTTGTTCTATCAATCATATCATCATCATAATACGGAACAAGTCTTGCGACTTTTCGTCCAATAACATTATTTGCAATGTTTGTTTACAAATATATGTATCGTCATTCGATATTTACTTGTGAGTCACTTGAACATATTACTAACTAATTCTTGTCGTCGAACTCGTATTTTATATAATAGAAGAATGAGTCTATGTATGTTTTGAATTGATCGAGTGTTGGAGCCTCAACAGCGACGTCAGGCAGAGAGTTCCAGCTATTTACCACCCTCTGCGTGAAGAAATATTTTCCTATGGCCTTGTTAACAATGGGCATCTGTAGCTTTTTAGTATGTCCTCTTGTTCTTCCTGATGAATGTCTTTCTAATAGGTCACAGTCATTGACATTGTAATGACCATTCAACAGTTTATATACCTCGATTAGATCTCCTCTAAATCTTCGATATTTTAAAGACATCAGATTGAGTCTTATCATTCGGTCTCGATAGAGTTTTGATTTGACGAACTAGTTTCGTTGCTTTTCTTTGTATTTCTCTAACACAATGCTTTGATATTTGTGATTTGGGCTCCATGCAGAGTTACAGTATTCGATGATAGGTCTCACCATGCTTATGTAGAACGATTAGAAAGTGTCGATGTCCAAGTTCGTGAAAGTTCTATTGACTATGCCGATGATTTGAGAAGCTTTATTGTTTTAGGATATTGTAGGAAGGCTAATCTGGCCGTGTCAAATTGAGCTATAGCGATGGGATATCTCGCAGGACAACACATTTCGGGTTTTCGTGGGGTGTATATTCGCTGGATGTCTTTTAGTTGCAGTATGTAACTATTATGACCGCGTTAATTGCGTTCGATGTTTAGGTATGAACAATGGCTGGGCCATGCACACTTGAAGGTTTTATGGCGGGAACACAATTTTTTATCCGCATTTAGAAGCTTTCTGGTGTGGTGAATGAGAAACCTGCAGTAATAAGCCGTAGTTTTTTGGAATAATTTAAAGGATTTGTTGTTAATTTATATTTATGGCTATAATAATATGATCTTGGGTCGTTACCATTTCTGACTATGGTTTTCTTGTTACATTTGACCAGCTGGGGAGCCCACTTTAATATATGTCATGTATATCGATCTCTCCTATACTTGGAGGTAATAAAGATATCTCGTATAGCCAGGGGACTGCGTGAACACTGTTTTGCAGCTTGTAAACATCCAAGCGAATATTAAGTGCGCCTCACATGACGCGCGCCACTCTGACACCGCTGACAAGGTCGACTGCCTGTTGTTATCTTCTGGACTGTAACAGGCTATATATGTTTTAAGAATGGCTTCATTGTGATCCGGGTATTTCCTCAACACAGCCACGACTAACATATACTTAGGGGTGTATACACTTTCAATATCTACAGATATACCACCTGGCAGCTGGCTTTAGAAAACCGTTCAATATTCGATCTGTTGGTACACGTGTATTCTCTCAAGGTCATCGGGTGCTGATATAAACATGTCTGCAGTGATTCGGAGAATAATTAACACGACCAGTGCGGCTAAAGCTATAGGACCGTACAACCAAGCCGTCGTCGTCGATAAAACTATGTACATATCGGGACAGATCGGTCTTGACCCCACGACGATGACCATGGTTCCCGGTGGCGTTGAAGGTGAAACCAATCAGGCGCTGAGGAACATGGGGGAGATTCTGAAAGCAGCCGGCGCTTCTTATTCCAGCGTTGTCAAGACGACGGTATTATTGGCGGATATGGACGATTTCGTGACGGTTAACAATATATATGCGGATTATTTCAAAGACAGAAGTCCGGCAAGGGCAGCGTTTCAAGCGGCGAGATTACCCAAGGACGCCCGTGTGGAGATCGAGGCTATTGCAGTTATTGGGGACATCGTCGAGCATTAAAGTTAACCACCTTGGTGCATTGAAGGGGGAGGTCAAGTGACTAATTTTGAATGGAGATTTCCATGGAAAATCTGGGGGGCAAAAGTTACAGAGTTCCTAGGAGTTCCACATACTTATGAGCGTGACTAGATGTGGTCACAGGAGCCTGGAATTTGGTCAAAAGAGTCAAAACCCTCTTTTATTGGTGGCACCGGGTGCTGCGCAGTCCCGGGTGCTGGTTCCACCAATAAAAGAGGGTTTTTGACCAAATTCCAGGCTCGTGTGATGTGGTATTGGAAACAACAGGTTTCCAATATATTTTTTTAAATCTGGCGGGTCCGCTTGGAAATTGTTCCATTATAATGATGGTGTATTTATTTTTGAATTTTATATTGATTTTTCAAATGTAGGTAAAGTGATGTCAATTCCAGAAAAAAAATTCTCAAAAATATATTTATTGCAAAATACCACATGAAGTCACACTCAGAAGTATATGCAACTCTCTAACTTTTGCTCCAGAGATTTTCATGGAAATCCCCATTCAAAATTGGTCACTTGACCACCCCCTTAATGAGGCTGAATAGGTCATTGTCGCATGGTTTATGTCAAAAAGACACGCAGGATCTCTTAAACTGTCAAAAAGACAACCAGGATCTCGTAAACTGTCAAAAAGACACCCAGGATCTCAAAGTCTCGCCAAAAAACGGGAATTTTGTTTAGTCGTCTGCTATTAATATTATGATAATTATTTGTTTGTGATCGGAGTGAAATATCAACGAAATTTAATTCGGCTTTGATTCTGACTGACAGCACAATTCCGCATCCTTGATAGTTGGCCCAATATTAATAGCAGACGACTAAACAAAATTCCCGTTGTTTGGTGAGACTTTGAGATCCTGGGTGTCTTTTTGACAGTTTAAGATATCCTGGGTGTCTTTTTGCCAGAAACCATGCGACAATGACCTATTCAGCCTTAATGAGTCATATAATATGTGCATTTAAAGGTTATAATCTGTGAACAATGCACCCAAACACAATCGGAGTAATCCAAGCACCATGGAGGTGCATTTAACTAATTAATTTGAATATATTGCTAAACTAATCCCAATGGGTCTTTTCACAGCTATCGATCAAGGACTAATCTGGTCTGTTGGTGCATTGAAAATTGATCTGTGTTCAAACTAATATGGACAACAAGCCCTGAAAATAGTGTCTGACAAAGGGTGAATTTAGTGACACTATCCCACATGGCGGGCTAGCATTACCATATTCACCCTCTGGGAACCTCATTCTACAGACTTCAACTGCTATGGGAGATTTAGAAATTTAGAAATACAATCAGATTGAAGTTTCTCAGTTGAAGTTGGTTATGTTCACCCATTAGTCACCTCGACTATGCATTTTATTTTCTGCAAATTAGGGGATATGGAAATTGAACAGAAAGGAAAAAGTAACTAAATTTAAACCTTGCTAATTTGAGACTATACATGTAGATATTTTCCAGAAGATGAGGCCCAAGCAGAATGAGGTCCCCAGAAGGTGAATTTTGTGATGCTAGCCCACAGTGCTGGGTAGAAACACTGAATTCACCCTCTGGGGAAATCATTGTGCAAATGACAGACACACTATTTCAAGGCTTGGCACCCATCAAAATGATAGAAAGGAGATACAGTAATGCCCTATTTGTAAGAAATTTGAAGAAATGTTATTGTTGATGTAACTTGATAATATGGGGACTGTCTGATCAGATTGAGTACCTTTAAGCAGTTCAGACTGGAAAATAGTTGATATTGTTGAGTTGCTACAACTTTTCAACCAACATCTAGCATGTACATGTAGTGTAAAATATTATGGTGTTTGGACAAATTAAAACATGAAAATTTTCCTGCATTCAGTAAAATTGCAGACTCAAATAATGCCCCCCCCCCCCCCCAACAGATGAAACAATTCCAAGGAGGATATATGGTTGAAATCATTAACTGTGAATTGTTGCTGAAAAGACTGACAACTTTTCAACAACAATTCACAGTTAAAAAACCAATGGGGTGGGTGTACAGTCTAGACTAATGTTTGAACAGTTAGGATTATCAGACTGGAAAATAAGACGAGATTATAAAGAAAATTCTAGAAGTTAATATTTGGTGTGTGTTGCTGTGGCTTTAGACCAAGAGTTGAATATTATCCATATCATGTCAGAAATCTCTACTCTGGCTACGCCCATAGAAATCATAGTCCACCAGTTAAAAACCTGACAACTTTTTCTTGTTGTGACAGGGAAGTTTATAACATTGAAAAAACGGTGCCGGTAGTATATTTCTTAGTTAATGCCTGTTCCTCAGTAATGTATCTCATTGTGGGTGCACATGCCAGCTTTAGATTGCATGATTTAATTCTTTCTATACTAAATGGATTCTCCCATTCAGTTATAAAACTGTACATTGGAGTCCTATTTATTGGAGGGCAATGTTCAGATAATAAGTTCAACAAACAACCTATGGGTTAAAGGTACTCAATCCGATCAGAGGGTCCTATATTACTATTTCTTTGGCTTTCGGGGTAAAAAATATTTGATTCGAGTCGAGGAACCCATCAAACAAAGCTCAGAGTAATTAGATATTGATTTTTGAAATTTGTTATTTTCTCGAGATGAGTACTAATAATTGCCCCTAACTTCGTAATTTGCTCGAGATGTGTACACCAGAAACACTATTCAAACAGACAAGGATGGATAACTCTAAAATCAAGTGGTAATAATAACGCAATTTTGACCGTGTTCTGGGACAGAAAGAATAGAAATAACAACTTCAAATATCGATATCTGATCACCCAGAGCTTTGATTGGTAGGTTCCTCGACTCGAATCAATTATTTTTTACCCCCAAAGCCAAAGAAATAGTAATATAGGACCCTCTGATCGGATTGAGTACCTTTAAGAAGAGACTTTAGAGAGCGATTTCGCTGTGTGTCGCTTACAATCATGGAATGTCCCCTGGGTAATCAATTCAATGTTTATTGCAATCTTAAGCTGGGACCACCCCTTACTATGAAATGGGTTATTACGGAACAAATAATAACATATATATTCCCTGCATTGTTTGTTCAATATTAAAAAGTTTCCCATCAGAACAGGTCGGAATATCAACAAGACAGTCAATGACTGTGGCGTCGCTCCCCTGACTGCAAAGACTGAGACTCTGAAGACCACAACAGTCAGTAGTTCTAAACAGAGACATAGCTGGAGTATCTTCGTTGAGCAGAGTCCTTCACCTTGAAATTTCTAATTGCACACCACTGACAAATATTCAACCCCCAACTCTTTTTAAACAAGACAACCAGACCACATTCCTGAGTTCACAAAATTTACTTTTGCACATCCCTCTTAGGTTGGAATATTGCAACTGGTACATGAAGCTCTCCAACTTTTGGAATGTTCCAACCTGATATCCCCCATAAAGTTAACATTTGTGGCCAACCTGACATCCCCAATAAAGTTAAAATTTATGGCCAACCCAGTGAGTGAGAGTTAAATCCCTTATCTCTGCCCTATTCTGCCCCTATTTGAACCATTGTAAATCTCAATTTATGAGATCCATTCATCTAGTAATTTCATATGGTTATTTTAAAGGGGTACTGTACCCAAGATGTTGTTGTTGGTTTCTATAATCCCCGAGTCGGAGAATAAGGTAACAACTTTTCCATTTTTTTAAAGTCTGATGAGTACGAAGTATTGTTACGGATGGCAAATTTACCGGAATGCAAAAATACAAATTGTCGTTGTCGAGTAATTTTTGTAAAGTTTTCAACCAAATGAATCAAATAAACATTATATTATATGCTTAGTAGTCCCATATACTCATTTAAGTTAGTGTACCGTCACTAGTCAATGAGTGGCTTGGGTTTTCTCCCCGTATAAGCATAATGTTTCAAACGATCGTGTGTGGAATTGTTTTCCTAATCCAGTATCCCTCAATTATAATTTGATTACGTTTTGTACACGGAAATTCGAATTTTAAGAGACGCCATTTTATGACTGGAGCCATAAAATCAATTTATATTAAATTATTAACTTTTAAATTATTAAATTTTAAGATAGCCTATTAACCTGAGCGTTTACAGAATACATCTTCGACTCAAATTACTTATATTTCTATATAGTATCGATAATAGATCGTTGTTATCACCGGGAATTTATTGAAAATGGCGTACAGTACCCATTTAAGAGTTGAAGTGAATTCATTTTCTCCAAAAGTAGTTAAAAAATTTAGGGAAGGGTTCATATTCTGGCACCACTGATACTTTTTCCTTGACATTATCAGCAAAATAGATGCACACCAGTGTTCGCGCTGGACCGAATAAATTTGTGGCCAAAAGTTTAGCCAAAATTTTATTAGCCAAATGAAAAAAAACTTTGGCCAAATGTTTTTTTGCCATATTAAATCCTCATTTTCTGGGCGGTTCACAATTAATGACTAAAATATTTGTTTTAAACTTTATTTGTTACTCAGAATAAAAACATAATTAAAACAACACAAAAAAAACGATATTATACGAACATAGGTATCACACAGGCAGATCAATTCATAAAACATTAATATAGAATACGGCTATCGCAAACATGAAACTAAAATTCGATATAATTATAATCATACAAATCCTCTAAACCAATTGTAATAACTCGATGTCGATGACACCACGACGGTCGCTAACTATTGCTTATTATAGTAAGGTGATAACTGTTGAATATCTATTGTATTCAAACCTTTTATGGTATGAAGCCAGGTTATTAGACGGGACGCAGCTAATGACACATTACGTAACCATTGAGTTAAGAACTGCTCGTCTGTAAGGAACAAAGCATTTAGGTAATTTATCTAAATTATCTTACAGACTGCCTAATCAACAGAAAATTATATAACCAGTATACAGCTTAAGCGTTTTGACGATTAGGCTGGTTAAATGTTAGAGCTTACCTTTTGCTGTCGTGAAGTTTGATTATGTGCAGTTTCAATAGGTATTGTTCCCTTTGTACAGCCGTCACAATTTAATCAACGCCACTGTTACGGAACAATATTTCCGTGGTACGAAATACTTTCGTCGTCTTGAATGTCGATCTATTCCACGCTTTTTTAGTTAGCTTTCCGACTCCATGCTTTCCGTCTCCATTTGGGGTAAACAAAATTTAGCCAAATGAAATTTTTATTTGCCAAATTCGAAAAAGATTGGCTAATTTGGCTACCGACAGCGCGAACCCTGATGCACACATCATTAGCATTGATAAAGAGTTAACAGCCTATATATACATAATATTGTAACACCTGTTACATCAACAACTAATAATTTGTAAAAAAAATAGGACCACTGTCACCACAGGAATCCATATATCAGTACCCAACTTGAATTCAACAGCTCAATTAATTTGTCTTAAGAAGGGGTTAAAATATTTGGGGTGGGTGGGGGTAGTTTTAAAAATCATAGCTCTGCCCCTACGCACATCATACAAAGAGCTCTCACTATCATATCCAATGGTTTAGTGATTTCAAATGATAGGTTTAGGAGATGGAAGTCAACTCTTTGAAAGTAAAAGTGTTAAATCCCTATCTCAGACACTTTTGACTACCCAGATATTAAAATCAATCTACATAATAATTTATATGGTTTATACAGTCACCATCTCACTCACTCAAGAGAAAAGTTAATGTTTACAAGCCCGGCTAAGAAAACATGGGATTCTATCTCAAATCTAAATTTAACATTAATGACCCCACATTCTCCCCATTTATTTGTTTATTTAAAAAACATGTCAGATAAGATCTGATAAATAAGACATACTTATTGACAATAGCATCACAGTGCAGTACAAGTGTCTCATAACAGGTGTGTTATGTTTTCATAAAAAAAAACAAAACATTTTGTTAAATTGAGTAAGGAGTTAAATCTAAATTAAATAAATAAAAATTAAAAAAAATACTAATTCGTTTTTCAAATAAAAATTTATATTTTTTTTTTTTACAATTTTTTTTAAAGTTATGTCCCTGGCTCATCCCATATTTGAACCAGTGAGCCCATTTGAACAAATCTGAACCCCAGTCACCCAAGCCCCCTCCATACCAAATAAAAGCTAAATCGGCCAAATGGTTTTTGAGAAGAAGTCATTCTAAGAATTACTATGGAGGAATCGAGTTTTGGCTATGGTTTCGAAACTAATTGACCTTGTGACTTCATTTGAACAAATCTGAATGTGAGACAAGTTGTGAAGTTTGATTATGTGCAGTTTCAATGTGTAATGTTCCCTTTGTACCAGTGTAGTTTCCAGTAATTATTTGGGGACACCTGTTTATATGCCCAAGTCATATCCAAAGGCCGCAGCCCTAAGTTGGGGAGGGTATGGGGTGGCCTCCCCCTTGAACTACATGTACATACTGCCATAAAATGACAATTTATTGCTTTATTTGATTATTTAGTGTTAGTTGTGTTTGTTTTCTAGTAATAATGGTCAAAAAACAAATTATCTGAGGAATTATTGTTCTTTCTAACTGTTTTTTTGGGCGCCTGGAGTTTGGGCGCCCATACCTGTTACAGGTACCAAAACTGGCCTGGAAATTACCCTGCTTTGTACAGCCGTCACAATTCAATCAACGCCACTGTTACGGAACGATATTTCGGTGGTACGAAATACTTTCGTCGCCTAATTTCGTCTTGAATGTCGATCTATTCCGCCCTTTTTTAGTTAGCTTTCCGTCTCCATTTGGGGTAAAATAAATTTCGCCAAAAGTTTAGCCAAATGAAATTTTTATTAGCCAAATTCGAAAAAGATTGGCCATTGGCTAATTTGGCTACCGACAGCGCGAACCCTGGAGTCAACTAGGGAACATCCACACCAAATATGAACCCATTCGGTCTTGTGGTACTGGAGAAGATGATTCTTGACAGATGGTCGGATGGACAGACGGACGGACGAGGAGTGATGGCTATAGGTCCACCGGAGACTTTGTCTCAGGTGAGCTAAAAAGTTCCCCAGTTTTGAATGGGTAGAATATGATCTCTACTCTCAAGTACCTAATAATAGTAAGGTTTGGGGATTTAGGCTGAAATTAATAATAGTAAGGTTTGGGGATTTAGGCTGAAATTAATAATAGTGATGGTAATTTCACTCTGTCTCAATTGGAAAACTTAACCCTTCCATCAAGTTCCATGACTGGAGCTTTCTGAAATTTTGAGAAAACCCTGTGTGAATGCATTCTCTTATATATGAGGGTCTCCCATTGGGAGTCTCACATATACAAGAGAATACATTGGCCTAGAATGTTTATATTGACTTTGCAAGCCAGTGCATTCTTTTATATATGCAAGGCTCTCTATGGAATAAATATATAAGAAAATTCACTGGCACATGATTATTAATGTGGCACCAGCACACCTCCCGTCATGAAAGGGATACCAGTCGGAAAACTCTGACACCAAGGGGAGAGATATGGAAATTACATGCTTAGATACCCGTTACAGACTTGGTGCCCAAACGCCAAGTGTCCCCAAATTTTAAGTGGACAGCATCTTATCAACTTGAATTTTCCACCTTGTCAGGGCATACAGTAATGCTCTAATTAATCGACTCCTTAAACACAGAATTATGGGTAACTTTTCAGGATTTAGTCGGAAATATGGCTTGTTGCCATTCATCGGAAAGCTCTCCCTGAGAGCTTTCCGATGAATGGCAACAAGCCATATTTCCGACTAAATCCTGAAAAGTTACCCATAATTCTGCTGTGTTTAAGGAGTCGATTAATTAGAGCATTACTGTACATGTAATTACCTAAATCAACAATATACTATGTGTAAATAGTAAATCTGCAGTTGCAACTGAGACTTTTATATCCTATCAGAAAAATTGTGTCACCGCAAATTACATGGGGATATTATATTCTGGAAAATGGGGGTTCCCAAAAAAAACTCATATTTTTCCCTGGAAAGGAATGCAAATGAAGTTTCAAATTTGGTCTTCTAGTCTGTCAGTTGCAGTTTAAAACAAGAGATGGACTGTCATCCGGTGCATACCCACATGTGGCATTCCACCTAGTGTGGTTTAGCTATAACCTATGACCGAGATACTCAGGCATAAATCATCATTTTCAGATAAACAAATATGAATAACTCTAAAACGGAAAACACGAACAAAACGATTGAAAACTCCATTGATTTCCTCATAGTAATGAACATCCATAACAAATTTCATGAAGATCTGACAACCTATGGCTGAGATATCTGCTCGGAAGGAAAAGAACCACAAACTTCTCCAGATAAACAAAGATGAATAACTCTAACCTGGAAAACCTGAACAAAACGATTGAAAACTCCATTGATTTCCTCATAGTAATGAACATCCATAACAAATTTCATGAAGATCTGACAACCTATGGCTGAGATATCTGCTCGGAAGGAAAAGAACCACAAACTTCTCCAGATAAACAAAGATGAATAACTCTAACCTGGAAAACCTGAACAAAACGATTGAAAACTCCATTGATTTCCTCATAGTAATGAACATCCATAACAAATTTCATGAAGATCTGACAACCTATGGCTGAGATATCTGCTCGGAAGGAAAAGAACCACAAACTTCTCCAGATAAACAAAGATGAATAACTCTAACCTGGAAAACCTGAACAAAACGATTGAAAACTCCATTGATTTCCTCATAGTGATGAACATCCATAACAAATTTCATGAAGATCCGACAACCTATGGATGAGATATCTGCTCGGAAGGAGAAACAAACCCCAACATTTCCAGATAAACAAAGATGAATAACTCTAGAATGGAAAACTGGAACAAAATGATTGAACACTCCATTTTATGTCCCCATAGTAGAGAACATCCATACAAAATTTCATTGAGATCCGACAATTGGTGGTGGATATATCTGCACTGGCCAGACAAAAAGCCAACATTATGGGGGGGGGGGTGCTACTTTGGAAATTTCCAACATTTGGAAAGCTTGAGTACCAGTTGGAGATGCAGACCCTCTAAACATCTCCCTGGGGCCAAGGGTATGCCAAGAACAACAAAAAAACATCACCTTTGTTTAAATTAGCATGTCATATGGGACCATGGCAGCATTGGTGGGTGATGTATGAGTAAAAATGAAAAATACGCAATTGGGGAGAATAACAAGAGTATTGCTCTGGCATGGAAAAACACGCCAGTGGTAATTTCCCACAAAGGGCCATAACTCTGGTGAAAAGTGGTGGGCGGAACCCAAATTTGAATTTGATCTGTATTTTGGGCTAGTAAACTCACATACCTAATTTCATGCCCTTCATTCAGACTTACTACAGTTATCATCCGGAAACAAAAATTGAGTGCAAATTCCAACAAACAGGCCGTAAATCTGGTGAAAATTTGCGGGGCGGAATACGAATACGAACTTGATCTGTATTGTGTGCTAGTAAACCCACATTCCAAATTTCATTTCATTCAGTTGAGACTATCTAAAGTTATCATTCAGAAAGCAAAAGAGAACGAACGGACAGATAGACGGACGGATGAAGAGACCAATTACACATGTCTGTTTTTAAAAACGGGCTTATAAAAATTATTACTGGCATCTCTAGCGAACATGAATGAAAGTGTCAAAGACACTGTAGCTCAACTTGGACGGGGATAATTTCATGTGTTACAATATAATGGAGCGATTAGGAATGTGGAAAGTTGAAATGTCTAAGTAGTACTAGATCACAACATGAAGAAAAGATATATAAAGTAAAATCCGAGATGGTTGGCTCCCAACAAAAGGTCACCCCGAAGATTCATATGAAGTTTGGTGATGATCGGATGAGGGGTGCCAAAGAATTTAGTCATGCAAAGAGTAAAATTGAAGAGGGCTGCCGGGTGACTTCAAGTTGATCTAAAAATGCTGCTCACTTTTAATAATGTATCACAATGCTACCCACATACCATAGTCTAAAGTTAACATGGACTGGGATCTAACTAGTAGTACTTCGATGTAAACCAGCTAGTGAAATCTGTAGGGATGATATTGGTTTATGTCGAAGTACAGTAATGCCCTAAGTAATCGACTCTTTAACTACAGCAGAATTATGGGTAACTTTTCAGGATTTAGTCGGAAATATGGCTTGTTGCCATTCATCGGAAAGCTCTCAGGGGAGAGCTTTCCGATGAATGGCAACAGGCCATATTTCCGACTAAATCCTGAAAAGTTACCCATAATTCTGCTGTAGTTAAAGAGTCGATTACTTAGGGCATTACTGTACAGTGGCCTACTCTTCTACAGCAGACTCCTGTCAGAACACCAGACTTTGAACGGGAAGAATACAAGCCTGCAAATAGTGTGTCTGTCATTTGCAGAATGAGGTCCCCAGAGGGTGAATTTAGTGATGCTATCCCGTAAAGTGGGCAAGCATCACCAAATTTATCCTCTGGGGACCTCACTCTGCTTAGGCCTCAGCTTCTGGGAAGTATCTCTAGTCTCAAATTAACATTGTTTTTAGTTACTTTTTCCCTTCTGAGAAGTTTCTCTATTCCCTAATTTGCGGAAGATAAAAAGCACAGTCAAGGTGACTAATGGGTAAACATCACCAACTTCAACTGGAAAACTTAATCTGAGTCTAGGTCTCCCATAGCAATGGAGTCCTAATCTAAGCAGAATGAGTTCCCCATAGAGTGAATTTGGTGATGCTAGCCCACCATGCGGGATAGTGTTACTAAATTCACCATATGGGGACCTCATTCTGCAAATGACGGGCACACTATTTGCAGACTTGGATCTCTACAGGCGAAAGAGTAGATTCTTAGTATGATCTAACCTTTCACTATCTAGATAGGGCCGATATCACTGGACCAAAAACAGTCCCATATCTCAATTAATGATGTTTTCATTGCTTGTAAATGTTTAGAGACATCCATAGATGTAAAGTACAGACCATTACATTGTATAACTTTGAACTGAATTAATGGAGAATTAAATAATGAGAAGAGACCAGCTGAAGAGATAATAAAAAATATGACGCAAAAAACATTATGACATTAAATTTAATTCACTCATTCCACATAACAGACAACAAGTATTCATCACAAAATATATAAACTTTTGGCAGAGAACAACATTTGGAAAATACTATTCTATTTGATATTAACATTAAATTTTTTAATTTGAGATGAAACAAAGGTTTGTTCTGTGATAATGACAGCCCTCATAATTTGCTACAACAATAAGCATTGCCGAAGCCATTTGCTGAAGCAAACTGGTCAACGATAAAGAGATGCGAAAGTGGATTGTCGAAGCTAAACAATCTGAATTAAGAAGGCTGCAATGATATTGACAACCCTGGCCCAGACATTTCCCTGATCATTCCCACTCTCAACTCAGTTTATCAGTTTCCAAACACTGGCCCACAGCATGGTTTCTACAGGGCTTTCACCAGGGGAAATTAAATGAGGCCATGTTTAGGAAATACATAATGCGATGGTTGGGAGAAAATGTGGATTTTTGTCACTGAAAAGTAGCCATATCCTTGCACCCGAGATAATCACAAAGCAATCCAAAACTTTGTATACATGTATGTGTTCAAATAAGTTGATCCTGGATTACAGTAATGCCCGAAATAATCGACTCCTTAACCCTTTCAGTGCCAAGTCCGATTTTTGTATCTAAGCTCTAAGAGCTCTTTCCATCAATGTATCACATTATTATAATCAATAAATTTGAAAAATGATCAAGGAAATATGCGTTGATACAAAAATCGGACTTGGCACTGAAAGGGTTAACCACAGCAGAATTATGAGTAATTTTTCAGGATTTAGTCGGAAATATGGCTTGTTGCCATTCATCGGAAAGCTCTCACTGAGAGCTTTCCGATGAATGGCAACAAGCCATATTTCCGACTAAATCCTGAAAAATATCCCATAATTCTGCTCTGGTTAAGGAGTCGATTATTTAGGGCATTACTGTATCTCCTTTCTATCATTTTGATGGGTGGCAAGCCTTGAAATAGTGTGTCTGTCATTACAATGAGGTCCCCAGAGAGTGAATTCAGTGTTTCTACCCAGCACAGTGGGCTAGCATCACAAAATTCACCTTCTGGGGACCTCATTCGGCTTAGCCGCTTAGGCCTCATCTTCTGTGAAGTATCTATAGTCTCGAATTAACATTGTTTTTAGTTACTTCTGTTCAGTTTCTATATCTCCTAATTTGCAGAAGACAAAATTAAAAATCAAGGTGACTAATGGGTTAACATCACCAACTTAAAAATGGGTAACTCAAATCTGATCCTAGGGCTCACATAGCAGTTGAGGACTAAGCAGAATGAGGTTCCCAGAGGATGAATTTGGTGATGCTAGCCCACTGGGTGTGATAACATCACTAAATTCACCCTCTGGGGACCTCATTCTGCAAATGTCAGACACACTATTTCCATGCTTTTGTATAGACTTTTATATTTTTTGCACATTTACCCACTGTGAGTCCCTTTGAAATGAGTTTGTTCTTGAAATTGTGCTTACAGCTGGACTACAGAGCCTCATAAATGCTGACCAAGCCTGCAAATAGCATGTCTGTCATTTGCAGAATGAGGTCCCCAGATGGTGAATTTAGTGATGCTATCCCGCATAGCTTAGGCCTCATCTTCTGGGAAGTATCTATAGTCACTAAATTCACCCTCTGGGGACCTCATTCTGCAAATGACAGACATGCTATTTGCAGGCTTGATGCTGACTTACAATTATAAGACCATCCAAAATAAGTCTTTTTTTAGTAGTTGGGTGTACTTCTAGAAGGCCATTTAGAGCAGCTTGTCCAGGGACAAGCCTTGAAATAGTGTGTCTGTCATTTACAGAATGAGGTCCCCAGAGGGTGAATTTAGTGATGCTACCCCCGCATAGCGGGCTAGCATCACCAAATTAACCCTCTGGGGACCTCATTCTGCTGAGGTGTAAGCAGAATGAGGTTCTCATAGGGTGAATTTGGTGATGCTAGCCCGCTATGCGGGGGTAGCATCACTAAATTCACCCTCTGGGGACCTCATTCTGCAAATGACAGACACACTATTTCAAGGCTTGTCCAGGGACCAGCCTGGAGGTTCAATTTGGGAGAAGTCACTTCTCCCTGTGTGCTTATTGGGGAGAAGTGGACTGTTATCAGGGAGAATGGCTGGTATTCAATTTACATTACACTTCTGGCCAGAATTCAATGCTGTGTGCAAGTCCAGAGACCAGCCTAGAGGTTGTAAATTGGGAGAAGTCACTTCTCCCTGTTTGGTTATTAGGGAGAAGTAATAATAGCTGAAGTTCAATTTACACTCTAATATCACCCTTCTATGATCCAATAAGAATTATGCAACACAAGAGCACATTTATAAAAACCATTATAGTGAGTAAGCACTCCATTATAATCAGTAAATATACTTTAAATATGCTGTTGGGACATAGGCATACTGGTATGTGAGAGAGAAGTCACTTCTCCCTGGGACCAAAATTGGGAGAAGTGGCACATCTTAGGGAGAAGATGTCACCCTCTTTGCTGGTCTCTGAACTTGTCCATAGATAAGACTTTTTGGATAAGTCCATTTTCAATTTCAGCAGCGATCTTCAGATCTTTGTCACTGGTAATGTATTATAGTGTGTAAACGAGAAGCAGCTATCTTCATATCTTTATCACTGGTAATGTATTATGGTGTGCAAATGAGAATTCTGGAGCCTCCTGAAAGAAAGTAAAATATATAACTACAATCCAACTCAGATTACATTTTTAGTCTAATGTATCAAATCTGAATTATCTAAAAATTGTTTTGACATTACAAGAACATGTGGTGCGCATGGGATTTAGCTAGCTGGTAATAGCAAAGAGAAACATGAGTGCAAAGTTAGAATATATCTACAGTAATTCCCTAAGTAATCCACTCCTTAACCACAGCAGAATTATGGGTAACTTTTCAGGATTTAGTCGGAAATATGGCTTGTTGCCATTCATCGGAAACTCTCGGGGAGAGCTTCCGCGACAGCACTCGTGCCGTATCGACAAACACATTTACACATCGTGTCGTTCTGTGTATATATTAATGCATATCTTCATACTATCAGGGGTCACTGGAGGTTGTGTGTGCATGTAATGTCTATTTGTGTACACACAATTTGTGTAGTATGTTGTCCTTTTGCGTGTATGTTGTTTATCATACGTCTTGTTCCATATTAATTTATGTCCGATTTGTTAATAAATGCATGTACACAGATGTGTTTTTATAAGAGCTTTGTACCAAAAAGTTCATGGGCCAGCTTACTGATGGGTGTATACAGGAACTGACTAATTGCTTGGAAACCATGTTTTCATGGCAAGTATGTGCTCAATAAATTCTAACGCGACAAAACTTTAGTTTTGACTCCAAATTGAAATATGTACAAATCTATCTCGGCATTTCAGTAATGAACAAGATGTTGAGTGTTCTGTATCCCCGAATCAACCTCATCTAGACAAATTAGATTATATCTTCAATCCATTGTTCCAATTGATACATATGTGCATAGTAGCATAGGATGGAATCAGATAAGTTGCTACCAGAATATAGCAACTGCAATTGTGTTTCTATCTTTATACTTCCACTCCATTCACATCACGGCATTACATTTATTTGACGAGATTTGATTTGCTAATATCTTTCAGGATTCGTTTCAAGATTCAAAAGGGACACACCAACCCCTGGTTTACAGTAATATGCTGTAGATTCATCAACAGGCCTCAAAATAAGGTTCCAGACATTTGGAAAATGAGGTCCCCATAGGGTGAATTTAGTGATGCTACCCCGCACAGCAGGCTAGCACAACTAAATTCACCCTCTGGGGACCTCATTCTGCTTTGACATCATCTTCTCTTGAAAGTATCTTTATTATCAAAGTAACAAGTTTTTTAGTTTCTTTAGAAAGATTCTTTTTCTTTTTTAGTTTAGTTTCTCTATACCCCCCCCCCCCCGATTGGCAGACAACCCAATGAATAATCAAGGTGCCCAATGGGTGAAGAACATCACCACATGGGAACTTAAATTTGTGTCTAGGTCTCCCATAGCAGATGAGGCCATGCAGAATGAGGTCCCCAGAGGATGAATTTGGTGACATTAGCAGGGTTTCCGCCAGGCCGGTTGCGGGTCCGACCCATTCCCCCCGTCGGTCGTTGCATGAAATCCTGCTCATACACAAATAAATGACGTTATTAAAAACTTTTTCAGTCTTGTCTGTGTTAACAGGCTATATATCTACACTTATTTTCATTAATATTGACAAAATGAAATCGACACAGTCCATCTCCCAAAAAAACAATAAGAAAGAGCATGTCAAATAGCGACATTAGATACAGCGTAATACATGTCGCAGTAACATCAAAGAATGCCGGACTGTTGAGTGCGGATATTTTTGTGCACGGGATTCCATGGATGAAACTATTCACGTTCGAAGACCCCATGCTATCGTACGATTACGACCCCGTGCTATCGTACGATTACATAATTGGATCAAAGAACACACAATTGCTGAATCGGGGATATTTTTATGCACGGGATTTTCGTGGATGAAACTACTCAATGTTGATCATTTATCTTATTGCTGTATTACCATTTGTTTTTGAGTTCGATGTACCGGTAAGCGAAGTTCCTGAAAAATACATGTGATTCTCTACGTGTGTTGATTATTATGCGTATATTGCCATGCATATATACTTAACAAAATCCCAAAGTGATTTATTTCACAATAATACGGAACCTGTCCCAAATCAGTCTTTATATATAGTGGGAATTCATCGTGAGAACACCATTCATTTGAGCCATATTACATGCATGGAGGATAAACACGAATACATACCCCCCCACCAATATGGAGATAAAGTTAAAGTAAGGTCAATAATAGTTTTGTTGTCCCGCCTGGGTCCCCAAGCAAAATAATCAACGACGCACATGTTAACATTTCCCACCAAAAACTAAATTATATTTTATAACACGTTGGCTAAAACTATGTTCTATAGCTGCGGTCATCAGTTGTTGGACAGACTATTGAACAAGCTACGCGTCCCGGGTGAAAGATTTCGCTACCATTTGTATTTCGCCGCTATAAATATCTCCTGCAGACAAACCCTGCAGTATGACGTCACCGCGCACAAATAGTTTTACGATTGACAATATAATCCTGTCAGTTTCATTTTCATTGACGCTACTTGAAATTCTAAGAAATACTTTATTCAATTCTTCTTGCTAAGTATTATTGGTCAATGCGTAGATGCTTTTTAGTGTTTATATTCATTATATATCTGTTGGAATCTTATTGTAAGTTATAAATTTGTAAACACTGTATTAAACTCGTAGCTCGTTCATTTATATAGTCTTCAATCAGACGGCAGTCTTACGTACGTAATTAAATGACTAACTATTTGGATACCATCAACAGAATTAATGAACCCACGGAAATTATCGACTTACATAATATACGTAGCTTTGGATTGCTTTGTGGGACACTCGGGTGCAAGGAAATGGCTTCTTTTCAGTGTCAAATAACAAAAGTTTCGCCCAACGGGACGAACCATGGTCGTCCCGTCGTGTTATGTGTTTTCCCAATACGGACTCATTAATTCCCCCTTGGCGGAAACCCTGCATTAGCCCGCTGTGCCACACTGGGGACCTCACTCTGTCATGTCCAGCACCACATGTTGCTCACCTCTGATCCTTTTTTGTGGCCGTGTGTCAGCAATTTCATCACAACAAAGTTTATCTTAGCAACTTGTATCACAGTCTGAACCTACAATGTTAAATTTAAGATATTAGATACCCAAGATATGATGGTTTGCAACCCCTTCTTTGCTAAATGGACTCACCCATCAGTTATAAATGTGAACCTAGGAATGTCTATTATTCATCAGGAGGGGAGTTCTGGAAATATAAGCAGATGAAACAAAGATAAACAAATACAAGTGCAGAAGGATTGTTACTAATTGGTGGGAAATGTTCAGATAATAACTTAATATTTTAATAGTCCTGAGGGAACTAATTGTCAATGGGTATTTCGTAAAGAAAGAATTATGGTAAATACATTAAAGATACTGTACTCAAATGTTGTTGTTGGTTTCTATATTTGCTGCTTTGTAAAATAAGGTAACCAGGTTTCCATTATTTGAAAGTCTGTTTAGTATGAAGTAATGTAATGGATGGCAGATTATCCGGAATGTGAAAATAGTACCAACGTCAGTTTTCAAGCAAATGTATCAAATAAATTATATATTATATGCATACTGGTCACAGATACTAATTTAAGTTATTGTTTTGTCACTGGTAGTGAGTGGCTTTGAGTTGATGCCATGTATCAACATAATTTTATACACGAGCATGTGTGCCATGTATTGCCCAATCCACTTTCCGTCAATTAATTTGATTATGTCTTGTACACCGAAATTCCTAATTAAATTTATGCCTTGAGCCATAAATTAAATTTACATTGGACATCAAATGATTAACTTTGGTTTTAACATGTTCACTGCTGACTAGGAGTTATCTCGTACCTTTTGCATGTAATTGAATGGGCATTGGCAGTGAACGTGTTAAGATAACCTGTTAACCTGAACGTTTACAGAAGATATCTTCAACTCAAATTACTTATTTTTCTATATTTTATCGATATTAGATTGTTGTTATTACCGGGAAATTATTCAACTGCCATTGGAGACCTAGGCTAGTATAGGATCAAACTGAAGTTCTCCAGTTGAAGTTGGTGATGTTCACCCATTAGTCACCTTGATTATGCAAGTTATCTTCTGCAAATTAGGGGATATAGAAACTGTACAGTAGGGAAAAGATTAACAAAAAACAATGTTAATTTGAGACAATAGATACTTTCCAGAAGATGAGGCCTAAGCAGAATGAGGTCCCCAGAGAGTGAATTTGGTGATACTAGCCCGCTGTGTGGGGGGGTAGAATCACAAAATTCACCCTCTGGGGACCTCTTCTGCAAATGTCACTAATTCAGGCTTGCACACAAAGTATGTTTTGTGGATAATATCGCATTCATACTACATGTATCATTATACTATACTATTAGTATATTCTTGAGGAAATGTTCATAATTTGGTAACTGTTATTTCAAAATTATAACCTATAACAAAGGCCATCCGTGCCTTTAAGCAATATTTATTTCTTCACAAAAACATAATTGTGAAACATGAACCAGATTTTACATAGAGACTTGAAGCAATGAATACAATAGGCAACAAACATTAGATGCTTCTACAGAGCCATCTCCTCAGAAAAGAACAGTGTACATATAGTGGTCAGTGAGAAGTGGAAGACAAGACTAAAGAGCATCATGAGCAGATTAATAAAATGATGAAAAAGTTTGGTGAAAAAAAAAAAAAAAATTAAACGAACATAGCTCATTCGAACCTCCAAATTTTTTCCTATGTAATTTGGAGCGACGGATACAATAGGACGATAAATAAAGGAACTATTGATATACCGGCTTCATATGCTCTGAAAAACACTTGCCAAAGTCACAGCCATTTTTCAGCCCTTTTCAACTTTTTTCAAGAAATCAGACAAACGCTCTTTATTGCTACCATATCAGGAATAGACTAGCACATAACGCTCTTTTCTGTTCCATGTCGTGCAAATGGCTGTTTTGTGTTTGGGACCCAAACATCATATTCACATTTGTCTTTTTCATTACTGCAATGCGTCTTTTTGGGTTACATAATGCTCGTAGAAAAGTAGCTCAGATATTTATCAACCTATTTTGATACTTAGAAAAATTCAAAAGCGAATAATATTATGTGTATTTTGGAGAGCAAACCCCCATGTGGCTTTAACACATATATTTACAATGATCACTTCTCTTATACAAAATACAGTTATTTTGGATTATTTTACATAGGAAACTTGAACTATAAGTCAGGTGAGTCACTCGCCTGTCAGTACCTATATATCGCTATCGGTGCAGCATTGTGTCGCTGTAATTATTACCAATTTGTTGGCTATAAAAGTTCTTTTTCTCTGATAATTATCCAAATCTAGCAGGTTATTATGAGTCAGAAACAAAATGACTAAAAAAATTGGTTGGTATATAAAGGTTTGTCTTGACTCAGATATAGCATTATTAAATAACTTGTGTTGCTCGCTTACACAATTCCTAGCTGCAGCTGTATGTGCTTCAATACTGGTGAATGATAAACTAAACTAGCAGTTCTTGACCAATCAAAAATCTGTATTTTAGTAGAGCTGGGACGGTTATGGGTTTTTCGTGACCGGTTATGAACGGCAAAAAAACGCGATTAACCGGTTACAACCACATATTATAGGTACTATTATGGGTGGGTAAGCCCAGTATGCAGAACGGCGATGATTGTGTACGTTGTAAACATGCGTATGGAACGGTTAATAGCGCACATAAATAGCACAAAGTTCAAACAATAAAGTTCAGAAGACGACAAGTCCATCGTCGTCGAAACCATCGAACTCCAGGTCGTCGTCAGAATCTTCCTCGAAGAAGAAAAAATTTATGAATTTCGCGGTAATCGACGAAACGTATTATGTACGTTCTGCAACAAGAACAATAACTCTATAAATTCGAGGCGGATTAATATTCGAATGGAAAAACTCATTATCTGATACTATTTTAAATGTAATGGTTCAAAAATGATTTAATATAAATATTAGCTGCTCTGATATATATATTGCCTCATGTTAAAATGAAATAATCCAAGATTAATTAACGGAAATTGAGCCACAAAGATTGTAAACGAATTAACACCAGAGAACGTGGCAACTTTTAAAAGTATATCACAGAAAGCAGGACTGCTCGTGGAAATTATTGGGCTCAATTTATATTTTCTTGGGATCAATTTGAAAACACAATAGTTGTGTAATGAGTTCACACCCAAATTTAGTTGGAGTAATGCTAATTAAATGCTAATTAATCAAGCCTACCTCCGGGGACACAGTAACGATGTCAGTGTCACGGCTTGCAAATTCGTCGAGGGTCATAAGTTGTGCCATTTGGACGGTAACTGTCTAGAACACGCTGTCTGCGTACATCGTCGTCATTTTCTATGCTTCATATCAACGTTGAATTGTCTAGCGGTTTTTGAACAGTCTCTACCATTAGCACGATGCCACTGTGATGTAGTCGTTGATAACAAAAACAATTATCTTCCTGATGATAATACTGAATACGAGTTATAGCTGCAGACCATCACAGTGATCATACACTATAATAGTGATGTTACGGTTAACCGACCACGGTAAATCCGTGACCGGTCACGGCCATAGTTGGTGGTTAACCGGTTAACCGCATAACCGTCCCAGATCTATATTTTAGCGATATAATGCATTATAATCACCTCATTTTCCATGACCGGCAGGCTTTCTAGCAGCGTCCGTGATTGTTGGAAGCACTTACAGGAAGCTGCATAAAATGTCTCGGCTTTTGGTTCTGCTTCATATCTCTTTGGATCGGACATTTCCTGAAAAAAAAAACATAAAACAATCAGTTACTAATAGTTATTTAATTGAGGAGCTTTTGTCATTAGAAATAAATTTTTTCCCCAAATTTTTTTACCACAAACTAGCTGGGACAGAAATTGAGGCTGTTTTAATACAATAAAACCTCTCCAACCAGACACTCTATAAACCGAAATCCTCTCCATACCAGGAAAACCTCTCCAAACCAGACCCCCTATAAACCAAAATCCCTCTCCATACTTGTAAAACATCTCCAAACCGGATCCTCTATAAACCGAAATCCTCTCGATACCAGTAAAACATCTCCAAACCAGACCCTCTATAAACCAAATCCCTCTCCATGCCAGTTAAACCTCTCCAAACCGGACCCTCTATCAACTGAATCCCTCTCCATACCGAACAAACTGCCCAGCCCGAATTCTCCCAAGTAGAATGTCACTAAGAATTACCTCCATAATAGGAACTTCTCTATTCCGAACACCAAAAGTGACAGAAAATATGTGCTCTGACTTTGGAAACCAAACACGCATGCATGGTGGACTGTTTTTGTACATTTGACTAACTTACTTGCCTAATCAGTTGTCTATTGTTCAGATAAAGCTTTTAGCACGACAATAACATGCACATGCCTGATTATATACAGCTATGTTTGTTTCATACTTTTATTGAATAAATTCACAGTTACATTACACCATTGACATTTTGTTTTTACACCAATTGATACACACACTATTGTCAGATGGAGATTTTACAAGCACTGTGAAATCCCCAGTACTTCATTTGTCACCAAATTATTTTCATCCAGAATGATTAGGCCCAACGTTACATGGACTTTGCACACAGGGAACAGCATAGAGGGCGACTTGGGAGAAATCCTCTCCCTAAAATGCACCACTTCCCCAAAAATGTTTGTCCCATGGAGAAGTGACCTCTCTCATATACCAGTATGCATATGTCCAAACAGCATACACACTATAACGGTTTTATAAATGGGCTCTTGTGTTGTATAATACTTATTGAATCATAGAAGGGTGAAGTTAGAGTGTAAATTGAACTTCAGCTATTGTTAGTTCTCCCTGACAACAGTTGACTTCTCCCTAATAACCAAACAGGGAGAAGTGACTTCTGCTAATTTACAACCTCAAGGTTGGTCTCTGGACTTGCACACAGCATTGAATTCTGGCTAGAAGAAATTCAAGTTTATAAAACGATCTACAATCTAAGCTATTTAAAAACTGTCATAGATAGAAAATAGCAGAATCATGGAATCGTCGATCACCAGCATAATAAAAACTTCCACGAGTTCATCATAAAATTTTGTGTTTTTTTTATCTATACTCTTGTATTGTCAGCTTTTTATAATTATTTTATTATTGTGTAATTGGTACCTTATTATGGTTGGCATAAGTAAAGGGTACCTTGTATTGGGCGTACTGGACCATTGGTGGTGTAAGTACTGTAGTGAATGGCTGGAATCTGTGGTTGAATCTCACTTCTTCATTGTCGTATTCAAATTCTGGTAACTTCATCTTTCTGTCAAGTTGAAAACCAACAATAGCCTGAAAATAAATGAAAAAAGTCTCAAGGTTGGCCATCTATAAAAGTCTCAAGGTTGGCCATCTATAAAAGTCTCAAGGTTGGCCATCTATAAAAGTCTCAAGGCTGGCCATCTATAAAAGTCTCAAGGTTGGCGGCCATCTATTATATATTTTGGAACTTCTGTCTGTGTGTGTGTATGTATGTATGTGTGTTATAGACTCAAAAACTGCTTTCTGTTTCTGGACCGATGCTGTATATTCTGCCCAGTCGGAGGCGATCACAAAGAAATCCCTAAATAGCCCCTACGAAGTTGGGCACATCAGCTAGTTATTAATAAATACATAGGTACTCAGACAATAATATATGGAAAACTGGATGGGGGGGGGGGGGGGGGGGGGGGGCTTTGTATTTTGAATTTCCCCCCAAAAATCTAGAAATCTATGGATTAAAGATAATTTTATGGAATATAGATATTGCTGGACTTTCCCAAGCAATTCAATTGAATCTCTCTGTCATGCCTCTCATAGATTGATATCCTCAAAAAATAAACCTCCCTAAAGTTATAGATAACTAGTTGATGGGTTAATGAACCCTTGGAAAATTTCAGGTGAATTTGGAAATAACAAGAGGTTGTGCAGGTAGGAATCCAACTACTAAAGTGACCAAATATGAAAAATTTACGAACTAAGAACCTTAACTCAGGCAAAACAAATTGGGATAAACCTGCTTTTCACACTAAATCGAGACAGTGTGGCAAGCAAGTTGTGTACCAAAACATTATTGAAATTGGTTCATATTTGTTGGAGTTTACAAGCCGGATGGAAAAATGTAAGAGAAAATTGACAAACGAAGGCCCGTAACTCATTCAAAACAATTAGGGATAAACCTGGTTTGCTCACTGATTAAAAATATAGTGGAAAGGCAAATTTATTAAAATTGGTTTTACTAGTAATTGTTTGAGAAGGACGGACAATAATCATGAAAACATGACAAACAAAGGTCCATGCCATGACTAAGGGAAAAAAATTGGGACAAAATTGGTTTGCTTACTTATTTGAGAAACTGGCAAGCGACTTGTATACCAAACATTATTGAGATGGGTTGATATTTGTATGACTTATCAAGCCGGATGGTCAAGCCTGCAAATAGCGTGTCTGTCATTTGCAGAATGAGGTCCCCAGAGGGTGAATTTAGTGACGCTACCCCGCATAGCGGGCTAGCATCACTAAATTCACCCTCTGGGGACCTCATTCTGCTTAGGCCCTCAACTGCTATGGCAGACCTAGGATCAGATAGAAGTTTCCCAGTTGAAGGTGATGTTCACCCCATTGGGCGCCTCGATTATGGATTTTATCTTCTGCAAATTAGGGGATATAGAAACTTCCCAGATGGGAAAACGTAACTAAAATCAATGTTAATTTGATACCATAGATACTTCCCAGAAGATGAGGCCTAAGCAGAATGAGGTCCCCAGAGGGTGAATTTAGTGATACTAGCCCGCTATGAGGGATAACGTCACTAAATTCACCCTGTGGGGACCTCATTCTGCAAATGACAGACACGCTATTTGCAGGCTTGCGGATGGTCGAGAAAATAGATGGATGCAGTCAATCCAGTATACCCCCCCCCCCATTCTCTTCAAGAGTGGAGTGAAGCCCTCTTCAGGTGATGCAATGCATTTAATTATTCGGCCTAAAACTATGTGTTAACCCTTTCAGTGCCAGGGGCCAATCTCATCGGCCCTAATTTACGGTCTTTTTGGGTATGCTTAAGCATGCTATAGCGAATTTAAAAAAAACTGGATAAAACCTTAGGGGCATGTTATAACTCAAAACTATCACCAAGTATTCATAGTAATAATTTTGATGCCCATGAAAAACGTAATATTCCCTGGCACTAAACCTACAAAATACTGAAAGAGTTAAAGAATATAAGAAAAAATTATTAAATTGTAAAAAATAATAACAAATGATGAAAAATTGTTAGGCCAATGCATTCTCCTATGGTCGACTCGCATATATAAGAGAATGCATTGGCACAGGGTATATGGGTTGATACAAAATCGGACCTGGCACTGAAAGGGTTAATTACACCAGATTGTAACTCCTTAATAATTATATCTGATGAGTAGTTTCTTTATTTCCATTACATCTTGGAGGGATATTAATTATATCTGATGAGTAGATTCTTTATTTCCATTACTTCTTGGAGGGATATTCAGCTAATAAGTTCAACATCTTCTCAAGATTCTGAAAAAAATTCTCTTCAGTATCATCAGGAGTGAGAAAGTGGTATTGGAACTTCATTTCAGTAGAACTTCAGTAGCTTAAATCTAAGAATTTTAACGTAAGAGTAAATGAATTCCAAATAAAAAATGGTCATAACTCTGACAAAATTCATCGACCCAGACTCTGATTTGAACTTAACCTGTATATTCATAAGAATATCAGTATATCACAGATAGCATAATACAAAAGGAAAATAAAGGCTATAAACTGTACATAAATATTACCTTGTAGTATCCCCCAAACAGCTGCTGATACGCCTGTGCTATCGTTATTTCTCTACTCAGGGATTTAATTCTCTTTTTCTTTTTGTTTTTCTTGCTGTTCCTGCCCTTGCCCTGCTGATCTATGTTGGTAAAATTAACTCAATATTCAATTAAATAATAATTAATTAATTTTTATGTTAAACAAAAGCTGGCCTGTGGCCTGGTGCATACCCCCATGTGGTATTCTGCCTAGTGTGGGCATACCTATAACAAAACAACAATGAAGATAAGATACACAAAGATGAATAACTCTAGAAAGGATAACCTGAACAAAATGAGTGAACACTCCATTGAATTGTTGTTCTGATAGTGGTGAACATCCATACAAAATTTCACTGAAATACGACAACCTATGGTTGAGATATCGGCTCTGACAGACAAAAAACTCAACATTTCCAGATTATCAAAGATGAATAACTCTAGAATGGGAAAACCCAAATAAAATTGAACACTCCTCTGGATGCCCTCATAGCAATGAACATCCACACCAATTTCATTGAGATCCGACAACAAGTGTTTGAGATATCTGCTCGGACGGACGGATGCCCCGACAGACATGCCAACATTTGGGTAGATATGTGTTATATGAGTTATTCGGCTAAAGTAAGTGGCTATCAAGTAGTTGGTCAAATTTAGGTGGCTATCAAGTGTTTGATAATGATAAAATTTCATATAAAGGAGGTGTTTGAAACTCAAAAACTTGCATATAGCAACTACGACATTGGAATAGGACAGATCATGGATGTCAAAATCTGCGGACTTTTAGTTTCCAAAGTTTAAGAGTCTTCAAAATTAAATAGGCTCTATTAGGCCAAATAGATAATTTTTGAGGGTTCATCTGAATGCTGTTAAGTGGCTAGCTAACAGTGACTAGCCACCTAATGGAAAATAGCCACATAAATATCAAGTTTTCTTAAAATTAGACACATAAACGTCCGATGTAAGCATGGATGCCTTGATAGATGGACGGATGGAGGGTCGGACACATGTAATCCAGTATACCAACCATTTCCTTCAGTCATGAGGTTATAATAATGTGCTAAATAATTCAAGTAATAACAGGCCATAAAATAAGGCTGTGCAAGCGTTGAAATAGGGTGTCTCTCATTTGCAGAATGAGGTCCCCAGAGGGTGAATTTAGTGATTCTACCCCTGATAGCAGGCTAGCATCACCAAATTCACCCTCTGGGAACCTCATTCTGCCGATGTGTAAGCAGAATGAGGTCCCCAGAGGGTGAATTTGGTGATGCTAGCCCACTATGCGGGGTAGCATCACTAAATGCACCCTCTGGGGACCTCATTCTGCAAATGACAGACACACTATTTCAAGTCACTTTAGTAGTTGGATTCCTACCTGCACAACCTCTTGTTATTTCCAAATTCACCTGAAATTTTCCAAGTTCTCAGTGAGAGCTTTCCAATTAATGGCAACAAACCATATTTCAACTAAATCCTGAAAAATTACCCATAATTATGCTGTGGTTAAGGAGTCGATTATTTAGGGCATTACTGTATGTTTGATGAAAAAAAACAATGACCTCATTGCAATTCACCATTAGAAACTTTGTTCAAATCAAAAGAGAAATTAGGTGTTTAAATATTATATATAATACCTGCGTATGTCTCGTGCTCCAAGAGGAAATTATCTGCTCTGTGTAACGTGGACACCAGCCAAGCATACAGCAGTTCTGATAAATACCTACGGAGGCAAGAAAGAGTATGAAATATAGCGAGATGACATCATGGAGACCAGCCAGGATTGTAAAATAGTTTTTTTATCAACCATGGGAAATAACTCTGGTTGGTAAGGGTGGACGAAACCAGCAATATTTGAATAGCTTATCACCCACCATGGCACCATGATATGTGGATTCGCATACACAGATGAACAACAGAATTGTTAGTCATCTCAAGGTCTCCGCTAGTCCAAGTCTTCTCGTACTAAAACCGGCTAAGATATTGGGATGGAGGTGCCGGTCTTTAGTCCGAGTTCCAGGCCCATGCATTCTTATGACACGACTTAAGCGTTTGTGACCCGCTCAAATAAAAGCACAATTATATGAAATAAAATATCACAATTGCGACAATAAACGGATATTTTCCGCAGAAGACATGCTATTTGATCTGAAACCCACATCAGTTGTGAATTGAAAGCGGTAATTTAATGCGAAAAGAGACATTTACCGCAATGTTTACAAATTTTTAAAAGTATGCGAACTCAGTTGACCTCGCGAACTGTGTTCGGCATTTTCCGTTGAAAATATTCCGTAGATTTTCGACTGACCACGCAAATTATGATGAATTCTCCATTGTAATCGGAATTACAACCCTCTCAAAGTTTAAAACAGTGTAAACACAACGACCATTAGAATAAATAATATGGTGCTACATTTCCCACATTTGATGGACTTCAGCGAAATTAAGATATACACTAAGCGAACAGAGCAATATACTGCTCTTGTTAAGCACACAAAAAATCAAACAAAATTTGTATAAATTTTTAACCTTAAGTTTGAAAAGTCCCACGAAAACGGAAGAACTATATTTCGAAACTGTGTGATTCGGTTCTCCGATTATTTTATCAACACAAAAGTCAAAATGCACATGGATGAAAATCACACGCATGGCAAGTCAGACACAAGAGTTCTAATTTGCTCCAATTTTGACAAGCTGCTTGCGAAAATTGTCAACAAAACTACCTTTCTGATCCTCCATTATGTCATTAAGTTTTTAGTGCGGGAATTGTTCTCAAAGCACATTGGAAACTGGACTTTGCGGCGATCGGGTTTCGCTATTTTGTTCGGAAAACCCCGCGCTATATATAGAAACGGAAACTAGAATACTCAGAACAAACACCGGACAATGCCGAAGTTCTTCGGAACCTGAGTTCGGCTTTCAGTTAAGTAAACAAACAGAAAAAACAGCGATGTTGGTGACAATCAACCGGAATATTCTATGCGTAATTTAACATAAAAGTTAGATTATTATACACCATTATGACCATAAGATGTCTCTCTTTCCGATGTATATAGCATCATGTATTGATTCATTAGGTAAATCGAGTAAAATACACCACAGATTCCCGCCACAGATCGTGGGCGTAACTCGTGTGATAGGATTGGTATGCAAGCGGGCTTGGACTAAAAACAGCAAATCGCCATCCCAATATCTTAGCTGGTTTTAGTACAAGAAGACTTGGACTAGGTCTCCGCTAGGGACAGGACGGGTTAACCATGGTTTGGACCGTCATATGCTAAGTTTTAAATTCCATGCCCAAAACCCCCACCCCCCCAGTTTCCATGCACCTGAGAATGGAGCTGGGAGGTTCTATTGGACTATAAAAATACTGCCCGAGTACATGTTAATTCTATATATATTAAACAATTTCACTGAATTTATCATCTATGAACAAAAGACATCCCTGGTCACCAATGTAGATGTCATTGTAATATCAGATCAATTTGATCTGTTGAGTTTGTGGCATTAGTGACTTGTCGTCGAACCCCTTTATTTTAATTTTTTTTGGGCATCAACCCAGGTCCGTTTTACGGAGCCCCCTGGCCAAGCAGAAAACCTGGTCATCTGTTGTTTTCCTCGTGGGGATGAATATAACTTGAATGACTCATAGTGATATTCAAATAACTAGACTTACCAATAAATATAATGATATTCAAATGTGGCATATAACTCAAGTTCAAATCCAGCAAGTGTGTAGCTTATCATAGCATTGAGAGTGTGATACAGCACCCACGTTCCATAACACGCCAGGTGCTGTCTCGTTGGCTCAGTCTTTATCAGTAAGTTATGGAGGAAGGCATCAACTTTGTCAGCCTGCAATATAAATTTATATGCAAAGAAGACTTTCCAATAAAGACAAATTAACCCTTCCATGACTGGAGCATCCTGAAATTTTGCTGTGCCAATGTATTCTCTTATATATGCGAGCCTCCCATAGGAAGCTTCACATATATAAGAGAATACATTGGCCTAATAATATCTACCTTGAACAAGGTATTGCCTGAGAACTCAGGTATTGATTTTAACTCTTCCATGACTGCAGCTTCCTGAAATTTTGCGAAAAACCTGTGCCTCTCCCATTATGGAGCCTCGCATATATAAGATAATACATGGGCCTAACAATATTACCTTGACCTTGTAAGCCAGTGTATTCTCTTATGCGAGGCTTCCTATGGGACTCCCATATATAAGAGAATGCACTGGCACAGGATATTTAATGCTGCACCAGCACAGCTCCCATCATGAAAGGGTAAAAATCAAGACCGTTTTATTGTCAAAACAGTGAAATTTGTTTTGTGCATGGTTGTATTCTGAGTGTTTCATTACCAACCACGTGCACATTACTCAACAAAAAGCTTACCTTAATAATACAACAACCTAGGCCTGACTGCAATCATGGGAGAAAATAAGGTGACCCTCTCAGTGAAAAATATTAATATAAAAATGCATTTTCAGTTGGAAATATCATTAAATAGTAGGAACCTTGTTGTGGCAAAATTCCTGCACTCAATGTTCACTTCCGCCCCATTGTAATTATCCTATTTAAATACATTAACTTTTTTGGAAACTAATGGCGAATTACTATAGAAAATTAAGTGGGTGTAATTATATGGAATTCAAAAATGTTTGACATGTTAAACCATGTTTATAAATAAAGTAACTTAGCAAATTAAAGACATATTACCTGTATGCACTTATTTTGGTGCTAAGCAACTAATAAGTTGGTATTCAGGCGCTATGCCAACGGGAGGAATGTAGCATTATAGTAAAAACCCCCGAAAATATAAAACAAATCGACTGTACCGCTACATAGAAAACATCGTCTGAACTAAGCACAATTGTAAATATTTACTTCTCGATTTCGGGACGCAACTATCTGCAATAAACTAACGAAAACAATTTCGACATCGAGAGTCACTGTATTTAATTAATAAATAAGAATGACGGTGTGGTGTGTGTGTCAATTTGGATATAATAATTATAAAATTTACTACTTTTAGTAAGATTAATCTCCATTTCTATATGATTACCCTACTGGAGTGTTTCACATCACTTTAAGCATTTTCAGTGCAATTTTTAATCTTATGACAGTCTTGTTAGCGGTAGTATAATGATGGGTATATTACGTGGATACACAAGCTTTATAATCTGGTTATATGTACTCACCTCTTCTTGTAGGTTCGCTATCTCCTCCAGTATGTGAGACCACTTATCCCTCTGTCTCGCTCGATTGTGGCCGCAGATTTGGAACAGTGAACATACCGTGTGAGTCGAGTGGTTCAGTAGGGCATCCACATAATCCTTGGCCTGGGAGTTATTATATATCGTACATCTGCAGATAAAATATTCATTCATGAAGAAAGAATTTCAAATTAAAGTAGCATCCATGATTGACCATAGGTGACAAAAACAAATTGATTGGAAAATTTATTTGGCATCCAATTAGGGAAAAAATGATTGGTTTTACATTTTCCTCGTATCATGAAGCCAGTTGATCAGAAGGTAAATATATTATGTCATTAAATTAACTGTGACAATTGAATGAAACTTTAAAATTTTGCAACATGAGAACAGCAGTAAAATATACTATACTATAATTGAACATTTTCTGCGGACAATCAAACATTCTAATAAAATATAAATTTTATTTTTCACATAGCTTTCATAAATAGTTGATGGTAATAACTATAGAAGCAGCTTTTTAACCCTTTCTATACTAAATACTCATTGACAAGTAGTTCCCTTCAGAAATGTTCAGATAATAAGGTCGTTTGTTGAATTATTATCTGAACATTTCCCACCAAAGAATATGAAGCATTCTGCTCTTGTAGTACATGTATCTGTTTGTTGTCTGCTTTTATTACCTGAATACCCCTCTAAATGAGTAGTAGACCATTCAAAAGTATACTTTTATAACTGAATGGGAGAATCCATTTAGTAAAGAGAGGGTTAAGATAAATGTGGATGTTTTATATTTAATCCTTTCTATCCTAAATACTCATTGCTGAGTAGTTATCCCTTAGGCCAAAATAAAAAGTTTTGGTTCTCAGGCCCCGCCGCATTGAATAAAAAGGGCCGCATTAGGCCTTTTTATTGCAATGCCTGATGTTATGACAAAAAAACTTATGAAAAAATAAATTTAAAAAAAAAAAAAACACATTTTTTTTTTTGGATTTTATCAACATGTCCATAGCAGATATGTGTTGAATATTAGTGTGCATTGAGCTCTAACATGTAATGTGTTAAAAAGTGACTTGCAGGCTTACAACGTGAAGTAGATGACTACAATTAAGAAAATGATTAGCTGATCCTCATGCTCTTCTTACAATTAGTCATTGTGAACAACTTACACAAATTGTAACTTTATACAATTGAAAGGCACAGGACTAAATTCAGGATCACATATTAGAATGGGGAGGTATCAGTTTTTAGACAACAATGACAGTAGTTAATGTCAGGGGCATTATATATTGTTAGGTAATCCCAGTCATACACGGGTAGTACAATGTCATTTTTATATAAGACTAAATGAGTTTATATGCATAACAGTTCCCTCTACCTTTCTGGTTATTACTAGACAGAGGAAGGTATCTTTGTCCATGCTTACTATGCGCAGAAAAAAATAAAAAATAAAAATAAAACCCTCCCTCCCTCATTGATTTGAAAAAAAAATTGCCCGAGAACCAAAACAATCTTTCGTTTGCTTATTTTTCCTGAACACCCCTCCAAATGAATAATAGACCATTCCAATGTATACTTCGGAGTGGGATAATCCATTTATTATAGAAAGGGTTAAATGTAAGATACAGTCCTGTCACTTTTATAGGTTCAAGCTACAACAAATCCTACTGGTAAATTGTTATGGGTGATACATGTACATCTATAATTTTTTTTTTTTTTATTTCTCAAAGTTCAACAAATCCTTTATTGTTAATTTTTTTTTTTTATTATTACTATTCAACCCAATTGTATCTGTTGTAGGTCCAGCTAACCAAATAGCTACTGGATCAGAAATCCAATTATTTAATTTTAAGAAGTTTATGCACTCGGCCACTTCTAACTGTATCTGTGTCTGTTGATAATTGTAACTACGTGCAGTTTTCTCCTCTTGGCAGATTGGGTCGCAGAGTAACCTATTTTGGGGCTCTTTGTATCTTATTCCAAACTGTCAATTCTTCGAGAGGTGGGAACTGCATGTAATTCCATATTCCATATACAACACCTATCTTGAATTCAGGTCAACACTTGTAACCTGAAGTCAACATAAAGCAGATATATCTAATTTTTAATTAGCATTGAGAGATATGGGTGATATGAGGCTCCATATCTGTTGAGTGTTATGTATCTAACATTTTACTTAAAATTAAAAGATGGTGGCGATATTGTTACCTTATATCTAACATCTAACTTAGCAGTGAGAGAAGGCGGTGTGATAAACCTACGGACTGTATCTTACAGATTTTCAATGAGATCTTAGTCGCTGCAGGCTATATCTTTTAGATATTACATGTATATAATGTCTTACTTAGCACTGAGAGATGGCGGTGCGATGAAGCTGCGGACTGTATCTTTTAGATATTCCACCATGGGATGTAACCCAAATACTCGTCTGTTCGGCGGAAACAAAGACAGCTGCAAAATAAAACCACAAATAAAATTCATTAAACTTATTTGTCTCTGGATCTGTACAGATATGATGAAGCTTTCTAGGAATATACAGGGGCCGAATAAAACCCCATTCCAAATTTAGATTTTCATTATTTTCACATTATTCAAATCTCATCATTTTATAGTAAATTGAGAATAATTCGAACACACTCTAGAAAACAAAAACATCCCTGAAATATGTTCCACTGAAGTGTCTTGAGATGTTGGCTGTGCATAAAAAGGTGCCATACATTTGCAGAATGACGTCTGGGTGAATTTAGTAAAGCTGCCCTGCATAGTGGGCTAGCATCAATAAATTCATACTCTGAGGACCTTATTCTGCATGGCCTCATCTGCTAAGGGAGACCTAGACAGAGATTTAAGTTCCCAGATGGTGATGTGCACCCATTGGGCACCTCATTTATGCATTGTGTTGTCTGCCAATTTGGGGATATAGAGAAACTAAACTAAAAGAGAAATAGAAACTTTCGAAACTTTGTTACTTTGACAATAAAGATACTTTCCAGGGAAGATGAGACCTAATCAGAATGAGGTCCCCGGAAGGTGAATTTTATGATGCGCCTGCTGTGCAGGGTAGAGTAACAAAATTCACCCTCTGGGGACCTCATTCTGCAAATGTCCGGCACCAAATTTTCAGGCCTGACCAGAATGAACATCCAACCAGTTCCTCTTCTAACACAATACGCCCAGTCCAGAGGGCAGGATCATATCGCATATGTAAATTAGCAGTTCATAGAAAATATCCATAATGTTATTACTATTAATGTAAACCCCAGTCCAATGATGCAATGTATATTGGTGTCCAGTGGATTCTAATTACATTACACTGAAGGTTAACTAGTAAATGCTCCCTGACAATAACATTGTCATGCAATACAGAATGAGACATGCCTTAATTAAAGTGTTTGAAAGACATTATTGGAAATAATTTACTGCAAAGATCAGCTCAGAATAACGGATAGATACCTGCAGTAGTGACCTCGACAGCACACATGGTGATGATTTGCTGAATTCCATGAATATTTCCTGAAAATAAAAATAACTAACCTTTGGTGACTAAATACTAATTGATGAGTAATTCACTTACAATTATTCAGATAATAAGTTCAACAAGGTTATTATCTGCACATCCCGTCCAAAGGACCAATCAGGAATCCTATGTAATCTGCATTTGTATTATCAAAACACTCTTTCAAATGATTAACCCTTTACCCAACAAACAGGCCAAATAAAGCTTCAACAGCCTAAAATATCTTCGGTCTGTCTCAATAGAACCATACAAATATGGATATCATTGGAACCGGCTCCTTGACCACATTGTGATAGTTACAGTTATGCCCTGTGCCAATGCATTCTCTTATATATGCGAGTCGACCATAGGTCGCCTCGCATATATAAGAGAATGCATTGGCCTAAAAAAAAAAAAAATTTAACACTTTTTACCATTTTTTCTTACATTCTTTAACAATTTTATAATTTTTAATGTGTTAAGCCAATGCATTCTCTTATATATGCGAGGCGACCTATGGTCGACTCGCATATATAAGAGAATGCATTGGCACAGGGCCCTTCTGTTGGGTAAAGGGTTAATAGGCCAATGTATAAATTTAAAAACAAAGAACTTGAGGTGTCAATATGATTATCATGAATAAATATCGACATATTGATTTATTTGTTGGCAGTCAGCGAATCTGAAATTTCATTTTAAATATTAGAGACAATAAGGATCGCGAACCATGTACAGATAAACACAAAAAGTGCCACAAGCAGCAGCTAGAATGTGAACTTGTAGTGGATATCGGAGCTCGAAATATTCCGAAATTTCTACTTGTCAAAGTAGACAGGTAGAATTATTTCATATCTGTCACCAGACCTGTTAAGTTTTGATAATACTAAAGCAAATGATTTTGCCATCGATACTCATTTCATATAATACATATGTAGGACTGACGGTGTGGGTTGTAAATTTTGATTAATATTCATAAAAATAACTACTTTGAGCCAGATTATTCTCCATTTCTATTTGATCACCCAACCGGAGTGTTTCACATCACTTTAAACAATTTAAAATCAAAACCTCTTTGGGTTAGAGACTGGTGACGTAGGTTCTCGGCCTTGAGGTAACAGTGAGATAAATTGTCGCTCTAACGACTTTGTTGGTGTAGATTTTGAATATTCATTATATGGACTTTATACCAAGATATTATGAAGAGAGCTGCATTGTTGTACATTATCTGTAATGGACTTACTAAGATATTATGAAGGGAGCTGCATTGTACAATCAATGTTATATGTTATGGACTTACTAAGATATTATGAAGGGAGCTGCATTGTTGTACATTCGATGTTATCTGTAATTTCTCTAACAAAGATTCAACATAGCTCACTGATTCTTCTCGATCTTTTATTTTCGTGTATCGAGGAAATGTAGGTGGCAGAAGACGTTGATTTATGAGCGGCTCGAATCCCATGATTGTTGGATAGTCTAGAAAGTTAAAGGTAAAGATAACATTAACAATGGTAGAGAGCATATAGATAATCTGAGTAAATGTGCAACAAAAAGAATATAATTTTTAAACTTTTTTTTATACTAAATGGATTCTGTCATTCAGTTAGGCCAATATAAATAAATTGCTAGATTTATATCCAACTTTTTCAGAGAAATGGGCGGAAGGGCGAATTAAATTTTTTAAATTCTATTCTTCCTAACATAAATGATCATGGACAGTTCTAGATATTGAAGCAGTATCCTATCTTATATAATACAAGGTGATTTAGATTTTCCAATGTGAACACAATAGACTGAATAATATGTCATTGAAATGTAATTTGACAGTTAACCATTTGAGTGCCAGGTCGATTTTTGTATCAACCCATATACCCTGTGCCAATGCATTCTCTTATATATGCGAGTCGACCATAGGTCGCCTCGCATATATAAGAGAATGCATTGGCCTAACCATTATTTATTTATTTTTATTTTTATTTTTTAAATTTTTTACAATTTTAATAATTTATTCTTATATTCTTTAACAGACTTATTTTGTAGGTTTAGGGCCGATGAGATCGGCCCCTGGCACTCATTAGCATGAGAAAAAAAATTACAAAAAAATATCCAAATAAAAATAAATTGAGGAGGCGACTAAAAATAGAGTTGGGAGGAGACGCAAATCAAGGAGGCGACTAAAAATAGGGTTGGGAGGAGACGCAAATCAAGCAATTTTGTTATATTGGACTTATGAAAGTATACATTGAAGTGGACTATTATTCATTTGAAGGGATGTTCATGCAATAAAAGTAGATGACAGACAAATGAAAATACTATGCAAGTGCTGATGAATTTTTATTAAATGGTTGGATATGTTCAGATCATAAGTTCAACAAATGGTCATTTGTTGAACTTATTATCTGAACAATTTCTGAGGGAACTACTCGTCAATGAGTATTTAGTATAGAAAGGGTTAATTCAAATGTCATTTCCTACTACATGCATGACATTGTGTCATTAAGGTGCTATATTATTCTAATTACCTTACTTGTATTTAAAATGCGCAATACTATTTTTCGCTCAGTTTTGACTTTGTGCACTTTAAATTCGCGCAACTTGCTACGTGAATTCAAAACTGACAAAAACTGTTTTGTAACATTTCTGAGATATTTTCGTATATCTTGAAGTTGATGAAAGTTTTGATTCTTAGTCATTGCTGGAGATAGTATGTACAACTATACGTGTATATTAAACACAATCACAGTGGATTTACATCATGTTGACATTAAACTAGTAACTACATACATCACTATTTTGTGGCAACCTGGAATATTAGTATTTCTTAGACAAGCATTTCAACAATGTCTATTTTACCATGATTTGTCGCTTGGCATTGTGAGCAATGGTCTTGATAGCAGTTGGTCGAATGTAAAAAAAATGCATACATGTATAGGCGTAATTGGATACGCAAAAAATAGTACCGCGCAAATTTAAATCCGAGTAAGGTACTGTGAATGGCTTTCATTTCGTCGGCATCAATTTTCGTGGTTTCTCATAAAAAGGCCATTTTGTGGGATATGAATTCGTTAATCAGATATCATATTTATCCACATCAACAGTCCTACAATTATAGCTGGTTTATGACACATCTGAGTAGTCGCAATTAAGAAACTGGACCACCAGTTATTTCGGCACGAAAGGGCACCATGCACTCAGTGCATTAATAGCTACCAGCTTCATTTCACACTCTGGCGAGGTATACTTATTGTTTTATGTCACCTGTGTAAGGTGAAACCATTAGCCTTTGTTAAGAGATCAATTCATTGAGCATTGTCTATACAAACCATTATAGAAGGGATCAGACAATGTAGTGTATAAATATTGTTTTTGATAATGATTGAAATTGAGATTGTTTTATTTTGTCATCCCCATCCATTTTACAACATGCCGAAAATAAACGTGATGGTCAATCTTCATTTTGTATTAATATTTGCTCTACCAATTTAGTTATTTCATTTGATGTTGAATTTGTGGTTCCACCAATCCACAATCAATGAATAATAAACCCCTGTGGATTAACCCTTTACCCAATAGAAGGGCCCTGTGCCAATGCATTCTCTTATATATGCGAGTCGACCATAGGTCGCCTCGCATATATAAGAGAATGCATTGGCTTAACACATTAAAAATTATAAAATTGTTAAAGAATGTAAGAAAAAATGGTAAAAAGTGTTAAAAAAAAGATTTTTTTTAGGCCAATGCATTCTCTTATATATGCGAGGCGACCTATGGTCGACTCGCATATATAAGAGAATGCATTGGCACAGGGCATAACTGTAACTATCACAATGTGGTCAAGGAGCCAGTTCCAATGATATCCATATTTGTATGGTTCTATTGAGACAGACCGAAGATATTTTAGGCTGTTGAAGCTTTATTTGGCCGGTTTTGGCCGGTTTGTTGGGTAAAGGGTTAACTGTTTTTGGAAATTTGGTTATGCTAACAGACTTACAGATACATGTATATGAATGAAATCCATATAGTGTTTCCTGTGTTGTCATCTACTTATATTATGTTCTAACTTGAACAAAATTAAATTTTTTATAGAATATAAACTAAATAGGAATTCTGCAAACAAAATTTTTATCTAGAAAGACAGGTTAACGTTATGAGTTTGCGCATATCACAGCCCTCTTAATTCAGATTGTTTGGCTTCGGCAATCCGCTACGGCAACAGTATGCCGTGCCCCAGTTTGCTTCAGCAAATTGCTTCGGCAATGCTGATTGCCGTAGCCAATTATGAAGGCTGATATCATATAATAATTTACTTCCCAGAAGATGAGTCCTAAGCAGAATGAGGTCCCCAGAGGGTGAATTAGTGATGTAAGCACGGCATGCGGGATAGAATCAGTAAATTCACCCTCTGGGGACCTCATTTTACAAATGTGAGACACACTAAATTCATTCTTACAGTGAATACCAACTTATCGGTTTTATTCACTGAAATAAGTCACAATGTGCCAATGCATTCTCTTATATATGCGAGTCGACCATAGGTCGCCTCGCATATATAAGAGAATGCATTGGCCTAACAATTTTTTACAATTTTCACAATTTTTTCTTGTATTCTTTAACAATTTTCACCCATACAGAGCCCCAGACAATCATGAGCAGACGACACTCTTCTAGGTGCTTCTATATATGTGTGGGGGTCCCTGCAGGGTAATGGATGTTTTTTATTTTATGTCCTAAAAATTGTAAGAAACATTTATTTTAAAAAAATGATAAAAAATTGTTAGGCCAATGCATTCTCTTATATATGCGAGGCGACCTATGGTCGACTCGCATATATAAGAGAATGCATTGGCACAGGGCCGTTCTGTTGGTTTAAGGGTTAACAACATAATTGAAGCCTACCATTATTGCTTGATTCATTATTACTGGGCAAGATGCCGAGATGAAGGGTGCTCTTTATTGATGGTAAAATCTCATTTAGCTGTGAGATGGTTTTCTGGGCTTGCTGTACGCCATCTGGCTGAAATAATAAACACAATACGAAAGCTGTTGCATGATTTAATACAAATACTTGATTAGTCCAATTCATAAAAAAAGGAATATATTTTGTATCTTTATTAATAAGTTTGAGGAGAGTTCTTAACTAGCATATGTCAAGTTGATGCAACAGGTTGATAAATTGATATACATGTATGTGATTATTATTTTTCAATGTGACTGGGTATTAAAACCATAGCACTAATTTTGGCCTTACCAATATATTAAAACCATAGCACTAATTTTGGCCTTACCAATATAATTCAGGTGTCTATGTATATTTCTTCCCTGTTTATTGTTATATTTAGACATTACTTATGCCTCCTATATTCTTTCTATCACCTGCTTTCATGTTGGCAATTGACTTTTTATATCAATCATTTGAAGGCATTTTGAGTTTTACAAAATACAAAACTGCCATTCATTATTTAATACCATACCCTAGTCTTCTACTGCTGTTAATTTTCGGAATCCATAATGCGTAATTGAATAAGTTTGAGCTAACAAATGAAAACTTTTAATTCAAATAATCAATATATTAGGCACAAGGGATTGGAGGACAAGTTCTTTCTGATAATTAGATTAATGTCTTACCCTGTCTTTACTGAAGGACATGAGCATAGAGAAAAAGAGTCTGTAGAATTTTATCCTGGAATATATGGCTACAGCAAGATTGTGCTGCAAGAAAAACAAACATAGTTATTATTTACTTGTAAATACAACTATGTTAAAGCCACATGGCAGTTTGAGTTCCAAAATACACCTAATAATATTCACATTAAAAATTTTCCCGGTATCAAAATAGGTTGATAAATACCTGAACTACCTTTCTACATGCATTTATATGTCCTAGAAAATCACATTGAAGTCATCAAAACTTCAAACTGTGTACGGGCCCTGTACAAAAACAGTATACAGTTGTCGCCCGCTGTTGAGGGAGACATTGAGATTTGTCACCCGCTCGAGAACGGACATTCCGTTCTCGAGCGGGTGACAAATCTCGATGTCTCCCGAGAAGAAGGGCAACAACTGTTTTGTTATCCGATTATACCACAGAATAAAATCCTTGCCATCCACACGCACGATGTTGCACTGAGTCACGAGTGCTTAAATTTCTTTCCCGATTATGTATATTTTCAGTAACTACTTATCGTCCTATAGGATTTCTATTCCATAAAGATAGTCAAGTGTTTGATAATCAGCGTTTATTTACGATAATTTTGGTGGTTAAATCGTCAATATCGGTCCATGCAATGTAAACCAATAAGGCATATAGGTATGTTATCGCCTTCTGAAATGTGGCATATTCAATGTCGTCTTGTGCGCGTAATTTACCTGCGATGTTCATTTCATAACGGTCTTCCCCGAAAGCTATTGGGAAGTTGTCAATTTCATTAATGTACATTCATATGTGTCAGTGCTTCCAAGTACATGGCGATCCTCACACAAAATACTTCTATGATCACATTGCAGACATCGCGGAGCGGTCTGATAGCATGGATAAGCTTACAGTACCATTCATTCGCGACAAACGTATGCATTACGTTGTCTACCAGCAAACATTTATAACCAACCAACCTCAAGGAATCCACTCTTTCAATCTTGCACCATGAACATATTGAATCACGGAGATGTTTCGACATTAAAATTACATAATAACGCTTGTCCAATAAAAGTTTGAATATTAGTGTTCACTAAATATATGCATATTAGCAAACAACACAACTGGTGTGTTTTGCGAATCAGTTGAATATATAAGAACTATGATTTTTAGTACGTCGTAGTGATGTGAAATAGATGAGTTACTGCGGTGTGTGTTTGGAGATATTCTTGCAATATAACATCAGGCGGGCGACAAAAACAATGTCTCCCGGCTCAGCGGGCGACAGTGTGATTTGTCGCCCGGCACGTGACAGGACATGGGCCAATCAGAAGTGTGGAAAATAGGGAGGAGGGTAACAATACCATTTGTATTCATAAATATGCTAGAAAAGGAAACCGAATGTCCGAAAAATATATATTGCATTATCTTAACATGAAACTATTAAAAAACTTCACACACAGCTTTCTCTTTGTTTTAATCATCAAAATTATGTATTACCGTGGGTTCACTGGAAACAAATTAATCTTCTTATATAAGGAATGAACAATGAATGATTCAATGCTGCTCAGGATTTCAAAATGAATAGAAACAAACTATTTTCTCATTTCAGATTTTAATTCTCGATAGCAGGAAGAGGTGCTTACACTTGAAAGAGATGTTTCATTCACTTAGCTTCATAGCATGTGAGTTGAAGAATGTGGGGATTTTAGGGCTGTTTTGATGTTGTGGTTGTGGGTGTCCCCAAGAGTGTGTGGGGGGGGGGGGGGGGGGGGGGTAGTACTATTTATTTATGCAGATGTGTCTCATAAGACTCTAAATGAACTTCGAAATGTATGAATTCACCACTTAGTAATATTGAAAAATAACTGACACTGTGAAAGATATTCAAGAATTCTAAGATTTAGTAGCCCTTCCCCTATTTATTTCTGGGACTTTAGTTATGATTTAATTTGGCCCCTCCCCCAAATACCTGTTACAGGCAACAAATCAGTCATGGTTATAGCCCCGCCCCCTAGAATCTTAAGAAATTGTGGATGATAACCCTTTAATGATGGGAGCTGTGCTGGCGCAGCATTAAAGATACTGTGCATTCTCTTATATATGCGAGTCTCAAATAGGGATTCTAGGATATATAAGAGAATGCATTGGCACAGGGTTTTCGCAAAAGTTCAAGAAGCTCCAGTGATGGAAGGGTTAATATTATAACATATTCTAACCTCTTTCTCTCTTGATATATCAGCTTCTTGACCCTGTTTTGTTCTTGTATTCTGAAATTATATATTAATTTACTGATAAGTTTAGATAAGATGAAAATGTGCATTCATTAAGTACTTGTATCTAATGAGATGAAAGACTATTTGTTCAATTGTATTTTGATGTTTATGATGTACAAACCCAAACTACATGATAGAGTTCTCTCGCTTGACCATTACATGTACCACAAGTTGATTCCGTTCAAATATTGAAAATTTCTATGATAGATAGATAGATAATAATTTATTTAGTAATATATAACCAACATAACAATAAAGGGTACAAAATCAATAAAATATGGTATATATCACAGGGAGGTGGTATGACCAACTGGTCGTCTTCCTACACCTCCCATAGAATAAACATATTTCGACTCTGAGCTACTCAGCTACCCCAAGACAATGTGGTATTTCGTATTTGGCCTGCCAGACTAGTTATTATATGAGACTGAAATACAATTCTTCAAATATGGTTCTAACTATAGTTATTCAAATGAAAATACTTAATCATAATTTTAATCTATAAATTATAGATAGATTATAGATAGATTATAGATAAATTATAGATAGATTATAGATGACCAGAAAGAAGATGACTGATGAGATAGATATTATTTTATTATTGCGGTGATCAGAGTATTCTTGTCATAGATTCATTTCAATTAGACTAAGAGTGATAAATTTCTGGAAGAATTTCCTGGAGTATGGGGTAAAATGGACTATTCATATATGAATGTGTAGCAGTCAAAACAGCGGAGGTTTTTACATTTAACAGTGTCTAAATAACTATCAATAAATTCAACAAATAATTCATGTTTAAATTTTGTATTCCTATCTCTATGAGATTCTTACTAACCATGTCCAATTCAAGTCTGATTATAACGTGTCTGTCATTTGCAGGATGAGGTCCCCAGAGGATGAATTTAGTGATGCTATCCTACATAGCGGGCTAGCATCACTCAATTTACCCTCTGGGGACCTCATTCTGCTTAGGCCTCATCTTCTCTGAAAAGTTTCTTTATTATCAAATTTCTATAGAAACTTCTTCACATAGATTCTTTCTTTTTTTTCAGTTTAATTTTTCTATATCCCCAAATTGGCAGCCGACACATTGCATAATCAAGGTTCCCAATGGGTGTACATAACAAATTCACCATTTGCGAACTTCAATCTGAGTCTATGTCTAACATAGCAGATGAGGCCATGCAGAATGAGGTCCCTAGAAGATGAATTTGGTGATGCTAGCCCACATTGAAATCTGATACCATTTGAGACCAGATAGCACTGTGATACTCACTTTGAGTAATCTGTTATATTCATCCTCAATTTCTTTGAGCATCCCATTTGCCCGCACATCAGTGACATCACCTGCCATTTTAAATCCATAAGACATGGGTTGGAAGTCCTCCTATGGATAAGGAAAAGTCATTAAAGTATGGTGACTCATCTACAGTTACAAACACATCAACAAAATTGCATAAAATCTCGTTCATCAGAACTAAATTTACCATTAAATTAGATCTGGACCGAGCCTTAATGGGGACGAGTTATAGATTCTATTTATTACATGATCCAAAACATCGACAAAAAATACTTATATCAACAAATGGGATGCGAAACTAACATCGGTTTCTATAAGGCATGCGATGATGTTTCACGTAACTACTTGTTGTTTGCCCGCGTACAGAAATAGTCCCAGATAAATAAAGACTCTTTGGCGCATTTAATGGTGTATATTTAATGACATAACTTTTCAAACTCTTCATTCATGATAGTTTGTTGGAAAAATATTGGAAGCCATAGTATTTTGAGACGTAGCGTAATAAATGTTAACAGACGACAAACCGGAAGTCAAAGGTCACCTGGCACTATTTCCTGTTATTAAACGAACGTTTAATATCACAATTTATAGAATGGGTTTATTGAATGGAACAAGGGTAGGATCATGTAATAAATGATGTTGTCAGTTTCACAGGTGGATAAAGAACACAGAGGGTTAATTTCAGTGGAAAATCACTTCACTGCATGTAGAAACCACTGAACCCTTGAAAGCTACTGACATGAATCAGGTTAGATTCTCTTTAAAGATCTGAGCTTAATGGGAATCAAACCATCTTCCCCATATTGCTAACTGTGCCAATAGAGGAACAAGATGTATACATAATCCAAACTTACAGGAAAACTGTTGCTTATTCCTGCATATTAAATAAACTTCTATAAGTTGCAACTGGTTTTTGTGTGCAGACCTGACCAGTAGACCAACAATCATAAATGGAGAGTTTCTAGAACCCTTTCATGACTGGTGCCTCCTGAATTATTTCAAAAACCCTGTGCCAATGCATTCTCTTATATATGGGAGTCACCCATATGGCACCTCGCATATATAAGAGAATGCATTGGCCTAACAATATTTACCTTGATCTTTTAAGCCAGTGCATTCTCTTAATTATGCGAGGCTCCCTATGATAGACTGGCATATATAAGAGAATGCACTGGCACAGGGTTTTTAATGCTGCACCAGCACAGCTCCCATCATGAAAGTGTTACATAAATTGTGTGTGTCTAACTTCCTTTAACCCTTTCTTTATAAATTAATGAGTAGTTCACTTAGAAAATGATCAGATAATAACTTCAACAAACATCCAAGGATAAGAAGGCTCCTTTAACCCTTTCAGTGCCAAGTCCGATTTTTGTATCAACCCATATTTCCTTGATCGTTTTTAAAATTTATTGATTATAATAATGTGATAAATTGATGGAAAGAGCTCTTAACCCTTTCAGTGCCAGGGGCCGATCTCATCGGCCCTAATTTATGGTCTGTAAAATCGGCCCTAAAAAAAAAGAAGAAAAAAAAAGTAATAAGTTTGATGCCCATGAAAAACGTAAGATTCCCTGGCACTAAACCTACAAAATAAGTCTGTTAAAGAATATAAGAAAAAATTATAAAAATTGTAAAAAATTGTAAAAAATAATAACAAATGATGAAAAATTGTTAGGCCAATGCATTCTCTTATATATGCGAGGCGACCTATGGTCGACTCGCATATATAAGAGAATGCATTGGCACAGGGTATATGGGTTGATACAAAAAACGGACTTGGCACTGAAAGGGTTAAAACATTCTTAACCCTTACTTTACTAAAGTCATTGATGAGTAGTTCATTAGGAAATGTTCAGATAATAGGTTCAACAAACGACCTGAACATTTCCCACCAATAAATAGGATTTCTTCTGCACTTTTTATTGTCTGCCGTCTGCTCATATTTCCATCCCTTCAGATGAATAATAGACCATTCCAATATATCCTTTTATAACTGGGTGGGTGAACACTGAAATGTTATGTTTATACTGCTGTAAGGTATAAATGTCATAATATGTGATCATATAGAGAATAATCGCTTGATTGAACTGTTGACGTCAAATAATTCATGAAAGGTAGGGATGTTGTACAAACACGAGAGCGCATTGCACTCAAATGGTTTACAAAAGAGTCCCTGCCTCGAATGAATTATTTCATGTCACCAGTTCAATCAATTGATTATTATGTATATTATATTTCACTATAAACTCAGAAATCTGAATCATACCGCCATTATACCCATAATACATAAATTTTAACAGCACATATGAATATATAACGTCCTAGTTAAAGTGACATAATTCACTAGTAAAATTATCGTTAATAATTACTCGAGAAATCAAGGTAAATCACACAGGAATGGAATGAAATTATTTAACTCATACCTCTTCAAAAACAGAAGCTCGATTTATTCTGTTCCGACACATATCCACGATTTTCAGCATACAGATAGAGAAAGCTTTGAGGCATGTGTTTTCTATTAGATGTGGATCATGTAGATAAAGATTAGTGAAGACTGTCTGCGCAAGAGAATGGCCTTCTAACCAGGTTGCCTGAAATGAAAACGAACAGTCTGGGTGAGACAAAGGTGACCATGTCTATTAAAACCTATTATGAAAATATATTTTGAATGTCATTAACACTGTTTTCATTTTTTGTCAAAATATCAAAAAGTTAAATAAAACGTCCAATGCAGGTAATTTATTTCAATGTAGCGGTGTCTGAGACTCAAATATTATTTTTTATTTGGCCTAATAGATATTACTTTGTTTTCTTGTCCTGTACCATCCATAATTCTTCGCAAAATTACTGAAGTCAGACACACTTTTGAAAATGTCAGAGTCTGCTGTTAGTGCCTGCCATGTGCAAGCGGTCACTAAGATTAAATCCAGGCTTGGTCGGCAGGACATATACAGTATTGACGTTGATTGGGAGCAACAGGGTTTGACATCGAGTTATTGAAGCCTATGTTCAAGCTCAATGTTCGGCAACACGGTTAAACTAAACACCAAGCCATCAATGTCACACCATGAAATCGTCAATCCACCAGAATAAGATAACATTTCTTACAGACAGGCATCAAAATATGGTGCTGGTCATTTGCAGAATGGGGTCCACAGAGGGTGAATTTATTGAGGCTAGCCTGCACAGCGGGCTAGCATCTCTGAATTATTCCTCATGGGACCTCATTCTGCATGGCCTCATCTGCTATGAGGAGATCTAGACACAGATTTAAGTTCCCAGATGGTGATGTGCACTCGTTGGGCACCTTCGATTATGCATTGAGTCGTCTGCCAATTTGGGGATGTAGAAAAACTAAATTAAAAAAAATAAAGAATCTTTGTGAAGAAGTTTCAAGAAACTAAAAAACTTGTTAAATTGATAATAAAGATACTTTGCAGAAAAGATGAGGCCTAAGTAGAATGAGGTCCCCACAAGGTGATTTAGTGATGTTAACCTGCTGCATGGGGATAGCAACCACTAAATTCACCCTCCGGGGACCTCATTCTGCAAATGTCAGACACCATATTCTCAGGCCTGATGGTCATGTATTCACATTCTTACGCACGTGTAGATTCCACTCTGACCTCTAACAGCAACTATAATGAATCAACACTCTGCACCCAAAAACAAAAAAAACATTTTCATGAAGCTTATGTACCCTTATGACTACAGGTAAACAGAATGAGGTCCCCAGAGGGTGAATCTAGTGATGCTAGCCCCACTATGCAGGGAAGAGTCACTAAATTCATCCTCTGGGGACCTCATTCTGCAAATGACCAGCACCATATTTTGAGACTTGCTTACAGATGAGATTATGAGTTGTGTTCAGTCACACTTCTTACCATACAACTGAGCGTTGTGTTCAGTCACACTTCTTACCATACAACTGAGCGTTGTGTGTTCAGTCACACTTCTTACCATACAACTGAGCGTTGTGTGTTCAGTCACACTTCTTACCATACAACTGAGCGTTGTGTGTTCAGTCACACTTCTTACCATACAACTGAGCGTTGTGTGTTCAATCACACTTCTTACCATACAAGCGAGCGTTGTGTGTTCAATCACACTTCTTACCATACAACTGAGCGTTGTGTGTTCAGTCACACTTCTTACCATACAACTGAGCGTTGTGTGTTCAATCACACTTCTTACCATACAACTGAGCGTTGTGTGTTCAATCACACTTCTTACCATACAAGCGAGCGTTGTGTGTTCAATCACACTTCTTACCATACAAGCGAGCGTTGTGTGTTCAGTCACACTTCTTACCATACAACTGAGCGTTGTGTGTTCAGTCACACTTCTTACCATACAAGCGAGAGTTGTGTGTGTTCAGTCACACTTCTTACTATACAAGCGAGAGTTGTGTGTGTTCAGTCACACTTCTTACTATACAAGCGAGAGTTGTGTGTGTTCAGTCACACTTCTTACCATACAAGCGAGGGATGAATCCATAATTCCTATAAGCTCTTCTTGTGTCAGATCTTTGATTTTGACTGTTCCGGCCTGAAAGTGAAAAATTTCAAATTAGGACACTGTGAATTGAATTGGATAGTATGGCAGAGGATAGGATAATTTTTATTAACAAAATTTCATTTTTATTTATTTTACAATATCGGAAAAAAGTTGGGTTCGTAAACCAGGCTATTGAATCACTGTTACAGTGATGATACCAGCCAGTAGTCTAAAGAACCTTCTTGCACACTAACCATTGAATCACTGTTACAGTGATGATACCAGCCAGTAGTCTAAAGAACCTCCTTGCACACTAACCATTGAATCACTGTTACAGTGATGATACCAGCCAGTAGTCTAAAGAACCTTCTTGCACACTAACCATTGAATCACTGTTACAGTGATGATACCAGCCAGTAGTCTAAAGAACCTTCTTGCACACTAACCATTGAATCACCGTTACAGTGATGATACCAGCCGGTAGTCTAAAGAACCTTCTTGCACACTAACCATTGAATCACTGTTACAGTGATGATACCAGCCAGTAGTCTAAAGAACCTTCTTACACACTAACCATTGAATCACTGTTACAGTGATGATTCCAGCCAGTAGTCTAAAGAACCTTCTTGCACACTAACCATTGAATCACTGTTACAGTGATGATACCAGCCAGTAGTCTAAAGAATCTTCTTGCACACTAACCATTGAATCACTGTTACAGTGATGATACCAGCCAGTAGTCTAAAGAACCTTCTTGCACACTAACCATTGAATCACTGTTACAGTGATGATACCAGCCAGTAGTCTAAAGAACCTTCTTGCACACTAACCATTGAATCACTGTTACAGTGATGATACCAGCCAGTAGTCTAAAGAACCTTCTTGCACACTAACCATTGAATCACTGTTACAGTGATGATACCAGCCAGTAGTCTAAAGAACCTTCTTACACACTAACCATTGAATCACTGTTACAGTGATGATTCCAGCCAGTAGTCTAAAGAACCTTCTTGCACACTAACCATTGAATCACTGTTACAGTGATGATACCAGCCAGTAGTCTAAAGAATCTTCTTGCACACTAACCATTGAATCACTGTTACAGTGATGATACCAGCCAGTAGTCTAAAGAACCTTCTTGCACACTAACCATTGAATCACTGTTACAGTGATGATACCAGCCAGTAGTCTAAAGAACCTTCTTGCACACTAACCATTGAATCACTGTTACAGTGATGATACCAGCCAGTAGTCTAAAGAACCTTCTTGCACACTAACCATTGAATCACTGTTACAGTGATGATACCAGCCAGTAGTCTAAAGAACCTTCTTGCACACTAACCTCAACTGATTGCTCCAGGTTGAGGACCTTTCTATTTATCTGATTGCACATCATTCCGGCATCCATTTTGGGATCCATCATCTCTATTGCTGACATGGCCTCAAATAGACCAAACCTGAAATGATGAACGGTCTAGAGGGGTAACAGAACAGAGAATCCATTATTTATATTGCTGACATGGCCTCAAGCAGACCAAACCTGAAATGATGAACAGTTCACATGGGTAACATAGCTTACAGAGGATCCACTATTTATATTGGTGACATGAACTCAAATAGACCAAACCTGAAATGATGAACAGTTCACATGGGTAACATAGCTTACAGAGGATCCATTATTTATATTGGTGACATGAACTCAAATAGATCAAACCTGAAATGATGAACAGTTCACATGGGTAACATACATGTAGCTTACAGAGGATCCATTTTTTATATTGGTGACATGAACTCAAATTGATCAAACCTGAAATGATGAACAGTTCACATGGGTAACATAGCTTACAGAGGATCCATTATTTATATTGGTGACATGAACTCAAATAGACCAAACCTGAAATGATGAACAGTTCACATGGGTAACATAGCTTACAGAGGATCCATTATTTATATTGGTGACATGAACTCAAATAGACCAAACCTGAAATGATGAACAGTCAACTATCTACAAAATTTATGCAGAGATTTATGCAAAAATAATTGAAACAGTCCTAACATTTAAACTCAACTTGCATTGCCTCAGACATAGTTGATGCAAAAGGGAAACATCCAAAATAAAAGGTTGCAGACCACACGTCCCCAAAACGAAGTAGCTTTTCGGGAAATGTCTTTTTTAATGAACAAAATATCAAATTCTGGCAAAATTAGACTCCAACTAGACGATGATCTGCATGTTCTAAAAGGTGACACACACACTAAGTATCAAGATATTCTTATGAAGATTGCTCAATTTATCATTTGGACAACACAAATATTATTTCTGAGTCAAATAAAATCAAATGTTCTTAAATGTGAACCAAATATCAAGAAATTCTTTCAATATTGCTCAAGGAGCATAACTCAGTCAAAATTCATCGCACTGTAACCAAATTGGAACTTGTCCTGCGACTTCTCAAAAGTGAACTGTTGAATATTGCTAAAGTTACCATCTGGACAACCGAAAACAGCGATTTCCAAGTCGAAAAATGCGAATAACTCTTGTCAAAAATGATGGGACTGTGAACAAAATCGAACTTGGTCTGCGTCTTGTAAACCAAGTTCCAAATATCAAGAAATTCTGTTGAATAATGTTCTCAAGTTATCATCACAGACAGATGGATGAAAGGATGGATGCCCCGCCATGCTGATTATAATAGTCCTCTGAAATTTTTCTGCAATGTTTATCAACACCCTTACAAGTGACAAACAGTTTAACTGTACATGAATTTAACAAGATTTCTAAAAGCTAAATGTTAATTCCTTTTCGTTGATTCCTGTTTATTAATTCAATCTTCGAATCAGTCAATATGTAACAGTGTGTTAACCTTTCTATACTGAATAGATTGTTCCATTCATTTATAAATTATACATTGGAATGAATTAAGGTCTATTTCTTCATCTGGAGGGGTGTTCAGGAAAAATGAGCAGATAACAGTATGACGAAAATATAAATACATATACAGAAGGATCCTTTGGTGGGAAATATTCAGATAAGTTCAACAAACGCTCATTAAATTTGAGGTTTCATTCAATAAAAAATACGAGATTCGCAAGAGCCTATTGCCTGACCAAGAAATAAAATGGTGAGGATGAACATACGATGAGTCATGAAGCAGCTCCCCCAGTTTGAGGTCGTTGGCCGCCTCGACAAAATCATCTGTTATTTCCTCCCATTGGTAATTTCTTTGATTCGTACAAGAGCCATTCTCTGATAGTTCTTCGTCCATCTGAAAGAAACCATAAGTAAAATATCAGTGGTTTAACACTTTCTTTACTAAATAGATTCTCCCATTCAGTTATAAACATATACATTGGAATAAACCATTATTCATCTGGAGGGATATTCAGGAAATATAAGTGCAAGACAGGCTGACAAGGTGATAATACATGTACAGATGTATTGCTATTCATTGTTGGAAATGATCAGATAATATGCAGGGTTCACACTTTCATAGGCCAAAATGGCCAATGGCCAATTTTTTTCAAAGATGGCCAAAAATAATTTCATTTGGCCAAAGTTTTGTTTACCCCAAAATCGGAAATCTGATTCAAAAACCCCAATTGATTTTGTAACGGGAGCGACATGAGAATAAAATTTATAATATGATCATCTGCTAATTGATTAGGTGATACAGCTGAATAGGTAACAAAAGGAACTAATGGCAGTGCATTATCCAACAATGGGCCACCAAATTCAAACAGTAATGAGGATTAACACTAATGAATCCTTTGTCAGTCATAAGGCTGAATGGTAGATGGTGGGTAGCGTACTAGTATATTGTCAAGTAATAATATTGGGACTAAAGAAGTCTAGACACAGTATTTGAAGGAATGGACATAATTATATAGTGTGTTAGATGTTAAATAAAACAAAAATATTCATTAATTGTGAGACTAGAAAATGAGGATTTAATTTGGTCAAAGTTTTTTTTAATTTGGCCAAAAAAAAATCAGAATTGGCCAAAATATTTTTCAGCTAAGGCCAAAAGGAAGAATACCTGAGTTTAGGGTAACATGAGGGGGAAAAAACAGGGGCGGGCGGGCGGTACTTCATTTTATTTTATTTTTTCATTTTATTTTTCACGGGGAATAATATTTAAGTATTCGTGCCTTCTAATCGTCTGCCAGTGTCACTCGTATATAGCTTGGGCAAGTCATTGTCACACTAATCAATGCCATGGTAGCTTTAATCAGTTTAATGGTGTTGCAGAAGTTCAATGACATGTATACAGCATGATATTAAATGATATTATATATAGAATAAGTGTCTAGTGTTGAAAATTAAACGGTTTATGTTCACGCTGAAGCTCGGATATTACAGGCCAAATCATACGAGTGGACATATTACTGTTCAATTTCCCACACAAGACACTTATGATATTTTGTTTATCCACCGACTCGAATACTAAAATTTTTTGCGAAATATTCAACTCAGAAGGTGAATTTAACAAGAGTTCCTCCATTGGAAATGGCACATACATGCGGCAACGCCAACGTGGCGTACATAACATAATCAATATGCAAAGCGGTGGTGGCATTCACACATGTAAAACAAAGTAAGCACCAAGAACAATATATGTGCATTGATTACCCTATGACTGATGTTGCATTCGGATCATTGCGACACAGAAGATGTTGATTAATCGGGTCCGGTTTTCTGTAGAACTAATGAATATTTAATGAGAAATAGTTCTACTAGAAAAAATTTAGTTCTACCAGGCACATACCACTCCTACTGCATGGGAACACACAGACTCATGTTACGCCAGGCTTATAATTTTCAGGGTGGATGCGGTGAGAGGTGGATAAACTATAATAATGCCAGGAATTTTGAGCTTTGGGTCGATTTCAAAAGGGTCAGAATTATTTTTATTCTGACATTTTATTACTATGTCCTTTTCTGTCAGTTCATAATCCGTGTGGTACCGGTTCACGCACGACAACATGTCTGTGCTATAGTTGACAGGCGCCATGATGTTTCTATTCTGATTCATATGAACGCATTTGTGAAGTTTAATGGCTAAAATGCAGGATCTATCCGCACAAGGAAGTGTTTCCGTCATATTCAATCGCCATGTGCAATCGGCAAAATATACGGTTACTTTCGATTTGCTAGTTAATACATATTCCTGCACAAGTATCGCGTGTTTTCTGGTTTCCGCTTTCGAGAAATCGGCGAGGTTTGCCGAACAATGACGAGGGAATACGAATATACTACAACAACAATGGCGGCACTTCTGTTTTTCGAGAATTGACGATATTTGCAAGGAAATGGTTTACTTGTTTAAGCTAATTCCGTAGTCGCAAATTCCTAATTATAAAAAAAATAAAATGAAGTCGGAGGAAATTTTTGAAAAACGATAAAATGGAATTTGGCGGCAGGTTTTGAGTAGGGGCGGGCGGGTTACCCTAAACACAGGTATTCTTCGTTTTGGCCTAAGCGTTAACACTGATAATAAGAACTTATTAGGCCAATATAAAACAAATTCTTGATTCTCATATCCTCCTAACTATATTTACTCCCCTGTTCATGTTTTTTAATTTTTATGTAAACTTATTTTTCTCATGCCTAGCTTATCCTTCAAAGAACATTGCAATGACCAATTATCAGTCTAGTTTTACCAAATTGGGCAATTTAAATCACCTGGTATTGTATAAGGTAGGATAGTAAGGATACTTCTTCAATTTCTAGAACTGACCATGACCATTTATGTTAGCCAGAATAGAATACATGTACAAAAACTTTATTTCACCCATGTGTCAAGTGCCTCAAAATCAGTGACATTAAGACTACAAAAGAATTAAAACAGAACTGAGTAGATAGAACAAGAGATGAAAAAACGCATAGAATTTTGACCCACATATTTTAACCCTATACATGTACAATTATCTTACAAATAAAAATTAGGTTTTATATTTATTATAACACACATGTGGGTGCTCCTCATAATTAAAGGAGGGATATCCATTTTAGAACAGATGAAACCAAGTTAACTGATAATCCACAAACAAGTTGGGAATTGGCTAGATTAAGGTAGTAGGGCCCTGCGAATTGGGCATTTTCATTTTGAATCGAATCTCGAATCGAATCAGCCAAATGATTCTGAATCGCATCTTACTAGTACCGGTATCTCAAATTGAATCCTCATTGTATTAGGCGTATCAATAGTGAAGATGTAGATAACACTTGACTGAGTGGCTTTACCATTATCAATTTACTCACTTCGTAACGATGATAAGTGATCATCAGTATATAATAGAACTATTATCCATAAATGGATCAAATTTGCATTTAACCAATTAATCGCGCATTCTTTGTGGCCATCTCTGCTATACAATAATGAAACAGGACAGCCGATTTAAAATTGAATCAGATGAAAGATTCCGAATCGCATTGAATCGAATCGCAGGGGTCTAGATTAAAGGATTACTCTGGTCTAGATTGTTTTTATTGTTATCGATCGCAGCTAATCCACTGAACATGGTGCCGAAAAGATGTTTCTGATAGGCCGCCCATAACTGAAGTTATGCCGATTTAATGTTCCACCATGGATTATGCAGTCTGAATAGTAAATAGTGACCCAAGATGAGGGACTAATAGCGACACACAGTGTCAAATACTGTCAAACTTGAAAGGCTCACGAAATTGGCTTGTATCTACCGGCGCGCACTGATCATTTATACAGAAATGGCTGGACTATCGGAGCTGAAAATTTGTATATACATGTAAGAGGTAAATTGACCTATAAGTTAAATTAGATAGGCCCCGTTGACATCAGATGTCTTAAAAGGGCACTAATTATTGATTAATAAAATAATTAATAATATAACTACAATGGTTGCAATCTGGTCGGTGTAAATTGAAACATTGGGTAAATTGACCCATAAAGTGTCAAGAATTAGATCCCATTGACTTCAGATGACTTAAAGGGGCAAATATGTGACCCCTGATTTGTGAAAATAAATTGGTGATGGGAAATGTTAAATGCAAAACACATGCATTCCATAAAACCAATTAGAGTTACTCGCTACATGGTCTGTGTATTAATTCATTACTGGTCACCCAATGCTGAACAGAAGCTTGTGTTCGGCTTTTCTATTCTGAAATGCATTATACAAAACATCTAATTTTCTATTCTGAAATGCATTATACAAAACATCTAATAAAACATTCATTATTGACCCAAACTCCACCAAACTTCATATAGTAAAAGTTTGAACATAAATACATATGTATGAACTTTATTTGTTATATTTCCCATTATTTGAACTTGTGTTCGGTTATGTTCAGTTGTGTTCAGCTTAAGTTATATGAGGACCAGTCAGTTAGTCTCGTTCCTAGCTCAGACACTCTGCTCACTGTTCCATCCAACCAACTCCACGACGTAACGCTTCCGCCGTCAGAGTCCAGTAAGTGCCACCATCTTAGGGGGGCGGAATTCTGCCACCTACTATTTTTGGATACAACGACATGAGCTAATGATGTAGTAGCTATACTGATTTCCTGTGCACCAGTACACCTGGGCATATCCCATTCGTTCTTCAATTTCGATTAACAATGAGCCGAGGATACAGTTTACGAGAACTTTCATCCAGCATTGGCGACTATCCATGTATTGAGTGTACAAAACAAGTCAGACCACGACAACACGCCCTTTCTTGTGACAGATGCGGCCAGTGGCATTACACAGAACTGTTATTTTGACGCCATGAAGGGGCTTTCTTCAATTAACTTTGTATGCAGCAGATGGCCCGACAGAATTACATCAAAACAAATAATATCAGCCTGACAAACTTGGTATCTGACAGAGTAATTATTTTTGTCAGAATACCCACCAGGTTGCGATCCCTGGTCCGCTAGCACGAGAGAGCAGTATGCTACCTCTCGGCTACCGACTTCCCAGTCTAGTCGCTACATGCCGGAACGTTCCGCCTTAGTGAACGTTCAGACGACCACGATTCAATCGTAAGTGGAAGGATTTCCGTCGTATGAAGTAATCGGTAGTTAGACTGCGCATGGTCACGTCAATATCGCAAGTCAAAAAATAATATCAAGCACTGTTTTATTTTAGATTCAAAATCGTGGCATATCCTTGGATACATCCACTTGCGACGTAATCGCAGTCATGTGTATGTAAAAATCATGGCCGCAAAGATCGCAGGGTAGTCAATCACAATCACATGCTTACTAACAACCTACATTATCATCATGTACGACGACATCGCAATCGTGTGAACAAAACTATCTACTATTTTGATGGGCCCGATTCCTCCACTTACGATTGAATCATGGTCTTCTGAACGCTTACTTAGTGAACGTTCAGACGACCAAGATTCAATCATAAGTGGAAGGATTTCCATCGTAGGAAGTAACCGGTAGTTAGACTGCACATGCTCACGTCAAAATCGCAAGTAAAAAAATAATATCAAGCACTGTTTGATTTTAGATTTTAGATTTATCCTTGGAAACCTCCACTTGAGACGTAATCGCAGTCGTGTATACGTAAAATTGTGGCTGTAAAGATCGCAGGGTAGTCAATCACATGCTTTACGAACAACCTACGATATGATCATGTACTAGTACGACGACATCGCAATCGTGTGAACAAACTATCCACGATCTCGTCGGACCCGATTTCTCCACTTACGATATTGTATCGTGGTCGTCTGAAAGTTCACTTAGTGAACGTTCGGACGACCACGATACAATCGTAAGTGGAAATTAAGAATTCCGTCATAGGAAATAACCGATAGTTGGACTGCGCATGCTCACGTCAAAATCGTAGGTCAGAAAATAATATCAAGCACTGTTTGATTTTAGATGCGAAATCGGGGCGTATCCTTGGTTACCTCCACTTGCGACGTAATCGCTGTCGTGTGTATACGTAAAAACCGCAGCTGGAAATGACCGTAGGGACTAGGGTAGTCAAACACATGCTTTAGCCTAGGAAAAACCTACGATATCATAAATTAATGTACGACAACATCGCAATCGTGTGAACAAACTATCCACGATCTCGTCGGGACCGATTCCTCCACTTACGATTCAATCGTGGTCGTCTGAACGTTCACTTAGCGTAGAGGAGGCTGAGCGCTAGGATTAGGAACGAGTCCAACCGGTCGGTGTCACGAAAATTGGCAAGTCGTTCAATTAAACCGAATAATGAAGGACTTCAGCAATCCTAACGAGCGTTGCAGGGAATGTGATGCTTATGTATAAGAGAGTTGTATCCACAAATATGTCACTACTACTTTTAAATGAATATAATTAATTTTGAAGACGACAGATTTTTCACCGTTTTTCTTGGCGACTTCTTCTTCTCAAACCAAATTGTCGTTTGTGACGCACCTTTGAATCGTTCCAGATATTACTCTGTGCAGGAAAGCGTTAAAAATAACACGGAGTATAAAAACGTCATAACTCTTCGCAAACATACAGCTATCTATGCAAACTCCAGGCAGAGTTATCTCTCATCGCTACGCTGATATACCACTGCCATAAGGATGGTAACTTTTTTATGCGGAGGGATACCTCTATTTTTAGACTGGGGAATCCCATTCAAAATGTCCGCGGGCTTTTCAAGTTCAACTCCCCGAAAAAAATCGAAAGCTGTGTGTTTTGCCTGCTTAACATCATTTTTAATAGCACATGCACTGGCACATGTACAGCAAATTAAACAATACACGGAAAGCAACACCAGGTTGATTCAATTTCTGACGATGATTAGCTAGAGTAGCAACGGAAATATAATATTATTCGACAAGCTGTACAGTGAAATAATGAAAGTTACCATAACAAAATCGTATTTAATACACTGTGGCTTTGTAGAGATACAGTTGTAAATATTATGACCTAATTTTAGCTATTTTGATAGGCAAGCATAAATAAATAATATGCTGTTACATGTCTGTACTGTTGTTAACATGCTTGACAAAAGTTCTCAGAAACAATATCTATTTACATAGATTCAAGTTGTTACATTTGTGTTCAATCTCTTACTGGTACTAGTACAGTAATGCCCTAATGACTCCATAGTCCATAACCACAGCGGAATTACGGGTAATTTTTCAGGATTTAGTCGGAAATATCGCTCGTTGCCATTCATTGGAATGGCTCAGAGCTTTCGATGAATGGCAACAACTTGCCAACAAGCCATATTTCCGCCTAAATCCTGAAAAAAATTACCCATACATTTTTTAAAACATTTTTTTTATGTATGACTTTGACAACTTATGATTATTATGTTAGTACCTTGGTGTGGGTGGTCTGTTGTGAATTTTCCATTTTTATTACTTTAGCAATAAATGAGTTAAAGCTTTTTTTTCTTTCCAAAAGTGTATTCTCCCAACAGTTTAAATTGTGGGTGAGAGAGATATCTGCTTTGATGGATGGACACATGAAGGACTAGATGGGTGTAATGCAGTTAGTATACCACCATTCATATGGGACATTGGGGTATAATCTTTTTTTGTTATATAGTTAATGTTATTTTGAAACTGGCAATTTAAATTTATCACTACATATATGTACATGCAGACACCTGGTTTTATGAACAGTGGGGCCTCAAGCAATCTGCCCCTTCACATGTATATTTAGAACACAATTAAGATGCTTTATAATTTCCCCGAGAGCACTTCAAAATTGATACTAACTCAATGAAAGTACTTTTCAATTACTATTTGAATTATTATTACCAAAGGATACCAAAGCCACTCAAGATAAAGAATATGTAACCACAATTTCACAAGTTTAATGAAGATAAATTACTAACCAAACATCTTACAATGTTCTAAAAAAACTGTTCTGTCCTTGTTCTTTATTTGAGAATCAAACTAATTATCTCAAAAAAAATCTCTTGCATTCAAATACAAAAACAGAAACAGAAAGTTCATGGAAGAGATAAAGCACCTTTAAATGGTATCAATGCTTGAGGATGGAAGTGATCCATCATGTGGTTCAACCAGGCTCTGCTTAATATGTTAACACTTATCTTAAATTCAAAAAATTGCCATTGTTTTTTTCTTCATTTTAATATATCTGCTGTTCGCAAATATTTCAACTGAATTTCAAGAATATGGTATACATACATATGCATACAAACTTACATGTAGCCTGTAGGCTTATCATATATTTTAATGTATTACATTATAACAACTTTGAGCAAAGATATTTTCCATATCTATTTGATCACACAACCAGGGTGTTTCACATCACTTTAATAATGCAATGAGATAAATATCTTACCATGTTTCAACAATGCGGCACTCATCCACAACAACAGCAGTAGCTGTGTCTTTAAAGCTGTCCTTTATCAAGTCTTAACAAACGGATAAATTCAATAATGCCACAGGATATGTTATATGATAAAATAACTCACCTTTTGCAACATCAGCCAGCCACAGGTACATGTCCATTGGGCACTGAATTTTTTACTACTTGGTTTACGGATTTCCCCAACCCCCCAAAAAAACCTTTTTCTAATAAAAAGAAAATTTTAGTTTTCGGTTATTTTATTTCCGCCTATGGGAATACTAATCCAGCCATACAGTGTACATGTACCGGTAATTGTTTTTAGAAATAAAGTGTACAACATCGATTGAACAGCGAAGCCACCTGGTGATAATTATGGTATTGATTATTGAATGTCAACGTAATCATGCCAGGTGGACACTGATATTGGCAAATGTTTTGCATCTATATGGAACATCCAAATAAAAAAATATATTTGCCCATGCTTATATTAGATGAGGACATTATTATACAGCAAATATTTTATTTCTACCGACTCTTTATTTTGACAATTTAAATTAAAAAAAATACACAGATTTTATTTTTTTATTCCTCCCACCTCCCCTATCTTTGAGCCAAAAAATATCTGTTAACCAAGTAATAATACATAAAATGCCTTGGCACTGTCAGTTGTGGCATTCGCTCTCGTGTCCAACATGCAGGTTCAATATTGAGATCAGCATCCATTTATCTTGGGGTATCACATTCAATGGACTGACTATTAATACTGTTGATACTATTACTATTAATACTGTTGATTCTCGTACATTCTTTTTTAATTTTAATAAATATTGGAGCAATAAAATAAATGACAGTCTTCCCATACCCAACTTGCGATACTATAAAGTTATGGTAGGCCTACATGTATGCACACTGTGTTCCCGTGACGTATTGCGATAATTGCCAACCAGATAATAATATATTTAATTATTTTGGCATCTCAGTTATTATTACAGAATACAAACTACAATCAGCTAATGGGGTCATGGTAACGATAAATGCACTCCAGTTTCAGTCGGCGTGAGAATGAAATGTTGCCGTAAATAATTGCTGTCTGCTTCAATTCAGACTATATTTTCTTCCGTGGTTCTGATAAAAGGCTTTCTTTTCTCACAATTATGAAACTGCAATAAAATTGATCATCGGTCGCATATTGATCTTACAGTACCGATATTAAACAGTGACCAAAAGAACTACATGGTTGTTTGATCGATTAACGGAAGAAAATGAACTTACCGGTAGTTCAACTTACCAGGGCTTATATTTCGGCGAGAATCCAAATCTAGATTTTCGTATATATTCTCGCAAATTACCCTGGATTCTCGTGAAAAAAGTATATATCGATTCTCGCAAGGATTCTCGCAAAATCAGATGAAAAATATGGCATATGCCCTGCTTGCAAAAATATCAAACACGTGTGCATTTATGTAGAAAACTACTACACTAGAATGACACTATCACGTGACTGGTGTGCATTTATGTATACAGAAATGCACACAGTGTGCATCTATGTTATTAGTCCAAAATTGACTATACATTGGGATATCTTTAGTATCCCGTAGATTTTCGACTACTATGTTATGTATAAAACATCGACCCCATTAGCATCAGTACCAGTATAGGAAACACTACATGTATGTTGGGTTCAAACCCACCATTTTTCAACAATATGACACTCATCTATCACAATGGCAGAAACAATTCTCTGGAAACTTTCACTGCCAATCAACACTCCCCCAGTTTTGCTGTTTAGCAGTGTCTCAGGGTGACAAAAAATTATGTCAAACACAATCTTCCCCTGTATGAGTTCATGTATATTGACACATTCATCTCTGCTGGTGGTCACTTTGCAGTCAATGTTAAGCTTACATCCTCTCAAGTTAAGTTTCTCTATCTTGGAAAGTTGGTCCTCGTGTGTGATATTAAGAGGACTTATAATTAAAACTGTGGAATTCGAATTCTGTTTAACTTTCACTAGCTTCAGCAAATTTGGCAACAACAAATAAATTAAACTTTTCCCGTAACCAAACGGCAGATTAACGATGACGTCTCGTTGTTCTTCGTATATTAATCGAAGTGCTTCGATCTGCTTCTCTTTCAAATCATGCTTAACCCCGATTAAATCTTTAGAAATGTTTAACGCAGATTTAAAATTCATGAATGTCGCCATTTTACAAAAACACAAGTTTAGGAAGTCTATTTTTGGCGCAGTAAATCGTCGGAACTATATTTATTCACCTATTATCTTATTTTGACCGCCAAATGTTTGCAATAGTGGTAATTCTTTTGGTATTCTTTCGGTATTTATAAGAACAATATGAACTGGACCAGACATAGACAATTGTAACCCTAAAACATAAGAATTAAAAACACGTAAGAAATTGTTACCAAAAAATGTCCTTATGGCAGTGCTATTTCGCAGTGTAACGTAGAGGGCGCTGTATGGAGTTTGCTATCTATGTGTTCGGAGTAATGTTATGTACCAGTGCATTAAATGGAGTCACTCCAGGCACACCAACTTCCGGCGTATGTTTTTGCATCTCTGAAAAATTATAAAACAAAAGCTGCTTCAAAATTTTAATATGATGGTTATCTCAAAATTCAGTCCTTATCGCTTCAACTAATGTTTGTCTGAATTCTCATTTGAATTGTGTGCAATTCATTACTATTCTTCACTTTCAACTTGAAAGATAAGTAAGTTCTGAATGCGAGGAAGACCGATCAATCTATTTTACCTCGATGAATGATCATGATGTGATCGGGCTATTATTACGTGCGCTCGCGCAACAGTATGGCGATCAGACAGATTCGTAGGTTGGTGTCACCCTACTCCGTTTCACTCCATGACGTCACCAAAAACGACGTAAAACTTCGTGGCGTTCTGACATTTTTACTGTGCCGCGTTTTTGCTATGTTTATTTTATGTGTTGTTTTCGATTATTTGTTTGTCGCCGATATCGCCATTTGTCGGGATTCCCTGTTTCTATATTTAAAACTGGCGGCAATCTCACACGACTTCCCCGTCAAGAACATTTTGGGCTGAAGTTTGTTAGATAGTGCCGTCCACCTCCCCCAAGCCCACCCACCCTACAAGTGATTTTTCCTATAGTGTTTTTGAAACGCGTCTCTTTGTGGTGTCATTCTTTTGGTATGCCCGTTATTTCGTAAAGGTGATTTTTTACGAAATAACGGGTATGTTAGAGTTATATTTCTTTGAAAAAATCAAAACATTGGGCGACAAATTTCCTCGACGGGGAAGTCGTATGATATTGCCAAACTGGCATGCTCGTAGTGAGCCTCGATTTCGATTTTTTTCTCCCAGGTCAAAATACGTCGAGTTATGACAAAAATAGATCGACCTACATTTTCTCCATCAGAACTCTACATCAAAGAGTCTATAGACTCCTTCGGGGCCTTCATAGACTCCTTCATTTGGGTATTTTTACTTATAATTGGGAAGTTTTATCATTTTTGGTTCGTGCGAAGACCTCTTTTTATCGTGCGGGAAAAGAGAGACATTCAAAACGCGATTTCGTAATTCGACGCAATAGGCTGAATATCATAACCTTCAGCCGAGTTCCGGGTCAAATACGACGAATGACGTAACACAAAACAAAACGCATTTGTTGACACAAACACCGTTTGAAGAGTTTATTATTACATAAAATGATCGTTATTGATTAATTATTGATATTTATTGTTGCATATTGGCTGCTATCAATATTTACACAAATGGTATTAATTATTTCTTATAATTGCTCCTTTGGTCAACTTTGACTATCGGAAAATGAAAATGAAAATATGCCGCTGAAAAAAATGTAATCGATATTAAAGTCTCATCCTTTCGGCAACATGGAATTGGTTTTAATTACTTAAATGATTAATATAGTAATTTGTCTTTTATCTGTGATGAAATGAGAAATGGTAATTGTCTTTTTTTGCTAACATTAAATTAAATTAAATAAATTAAGTAAAATACAGTGAAATTATTTTTTAAATTATTGTTTATTACATTTTTGCGCACGTTGGCATCTCTCTGAGTGCATTCTAGTTTATAGATCGATCGGTGGTTCACACAGTCTTGATTAAGTGAGGCAACTGCCTGAACAGGTCAGTCTGTGATGTAGTCATACAATATTTTGCAATTTATGTAATGTCAATGTCGAAGGCTAAAGCAGTCCTTAAAATAAGATGAGAACCAGAATCATGTTAATCGTGTAATTGACAATGAATGGTATCATAACCGCACGTTACCGTAACTTCACCGCAGTGACCGTCTCATTACCGCTGTGGATACCATAATACTACCGGTAATATCGCAGTCATTACCTGGGTATCACCCCATTTTTATACGCCCTTTTTGAAAAAAAGTCTTTTTATGTTATCAGTCTGTCCGTCCGTCTGTCCATCCATCCGTCTGTCCGTTAACATTTTTGGTTTCCGATCGATAACTCCAGTTTGGATTATTTTATCTTAACCAAAGTTGGTATGTGTATTTCCCAGCTAAGTATACAGGCCAAGTTCGAATATGGGTTCCGTCCAATTATTTTTACATGAGTTACGGGTCCTTTTTCGACTTAGAAATTGACCGTCTGTTAACATTTTTGGTTTCCGACCGATAACTCCAGTTTGGATTATTTGATCTGAACCAAAGTTGGTATGTGTATTTCCCAGCTAAAGATATAGGCCAAGTTCGAATATGGGTTCCGTCCAATTATTTTTACATGAGTTACGGCCCTTTTTCGACTTAGAATTTGACCATCTGTTAACATTTTTGGTTTCCGACCGATAACTCCAGTTTGGATTATTTGATCTGAACCAAAGTTGGTATATGTATTTCCCAGCTAAAGATACAGGCCAAGTTCGAATATGGGTTCCGTCCAGTTATTTTTACATGAGTTACGGCCCTTTTTCAACTTAGAATTTGACCAATTTCATAACATTTTGGTTTCCGACCGATAACTCCAGTTTTTATACGCCCTTTTGAAAAAAAGGCCGTATTATAGTATTGGTCTGTCCGTCCGGGCGTCCGTCCGTCCGTCCGTTAACCTGTTGTCCGGATGATAACTTTAGTTAGAGTGAACCAAAATTAGTAAAATTTGGTATGTGGGTTTATTTGCCGAAAAGTAAGTTCAAGTTCGAATTTGGGTTCCGCCCGCCAATTTTCACCGGAGTTATGCCCCTTATTTAACGTTTTTTGACTTAGAAAATCCTTGAAATTTGTTGTCCGGATGATAACTTTAGTATAGTTTATCGGAATGAATCCAAATTTGGTATATTACTTTCTCCCACCAAAACACAGGTCAAGTTCGAACTTGGGTTCTGTCCGACCATTTTTGGCAGAGTTATGCCCCTTTTTCGACTCAGAAAATTCAGTTTTTCTTATGTTTTTTGGTTTCCGGATGATAACTCGATTTTGGAATGTTTATACGCAAAACCCGTATTTTTGTGGATTACATATATCGAAATACAGCTCAAGTCCGAATTTCGTTTTAATCCGATAATTTTTGCGAGAGTTATGGCCCCTTTTTTGACGTAATTTGACTTAGAAAATCCATGAAATTTGTTGTCCGGATGATAACTTTAGTTAGAGTGAACCTATTTCAATCAAATTTGGTATGTGGGTTTATTAGGAGAAAAGACAGCTCAAGTTCGAATTTGGGTTCCGTCCGCCAATTTTCACCGGAGTTATGCCCCTTATTTGACGTAATTTGACTTAGAAAATCCCTGAAATTTGTTGTCCGCATGATAACTTTACTAGAGCTTATCGGATTCAATGATAATTTGGTATATTACTTTCTCCCACCAAAACTCAGGTCAAGTTCAAATTTGAGTTCCGTCCGCCAATTTTTACCAGAGTTGTGTCCCTTTTTTACCAGTTTCCGCCGACCCAAGAGAGGGCGTATATTGCACGCCCAGCGTAGCTCTTGTTATTATTTGAGCTGAACCAAAGCTGGTATGTGTATTTCCCAGCTAAAACTACAGGCCAAGTTTGAATATAGGTTCTGTCTAATTATTTTTACATGTGTTATGGCCATTTTTCGACTTACAATTTGACCACATTTTGGCATTGAAATGAGGGGTATATCAGATTTTCTTCAAATGTAGGCTCAAAGTATTATCTTATTTTGCGATAGTACAATTCGAAATGGCTAAAGGGCGTATTTTGCCACGCCCTAGCGATGCTCTTGTCAAATATGTGTATCTTTCTGCAAATCCACTCAAGTGCAGTAATCGCCAACCAAAACCAATACGTCACAAGTGTGGCTCAATATTTAATACATATCACAAACACAAACAAAAGTGATATTATTCTTTAGCTTTTCCGATCGACGTTGGTTGTTTTGCAATAATTTTTAGGGAAAAAAATTCTGAAATTCTTGTTACGTTGTCGAGTAACAGCTTTAGGCTTTACTGGGAATATTAGGGAAGTCCCGATAACCGAGAGGTAGCATACTGGTCTCTCGTGGTAGCGGACCAGGGATCGAAAGTTGGTCCGGTTATTCTGACAAAAATCAGAACTCTGTCAGTTGCCAAGTTTTTCAGGCTGAAAAGTCTGTTGAATCGTGTGTGGAATCGCTTGAAAAAGATGACACTGCCCAAGGAACAGGCGTGTAATAATTTATAAGTTATATTCGACTATAACAGTAGAATGTGTATATTGCAGTTTTGTGAACTCAATAAGAACTGGATAAAAAAGGGATAATCAAAAGTCATATGTCCCTAAAATGATTCAAAATCGTTGTCATACTAATTTGGTACCATGCCTATTTATGTGACGAAATAACAACTAAACACGTCTTGATTCATGCAACATAAAGTCACTGGGGTCTATCAAATTCAAGATGGGTATATGAGTACTAGTTACAACATGCATGAATTACATTGTGTGGTGATGACAAATTCAGCAGATTTCCATGAAATAACATTGCATTTCATTGGTTATCGATATCTAATAATTCCTATTGGTTTTTCTTCATTAGAAAATACCTCCATTATAGTAGAATGACATTTACTATATTGGCAAGTTTACCTTGAAATAGTGCAGAATGAGGTCCCCAAAGGGTGAATTTAGTGACGCTAACCTGCACAGTAGGCAAGCATCACCAAGCTCACACTCTGGGGACCTCACTCTGCTTAGGCCTCATCTTCTGGTAAGTATCTATAGTCTCACATTAACATTATTTTCGTTACTTTTTCTCTTCTGTTCAGTTTCTATATCCCCTAATTTGCAGATGATAAAATGTATAATCGATGTGATTAATGAGTGAACATCACCAACTTAAACTTGGGGGATTTCAATCTGATCATGGTCTCCCATAGCAGTTGAGACCTCGGCAGAATGAGGTTCCCAGAGGGTGAATTTGGTGATGCTAGCCCACTGTGCTGATAGTGTCACTAAATTCACCATCCGGGGCCTCATTCTGAAAATGACAGACACACTATTTCAAGGCTTGTATATTGGACTTTCTTTCTCTCCTTCATATGTGTATGGTATGTCATTATAGTTACTTTAATGAAATAATAACAATAAGTCATATTTTTATATAGCGCTTCATCACAGAGTCCCTAAGCGCTTGAACAGTTACATTATTACTCCAGTTGTGCCATATATTCAGTAAATTCAGGTGATGATATTAAAATTCTTACCGATTATAATCAGAACACCAAAATACCACCCAGCACTGCAAAATAATTTGGAATACCTCTGTTCTGCGTACTACCATACATTAAGCAGTTCCAAATGATACAGAGGCAGATTTCAGTATACCGCACAGAATTTCAGTATATGCACAGAGACTCACTAAGTGTGAAAAGTTTGAATGCATGTACATGAATACATACATGAATGTGTATACATGTACTTAATAGTAACTTTTCACACAGTACACTGTGTTGATCTAGCAGGAATGTTAGTGCTCGTGTTTTGCTCGCCATTGGTCATTACAGATGGCCATGTTGGTAAAATACATATATATTTTATTTTTTATATTATATATATATTTTCTCACGAAATCAATCAAATGAAATGAAAAACATTGGGACCGTTTGTAGAGGGGCGGGCGGGGTTTTTTTTTTGCCTTATCGTATCAGTGCGCATAGATTACATATAGAAATAGGCAGATACTCATCGAAAGAGAATGATGTCAAGGACCGAGTTTGTACAAAGTGCAATATTGGAGTAACTGACGATGAGGCCCACTTCCTATTACAATGTCCCAAACATGATATGGTACGTAATAATTTAATTGTCCCACTTCTTTCACAAAGTATCCAAACTGAAGCTTACTACACACAACTCATTTGGTTAATGAACAAAACAGAGCCCAAATATATAAAAAAGATAACCAGGTTTTGTTCTCTTTGCTTTTAGCAGGGCTCTCTCAAGTATGATGGTCTTCTTATGCGCATGGGAGTAACCCTAGTAATGCGGCTAATGCCTCTACTACTGCTCACAGTCACTGCATATAAACTTCTGATTTACATGTACGATACACCAATCGTACAACTTAAGGCTCGATCACCACTACTATACCGTTGATTTAATTATTTTCATACAGGTTAATACTTAAACATGTGGTCAGGGTTTCAGACCAAATTTTACAAAACCTATTTTACATTTCATCTAAATTCTTCTTATGTCGTAAATTAAGATGTTTGGAATAGGATGTGCCATTTGGTATTCATATTTTAAACTTATATTTAAATGCTGTTGCAACTGGAGCTCTGAAACCATGATTAGATCTTTAATAAATCACAGTATATTATAAATCTGATATTAACTTCAAGTACCTAGCTCCATGTAAGGGTAATACCATAACATAACCCTAGTGTAAAAACTAACTTTATTCAATGATGAAATTAACTAATTTTAAGGAATCTACTAATTTAGAATTTCATACTGTACTAGTGTAATCAGCACATAGCCATTGGAAATACACAATGAGGCATTATTAGAGTTACTCCCCATTATACAGAAAACTGGTGCTCGTTATTATTATAGTTATATTATTTATTATTTATTGTTATATTTTCTTCTCTTCTTCGACTATTTACAAAATTTGATGTTCCGACATGGAGCTTTCGTTATCGAATAAAATCTTGAATCTTGAATCTTGAATCTTATCATTTTCTAACAAATCTTCTATATCTTTAGGATGAGGATTGTTCTGTCGTTTCTGCAGAAATTACTGTCAATCATCCGAATAATCTGCTATCCCGCTAGGAGAATATTCTGTAGAAGGCGGAAAAGCTCAGAAACGCTGCTGCCGACAACCATAAAAAACATCGGCCAGCAGTCCTATCCTAACCAAGAAGTAAGTTTCTCTTGAAGTCACATACATGTATTTGTATCTTTGAACATGACATATATACATGTATACATGTACTACCGCTATTCTCAAAGTAATTGACCAGAAAAACGGGGTGATACCCCGGTCATGACCGCGGTGATACCGGTAATAAACGGTAGCGGTATCGAGACGGTATTGGGCGATAATGATACCGTGGTCTTTTAGCGGGCACCGCATTAATTTTTTTGAATACCACGGTGATTTTCATGGAACTCTTTTAGGGGAGGTATTTACTCACACATACTTGTCCGCGTTAACAAGGTCAAGCGGTATCAGTACCGGTACCGCGGTATTGGAGGATACCGCGGTATAGTACCGCCATATTAACGGGGTGACACCACGTTATTGGTGGTCAATTACTTTAAGTATAGCGGTAGGTTTTGGCATGAAACAAGGATGTAAGTTTCATCAAATACACATTCATTTTTAGCTCAACTTGACAAAGTAAAGTTTGAACTTTTGCCATGGGTTGGCATTCGTCGTGCGTGCGTGGAGCCATGTGTTCGTCAATTATTATACCCCCCGCAACGAAGTTAGGGGGGGTATACTGGAGTCAGCTTGTCCATCCGTCCGTCGTCCGTCGTCCGTCCGTCCGTGGACACAAATTTGTCCGGAGTTTTTCTCAGTCGTTTTTTGATCAATTTCGTGAAACTTGGCACAGACATCAACCACCATGGGAACCTGTGCACCTGCGATTATGACGTCTGTCAGACTTTTTTTTTTGGAGTTATCCCCCCTTTTTCGACTTAGAAAATTTTCGCAGCATGTATACTTTTGTCCGAGCTTTTATTCCTACATTTTTTGGTCAATTTTTTTAAAACGTGGCACAGATATTTAGTACCATTGGAACTTGTGCATCTGCGATTATGACATCTGTCCGACATTTTTTGGTGGAGTTATCCCCCTTTTTCAACTTAGAAACTTTTTTTGCAACATGCATAATTTTGTCCGAGCTTTTATTCCTACATTTTTCGGTCAATGTTTTTTAATCTTGGCACTGATATTTAGTACCATGGGAACCTGTGCACCTGCAATTATGACGTCTGTCCGACATTTTTTGTGTGGAGTTATTCCCCATTTTCGACTTAGAATTTTTTTCGCAACATACATAATTTTGTCCAAGCTTTTATTCCTACAATTTTCGGTCAATAGGTTTAAGATTAGGGTTATGGTTGTACACCTGCAATGGGAACTGTTATTTTATTATTTTAACTAAATGTTTACTGACATGTCAAACATCTTAGTATTTTTAAAAAAGGGGGGTATCCGTAGTCCCATTGGGACAGTCACACCTCTAGTTTCATTTGGCGCACCCTACAGGCCACATCCTTCATCTGATCATCACCAAACTGTATATAGATCTTCAGGGTGACCTCTAGATAAGGGAGCTATCAAATTTGAACGATTTTTGGCAGCCATCATGAATTTTACTCTTTGTATGAATAAATCATTTGGCACACCCTACGGACCACATCCCTCATTTTATCATCACCAAACTGTATAGGGATCTTCAGGAATGCCTTTAGATGGGAACCAACAATTTTTTCCAAAATTCGTTCAAAAACAATAGGTTTACCCAATAGGTACAATGTATATATCAAAACATTGAATAAAATTAATATATACATTGAATATAATATAATAGACCATGTGAGGTGTGCAATACAAAGTATAGGTTATATCATGGTGGTTGCTTAATATTTGTATGCAGAATCTGGCTACACGTCAAGGCTATATAAATTAATGTGAAACATGTACAAACCAAATTGAGATAACGCGGTTTGACTTATATATAAATTAATGAATGTACATCATACAGTACATGTATTATATACGTATATGAATATCTGGTCACATGACACAAGTGAGATATTTATGTGAAATTTAAGGCCTGAATATTATGAGTCTCTTTAACCCTTTCTATAATAAATGGATTCTCCCACCAAGTTATACAAGTATATATTAGAATGATCTATTATTCATTTGAAGGGTGTTCATAAAATATGAGTGCACGACAGACAGGTGAAAAGATATTAATAGAAGTACAGAAATTAATTTTCATTGGAGGGAAATGTTCAGATAATAAGTTCAGTCATTTGTTGAACTATTATCTGAACATAGCCTAAGGGATAACTACTCGTCAATTAGTGTTTAGTATAGAAGTATAGAAAGGTTTAAGGCATTTCATAACACTGATTGAATCCCATGAGGAAAGCATCAGGAATAGTGTGCTGGGAGAATCTTTGCTTAGCGTACATTCTATGTAATTTTTTTTTTTTATCTTACAGCAAACTCTTGAATCATGGGATACCTGGGGGAATGAGCAGGAGTTAAACTCAGGTTCAAGGAAGAGGTCAGTGCCGGAGTCAGATCCGGAGCAAGACGTTGATTTCTTCAATGATATGAAGCCAGATATTAAGAAAACTACAAAAGTGAGAACTACTGCATATGTTATATCTGTACAAACTCTAACCGCCACATATGTTTACAAACTCTACAGATGCATGAGAACCATCGTATATGTTATATCTGTACAAACTCTAACCGCCACATATGTTTACAAACTCTACATATGCTTGAGAACCACCGTATATGTTATATCTCTACAAACTCTAACCGCCACATATGTTTACAAACTCTACAGATGCTTGAGAACCACCGTATATGTTATATCTGTACAAACTCAACAAAAGTAAGAAACACCACATATGTTATATCTGTATAATTTAATCATAAATTGTCAATCCTCGTAATACTGTAAAACTATTGGCTGTCACACATTTTGCCATTATTGTTATTTCTCAATCACCTAAATTTCTTCAACTAAAACTACAAAATGGATAGCAGTTTCGAGTGATATGACCATGCCTATATACTGCATGCCTAAAATACATGAAAAGTATTTGATACTTCCAACCATTTAAAAGGGAATTTTAATTTTGCATCAGAATTTCTTTTGGGTAGGTCTGCCCTGCCAATAACTGAACTGCTAATCCCAATTGTGTGATCAATTGTCAGTAGCCAATCAAAAACGATGAAACGATGATGCGACTTGATCAATTGATAATTAGATGTCAGTTTCAACTCTTTATGTGTGGTTTTCAGACCGTTTTCTTCGGAAATGTTTTGCTCATTTTACTTCTACCCACTTATGGTGGTTCTCCTGTGATATGACAGATTAAATTATAAGAAATAAAGTCACATTCCTTTTCTCATTGATGATTGCTATTAACACAAAGTTCATGTATATCATTCTTGTTATTATTGACACTGTTCCAAAAGCTTATTTGAGTGTTTATCTGTTTTTGTTGAGTAACTTAGATATAAAAACTGAAATGATCTTTATAATATAAAACATATTAAAATGGCCGAAAATGTATGGGGTATTTGGTCTTATATACTTGAAATGTACTGGAAAAGTACTGGAATTTCACTTTGAAAATGTTTACAAATCCTGCGCACTTATATCTGAATGAGGCCTAGGGCTTCCTGATATCCTGATTTTAATTCTGACTACATTACTGAAAATGATATTGCGGTATGACTAAATATCATCACCACTAAACTTGAGTAGAACTGTTTGAGCATGGTGATATAGAATTTATAAATTTAATAATTTTAAATACTTGGCAATATGTTGCATTTATTTGCTGATGATAATCATGACCAAATGTTGATTTGACAGGAATATAAATAAATATTGACTGCGCATCTCTTAAATGTCACTAACAGTTGCTTACTAGTATGTAAATAATAACAACATTGTCCAGATTATATAAACACCACACATTCTCATTGTATGTGGCCCGGAAACCTTCCAGCAATATTGAGCTGAGGTCAGCCTATATAAATGCATATTGCTGCCCATTGTGTGAGGCATGCCTACTTGATTGTCTGCAGTGTGTTGACAAACGCTTAGGGAGAATTGAGTGTTAATTAATTTTCAAGAAACGCTAACCCGAATCCATTAGCCATGGCCTTTGTCTCAGCGTTAGATGGGTTTGGGGCAATTAATTAATGGACTATCACATCATAAACTAAGCTAGTCTCATTAGCGAGTCCCTTATCTGGCTTTCATGTTTCTATTGTAACTTTTGAGTTGAGCTACAGTGTCATTAACAATTGGTATTTACTTTTCAGATTCTGGTTAGGAAGAAAGATGATAATAAGAATAACTATGCAATATCAGATAAGTTAGCAATGGCTTCAACAGATAGATTCCATGTAAGTATGATACCTTAAAATCCTTTTAATTCATGGGGGTCTATCATTCATTGATTTCGTGCTTTGACCCAACCATGAAATCAACATCCAACGATATAACTGACTCAGAGTTGGTAAAGTAAATATCTCAATATACGAGATGGAAATGAAGATCGGACATACAGTCTGTTTTCGACATTTCGTAAATGGGTTGACAAAACACACATAAGACAATATAAAATGTAATTAATTTGTCAGTGCCTCATTCATAATTGTTTATATGCAACATCATCTGATCCCTGCTATAATAGTTTGTATTAACCCTTTCAGTGCCAGGGGCCGATCTCATCGGCCCTAATTTACGGTCTGTAAATTATAATTATTTTTTTTTAGATATTTTTTTTTTTTTTGGGTTGAATTTGTTTTGGGTATGCTTAAGCATGCTATAGCGAATTTAAAAACAAACTGGTTATAACCTTAGGGACATGTTATAACTCAAAACTATCACCAAGTATTCATAGTAATAATTTTGATGCCCATGAAAAACGTAAGATTCCCTGGCACTAAACCTACAAAATAAGTTTGGCACTGAAAGAGAGTAGAATATAAGAAAAAATTATTAAAATTGCAAAAAATAACAAATGATGAAAATTTGTTAGGCCAATGTATTCTCTTATATATGCGAGGCGACCTATGGTCGACTCGCATATATAAGAGAATGCGACAGGGTATATGGGTTGATACAAAAATCGGACTTGGCACTGAATATTTTGACACTAATAGTTTAATTATGAGAGTAGTAGATGAATCGTAAAATATCATTTTGATGTTGCGAAATAAGCACGGATTAATATGTCTTTAACAATGTTCAACTCTAAAAGATGTTCCCAGGTTAAAATTGGCCTTTCCAAAGCATACAGTAGCCCAGTAGGTACATGTATACATGTACTAGAGTTATGGTGTTGGAAAAGACAATATATTCCATGACAAACCTTGTTTCTTGATCGATAATTTTCCGAGCATACAATGTTGTTATGATCCCTATAACCGTTATATTGCAGAGCATAATCTTTGGGTGTCAGTTTTCCCACATGAGATCTATATTAGATTACAAATATCTAACAATTTCCAGAACATATCAAGTCTGGATATGAGTATTAGGGCTCTGCGAATTGGCACTTGTCAGCCATTTCGAAATCCGATATAGAATCGGGTGGCCAATGTCAATATAAAATTGAATCAGACAGTTCTTAACGGCATAGTCGATTATTTAGGGCATTAATTTATAATCAATGAAGAATTTCTATTAAACTAAAAAGAACATGAATAAGTAGCATTCAGACGAATCCTTTGCGTCCGTTGCATTACATTGACACAGTCCTTCCCAGGAGACGGGAGTGATTGCTCCGCACTCGTCCTTCTTGTCAAATTGTTCATGGTCACTGTAATCATTGATTCAATATTGAACTATTTGGAGATATATTTAGAACCTTTTCCATCTCAGTTAAATTATGGACATGTGAAAGTATAACTGGACATAGGTTTATTGTACAATGACATTTTGTTTGAGAAAAATCCAACTTACGATTATATTACGGGCCCAATTACACCCGTCTTCTTCTTCTGTGTTTTCCTCATGGGAAGGAATGATTGACACGATCCATAGTCTGTGTTAAACCGTTCACACAGATGTACATGTTGCTTTATATTGCAGAGTTTCCGATTAATAATTTCAGCTAAAAAGTTTGATATTGGAATAAATGCAATATTGCAAATCAATTTATCTGTAATATTTAGTAATAAATTAATTCTACGCTGATATCAAACCTGTCAAATCCCAAAAACTAACATTTTATTGACATAAATAGATACAAGTTGATTTTCCTTCACTTCGTAGACAGCCGCCATCATTATGTTGCTTTGAAAATATAATCTCGCCATTGCGTGCTTAACAATGTGGACACACCATAGCCATCTGAACGCCTTGGTGTTATTGTCTGTAATTCAATCACTGTAACATAACAACACATACTATTTCGTAATTGAAGATCGGTCAATAATGAATATACTTATATGTAGGAACAATGTTTATCTATTTTTCCATATTCTTATTTATAGTGGTGATATTTTTATAGATTTTTTATGTAATTTTGTTTGCACATTCACCCCCATGTGAATGCCTTGGGTCCCTTTAATAGGTGGAGAAACTGGCTCAGTATGTCGTGTTCATTGCTTCATAAATGTGTGAACAAATTACCATTTATTGTGTTTGCCTGGAAACCTGTAAATAGTGTATCTGACATTTTCAGAATGAGGTCCCCAGAGGATGAATTTAATTATGCTACCCCACACAGCATCACCAAATTCACCCCTCTGGGGACCTCATACTGTAAATGTCAGACACAATATTTCCAGGCTTGGCTAAGTGTCCTTGAACTTTTCAGAATGTCGAGTTGGAATCCTGGGAAGACACCCAACAGAACGGTGCATGGGATGCGACCACAGATGACCTGTCATACGAGGTGGACATAGCAGTTAAAGAAAAACGGAGATTAGAACGACAGCAAAGATATTCTGAACAAATGCGTAAAAAACAGGATCGGGATTCGAGTCGGACACAAAAACAAGAAGCTTTCTCAGCAGTGAAGTTATCATGAATCTCTCAGTTCATAAGGAACATCTCAGATTCTTAAAGCAGCATGGAATATTAAATCTCTCGAAATTTCGGGTACTCATCAATATTACGTGATGTTCTCCTTGGGGAGCTGGAAGACATTTTCTCCGACCCCTACACATTTTTACACAGGTGGCCCATGTTGGATAGCCATACAAGTTTCCCTATCTCACAACCCACTTGACTGCTGTCTCACCCTACTCACGTGAGGTCGCCAGAGGGTGAATTTAATGATGCTAGCCCACTTTGCGGGAAGCCTAAATTCACCATCTGATGTCCTCATTCTGCAAATGGTCGGCACCATATTTTGAGGACTGAAAGGGACTCAATGATAAAAATGGCAGAAAAGTTCAGTCGAGTCGCAGAAAAGGAATACAGTGTCGCAATGGCACCATTTGATGATCTTTGAGTTTGATCATTGATCTCAAATTCACCGTCATGGAACTTGGAGAACCAATTATCTCACTATGGGTCCATGAATTATGTGCTACATTTTGAGCAACTGACTACGTTGCATTTTTAACACTATCATATCAAATCCGCGATGTGTCATGCACCTACGTTATAGTTATAGGTTGGCGGTTGTGATTTTTTCACTTCGGTTTCATTTTTTTTCAGGTGGTTAACTCAGGTTACGGTTATTACTCGGTTGTTACCTCCCTCACACACGGTGGTGTACCCATCATAACATTAAAACAACATCGACTTGGTCACTTGAGAGTTGAGACTGCTGGTACACTCATGACCCAAATACACATTTCAATTACCGTAATTGCGTACCATAGTTCCCTGCGCTTAATAATTAAAAGTTAAAACAAAAACTGTATACAATTACAAGGGAGTACGGAGTGTAGCACATGTTGAGATCTTGTTGAGTCCTGACCAACAGCCAAAGCTCGTGAAACGCATGCAGAAATAACTCGCTTATCAATATCAATCACGGCTTATCACGCCGCTGTCAGCCTGACGCTGAGTTATCGAGGTGTGAATTATCACGCGTCAATGGCAAAACTAAAACCGATTGCCAAACTGGCTTGTAGTATGGAGCATCAATTTTCTGTCAAGTTCCTTGATAAAAGGGAAGATTGAAGATATGAAACAGCTTTTGGGTTGCTACAACAACAATGTGCGTGCAGAACTATACAAATTACTGATGTATGAGAAGAATGGTCACTCAATTGAATTGATCATATTAGATCACAACAGGGAGGAAGAACGGGAAGAGTGAAGACATTGTGCAGCTGATCTCAATCTTCAAACTTTGTCGACTTACATAGTTTTAATAAACCCCACTGTAAAACAGTTTTAGTATGTCGTGGTGTCAGTAAAATAATAATAATTATTATTGCTCTTCTGCATGTTGTATTGTATGTGGTACGTAACGAATACGATATCCTTACGTTGTGTGAATTTAGAGTTGTCCTCCCTGCATCGGATCACGACTCACAAACATGATTCAAAGAGATGCCGCGGCGCTGACGAACATTGACACCGTGACACTGACCCACACCCCGATAACTCAAGTGTCAAGTTATTTGACTATTTAGCCCAGTATTCCAGATTCCATATATATATATATACAGTTGATTTCAGGAAATCACTTATTTCATTATTAAAGTTAAAATTCAAGTTTCATTATTGATAATGAATTTCATAGAATTATACAAGTAATTAGTTATACATGTACAGACCCATTAACGATACCTGGGGATATCACCGGACACCGGCGCTGCGTCTTGTCGTACTGTTCTATCGGTACTTTCGAGGCGAAGTGTCAACTTATCATTTCGGCGCGATGCCCCCCCAACCCCCCATATCCCCCCCCCCCCCCCCCCCCCCCCCCCCCCCCCCCCCCCCCCCAATAGTTTCGGTTTTCGGTCGAGAGAAAAAAAACGAACTGATTTTTCGGTTAACGGGCAATCTCTAGTTATAGTCTTTTAATTTTTATTATGGGAAATATATACAATTTTCCAACTAGTTGACAGCAAGATACAGAGTCGACGTTGGGAGCGATCGGCGTCAACACTGGTTCATCGATAATTATTTCAACATTAATTGTTGGACTTTTATGCTGTATCCTTGGACCTTTTCTCTCTCTATTTGAATTGTCAATGGTCTGCAGCAGTGAAAGTCACTTGGCTCGATAAAATTTGGCAAATGTTATGGCACTTGAAAAATAATCAGACTATGCCTTTTGGCAAATATAAATTAATTGCTAGATTTACATCTAACTTTTTCAAAAAAATGAGACCTGAGCGCTAATTTTATTTGTTATATTTTATTCTTCCTAACATAAATGGTCATGGTCATGCAGTTCTAGATATTGAAGCAGTATCCTCTCTTATATAATACAGGTGATTGCCCAATGTGATCAATATAGAATGATTAATGGGTCATTGAAATGTAATTTTATGGTGAAGGCATGAGAAAAAAGTTGACATAAAAGATATCCAAATAAAAAACGACTTGAGTCGTGGACTAAAAATAGTGTCGGGAGGGGATTTAAATCAAGCAATTATTTTTATATTGGCCTTACCTTGTTATATTTGTTTATTATTGTTTATATTTTTTCAAAATCTGCATACTCTACTTTCACTTGAGACATGTGATTGATCCTGACTGATTTACTGACTCCATATTCACTCGGAGGTGGAGTCAAGCTTTGAAATAGGGTGTCTGTCATTTGCAGAATGAGGTCCCCAGAGGGTGAATTTAGTTATGCTACCCTGAATAGCGGGCTAGCATCACTAAATTCACCCTCTGGGGACCTCATTCTGCAAATGACAGACACCCTATTTCAAGGCTTGGGTGGAGTCCCAAGTTTCCTGGATGTAAAGCAGCTGGTGAAATCGGTTGGTATAGATACTGCTTTATGTCCAAGCCCCATCCAGATACCCTTCTATAACGGTGTTTACCAATAACTACTTGCTCATCTAAAATAACCCATACTGCAATAAAATATCACAATTGTGACAGTAAAACCGGTTTGATCCATAGAAGACATGATATTTGTTCTAAATGCACACAAGTTGCCAATTGAAAGCAGTAATTTAATGTGAGTAATATGATTTATCCCAATGTTTACATAATTTAAAATAATACAAACTCAGTTGACCTCACGAAGTGACTGTCATGTGGTAAACATAAACATGGCCACGTGGTCATAGATTGAAAGAAATTCTACAATGTATACCCGGTAATTTGTACATCGCGAGGTATCACTCTTTCTGATAAATATAGCATTCTGTGTTGATTAAAATTAACAAAAAATTCGGCCACTGGATTTTGGTGTAAAGTCTGCTATAGATGGGTATATGGATGGGGCTTGGATGTAAAGTAGATTCTATCGCTACCAATTTCACAAGCTGCTTTACATTGAAGGAAACTTGGACAATACGAGGTGCAGAAATAAAACAGATTTCAAAAATAGAAATCTCCAATCAAATCAAATATATTTCACCCCGAAGTGGACAAAATAGTAATTTAGGGGTATTAAATCGGTCAGGGTAATTAAATACGGTACCTATTTGTGGATGTACACAATTCTATACTCGCCTTGGCTGTAGTTGCATAATTACCATACATGTATGTGATAATCATGGGGTAATGATGAAAATAACTTTGGAAATAAATTACTGCAGACATGCCTGCAAATAGTATGTCTGTCATTTGCAGAATGAGGTCCCCAGAAGGTGAATTTAGTGGTGAATATCACCAAATTTACCCTCTGGGGACCTCATTCTGCTTAGGCCTCATCTTCAGGGAAATATCTATAGTCTCAAATTAACATCTTTTTAGTTACTTTTTCCCTTCTGGAAGTTTCTATATACTTTAATTTGCAGAAGATAAAGTACATAATCGAGGTGACTAACGGGTGAATATCACCAACTTCAACTGGAGAGTTTAAATCTGATTCTAGGTCTCCCACAGCAGTTGAGGCCTAAGCGGAATGAGGTCCCCAGAGGGTGAAGTTGGTGATGCTGTCCCACCATGCGGGATAATGTCACTAAATTCACCCTCTGTGGACCTCATTCTGCAGACACACTATTTGCAGCCTTGACTGCAGAATACACTACATGAATATGTTAATTTGTCTATTATTATTCAAGATGTATTCAGGATTCCAAGCTAATTGTTACGCAACATATTTAACTTTTTATACTCCCCTCACGTATTATTATATTGGTCTGTCTGTCCTTTTTGTTTTTTTTATTTCCCGATGATAACTTTAGTATGTCTGAACTGAATGGACTGAAATTTGGTTTGTGGGTTTACTAGTACAAAATACAGGTCAAGTTCAAATTTTAGTTCTGCCTACCAATTTTTACCAGAGTTATGGCCCTTTGTTGAAATTAGCACATATTTTTGCCACATCCTAGCGATGCCCTAGCCTGTTTGGAGTATAAATGATGCTATTTTGTTTTATATTGAATTTTCTGTGCATTTATTTCATATCGTTTCAATATTAGACAAAATTTATTTCTTAGTTTTCCCCGCTAACAAAATGATATCCTTTGGTAATTATAGGTCTAGTCATGATTGGTTTTCAACATTTCAAGAGCATAAATTAGAAAATGACATTAAATTAGATTTTTATGTTGTTGTAACTGGAAATCTGGAACCCTGAATACATCTTTAACCCTTTCATGATGGGAGCTGCGCTGGTGCAGCATTAAAGATCATGTGCCAGTGCATTCTCTTATATATGTGAATCTTCCATAGGGAGCCTCACATATGTAAGAGAATGCACTGGCTTGCAAGGTCAAGGTAAATATTGTTAGGCCAATGTATTCTCTTATACGGGAGGCTCCCTATGCATTGGCACAGGGTTTTCCCAAATTTCAGCTAGCTCCAGTCATGGAAGGATTAATGCTCTGTTATATGTATGTACTGTGTGATGACATATGGTTTCCTTTCTGGTGTGAGGATATATAGAATATGTGAATATTTATATAAAGTTTACGCTCTCTTTATTTATCCCATAACAACGTACATGGGTGAAGATTCAATCTCTTCTACAGGAGATAAGCCTGTATAATAGGTCGTATTATGTAATCAGTCTGTCCATCAGTCTAGCCATCCATTTCTCCCAAAGACAGTTTCTATACACCTGTATAAACGGCTGTATTATGTAATCAGTATGTCCGTTAGTCTGTCCGTCCATTTCTCCCACAGAAACAGTTTTTATACGCCTGTATAAACGTTCGTATTATGTAATCTATTAATATAGCTATATCATTTTCTGATGTCTCTTATGCCAATGTGCACATGAAGTAAGCTATGGTATCTATTTTTAAATAAATGTTTCAACAATGGACATGACATGCTATTAACAGTAGACTAGAAAATCTTTGCTGCATTGCACAGCTGAGTATATCACTCTGCAGATGGGCTGAGGTCATTATAAATGTTATAGGTTTAATAGGGATGTCAAGGTTCAGAATAACAATGCCAGTGATTAGTTTACAGCTCTGTTATTGATATTAATGGGTCAGCAGTGGTGGGCTTATCTTGATTGGCTGTGTTGTCGGTAGAATTTGATACATTATCATTGTAAACTTAAATTGGACTCTATTAACCAAAGTATTCCATGTCACCTTTTCACATTTAATCCAAGGCTGCGCTGGTGCAGCATTACAGATCCTGTACCAGTGCATTCTCTTATATATGTGAATGACCCATAAATTCCAATTAATTTGTGTTATGTACATTTGTCTATAATAGTACATAACAGTATACTCTATAATTCAACATCAAAACTCTAATTTATGATTCCGATCAATCATTTACAATGTGCAATCAGTCTGTCCATCCATTTCTACCACAGACACAGTTTTTATATGCCTGTATAAACGGTTGTATTAATTAATCAGTCTGTCAGTCTGTCCATCCATTTCTACCAGAGACACAGTTTTTGTTGTCTGATGATACACTGGTGTCCGTCCATGAATGAGTTCGCCCAACCCAAATGGTTTTCGGATGATAACTTTAGACAGTCATCCGATTGATTTCAAATTTGGTATATTGATTGCTCACATGAAAATACAGGTCAAGTTTGAATATGGGTGAGGTCCACCCATTTTTAGCTCAACTTGACTAAGTAAAGTTTGACCTATTGGCATGGGTTGGTATCCGTCGTCCATGGGTGTGTTTGTGTGTGTGTTTGTCCAACAATTTCCATTAGCACAGGCCATAAGTCTTACCTTTGGTCGGATCATTATGTAATTTGGCATGGCTATTGACATGTATATGGGAACGAATCATTTTGGAGTCCACCGGCTAAAAATCACACCATCAGCAGCCATCTTGGATTTCATGATTTAATCCATTAGCATGGGCTACAGACTGTTTGTCTGATAATGAAATTTCTCATTGATGTTGACATTGGCATTCAGACAGGCCATTTCATTGTGCTATCATGGCAGTTGGCAATGACATGTAGGTGGAATGATATGTTTTGTGGTGAATCGGCCAAAAATAATGGTTGCCATCGGCCATCTTGATTTTAGTATTTAATTAAACAATGTAAATCCATTAGCATGTGCTATGAGCCGTTCCGTTCGTCTGAACATCGTGAAATTTGTCATGGGTTTGACATTGACATGTGGATAAGAATGTATCTGACAAAAAATATGACCATCCTCAATTTCAATATTGCCCAACGCAAATTCATTAGCATGTACCATTGCTCCAATCATTAATAAAATTCATTAGCATGTACCATTGCTCCAATCATTAATAAAATTCATTAGCATGTACCATTGCTCCAATCATTAATCAAATTCATTAGCATGTACCATTGCTCCAATCATTAATCAAATTCATTAGCATGTACCATTGCTCCAATCATTAATGAAATTCATTAGCATGTACCATTGCTCCAATCATTAATCAAATTCATTAGCATGTACCATTGCTCCAATCATTAATTAAATTCATTAGCATGTACCATTGCTCCAATCATTAATCAAATTCATTAGCATGTACCATTGCTCCAATCATTAATCAAATTCATTAGCACGTACCATTGCTCCAATCATTAATCAAATTCATTAGCATGTACCATTGCTCCAATCATTAATCAAATTCATTAGCATGTACCATTGCTCCAATCATTAATCAAATTCATTAGCATGTACCATTGCTCCAATCATTAATCAAATTCATTAGCACGTACCATTGCTCCAATCATTAATCAAATTCATTAGCATGTACCATTGCTCCAATCATTAATCAAATTCATTAGCATGTACCATTGCTCCAATCATTAATCAAATTCATTAGCATGTACCATTGCTCCAATCATTAATCAAATTCATTAGCACGTACCATTGCTCCAATCATTAATCAAATTCATTAGCACGTACCATTGCTCCAATCATTAATCAAATTCATTAGCACGTACCATTGCTCCAATCATTAATCAAATTCATTAGCACGTACCATTGCTCCAATCATTAATCAAATTCATTAGCACGTACCATTGCTCCAATCATTAATCAAATTCATTAGCACGTACCATTGCTCCAATCATTAATCAAATTCATTAGCATGTACCATTGCTCCAATCATTAATCAAATTCATTAGCATGTACCATTGCTCCAATCATTAATCAAATTCATTAGCATGTACCATTGCTCCAATCATTAATCAAATTCATTAGCACGTACCATTGCTCCAATCATTAATCAAATTCATTAGCATGTACCATTGCTCCAATCATTAATCAAATTCATTAGCATGTACCATTGCTCCAATCATTAATCAAATTCATTAGCATGTACCATTGCTCCAATCATTAATCAAATTCATTAGCATGTACCATTGCTCCAATCATTAATCAAATTCATTAGCACGTACCATTGCTCCAATCATTAATCAAATTCATTAGCACGTACCATTGCTCCAATCATTAATCAAATTCATTAGCACGTACCATTGCTCCAATCATTAATCAAATTCATTAGCACGTACCATTGCTCCAATCATTAATCAAATTCATTAGCATGTACCATTGCTCCAATCATTAATCAAATTCATTAGCATGTACCATTGCTCCAATCATTAATCAAATTCATTAGCATGTACCATTGCTCCAATCATTAATCAAATTCATTAGCATGTACCATTGCTCCAATCATTAATCAAATTCATTAGCATGTACCATTGCTCCAATCATTAATCAAATTCATTACCTGTACCATTGCTCCAATCATTAATCAAATTCATTAGCATGTACCATTGCTCCAATCATTAATCAAATTCATTAGCACGTACCATTGCTCCAATCATTAATCAAATTCATTAGCATGTACCATTGCTCCAATCATTAATCAAATTCCTTAGCATGTACCATTGCTCCAATCATTAATCAAATTCATTAGCATGTACCATTGCTCCAATCATTAATCAAATTCATTAGCATGTACCATTGCTCCAATCATTAATCAAATTCATTAGCATGTACCATTGCTCCAATCATTAATCAAATTCATTTGCATGTACCATTGCTCCAATCATTAATCAAATTCATTAGCATGTACCATTGCTCCAATCATTAATCAAATTCATTAGCATGTACCATTGCTCCAATCATTAATCAAATTCATTAGCATGTACCATTGCTCCAATCATTAATCAAATTCATTAGCATGTACCATTGCTCCAATCATTAATCAAATTCATTAGCACGTACCATTGCTCCAATCATTAATCAAATTCATTAGCACGTACCATTGCTCCAATCATTAATCAAATTCATTAGCACGTACCATTGCTCCAATCATTAATCAAATTCATTAGCATGTACCATTGCTCCAATCATTAATCAAATTCATTAGCACGTACCATTGCTCCAATCATTAATCAAATTCATTAGCATGTACCATTGCTCCAATCATTAATCAAATTCATTAGCATGTACCATTGCTCCAATCATTAATCAAATTCATTAGCACGTACCATTGCTCCAATCATTAATCAAATTTGTCATGGTTGTTGATATTGTGTAGATGGGAAAGACATGATTTTGTTGACATGCAGATGGTAACGAAGTATTTTGGGCTTACTACCTGAAAAGAATTCATTCAATTATCCAGGAACTCATATATCTCTCCATGTTGACATCTAGTCTTACTTAGAAATTTCAACATTCCCAATCCAGTGACTGTAACACATGAAATTATCCCCTCCCCATGTTGAGCTACAGTGTCATTGGCACTTTCATTATCGGAGATAAACTTAGAATGTTGATTAGTTTTGGTCAAATTTGAATTTTTGTTTGGTCCACTTCTTTATACCAGAGTTATGACCCTTGACATATTGAATTTGAATAATGATATCTTTCTCATATGTGAGTCCAAAAGAAAATACAGGTCAATTTTGAATTTCAGCCCTGCCTAATATCTTAACAGAATCCTAGTATCTTACCATATTTATGGCCTTTCGTTAACATTTGGTGTATAGGATGTTAATAATTTATTAAATAGAATGATTTGCAATATTGCATTTATTCTAAATTCAAACTTATTAGCTGCAATTATTAATCGGAAACTCTGCATATAACGCATGTGGATGGCTAACATATGTAGACAACGGATCGTGTCAATGCAACATACGGACCAATCCAACAGACTCATCTGAACACTCCTTAACACCATTTATTATATGATCTGACCGTTATTCCATTCATTAAACCCATTTTATAATAATGATATACATAACATAACAAGAAATAGTGCAAGGTGTGCGCAAAAGTGATTCAGAATCTGGGGACGAGGAATGAGGAAGAATTGGTGTCTGATATTGATATTGTAAATTTATTTCATTAAATACGTCAAGGAGTCTTGATTTATGGTTACACTGGTGTAAATAAGGTTCGGAGAGACCTCTAGCGGATGCGGGAGGAATATATAGGAGAGATAGACACCGGGCCCTGATTGGTCAATAGCCTTGTGTGCTTTTTGCATAAAAAAAATCATCACACCTCTTCCCTATGGTTTCCCACTGGTAAAATAGCCATTGGCACAGGAATTAACCCTCTGTAGTGAAGTTTGAATTTTTTGTTGTGGTCTAAAATATGACAGTATTTTTTTATGCGGTTCTGACACTAGTTAGGAAAACACAAGATTTAAAGGCAAATTCCCTGCCTGTCGTACCTGAATTATTTTGTGCAAAAAGTTTCCCAAAGTGTCAATTTTTCAGATTTAAAGAAAATTTTGGACCCAATGTTTATATTGCCAATAGTATACGCTAAAACGTTAGCACTGAGGCCTTTGGAAAACATTCACAACTGTGTAACCTTATATCTAGAGAACATTTCTTTATGCGGGAAAACAACATTGCGCGCCTTGCACTAACTGCTGTTAGTTTCACGTCCCATTTATTGATTTAAGTTTGTTTTATGGAGGTTTTGGATAAAGTAATAAATAGAATCTACAACTTGTCCCCAGTTTATAGCGAAATTTACAAAACTCGTCCAGTAAATTAGATCTGGACTTGTTTTGTATATTTCGCTAAAATATTAAACTTGGGATAAGTTGTAGATTCTATTTATTTGTCATTCAGTATTATTGGTCGAAGAAAGAGGGTGCCAAGCAGGGTTGTCAATAGGTACTGGTACCGGTACCGGAACCGGCGGTAATTAAATCGGTACCGGTTCTGACGTCGAGTACCGACGGTTCTCGGTACTGATTGTTGATTTCTATTAATATACCTCTTGACGAATGTAAAGGGTTGATTAAGCAGCTCAACATAAGGCCAAACCCAACTGCAATGGGTTAACGTGAGATCGTCAGCACATTCAAACATCAAAGGCACAGTGTGCCGAACTATGACAACTTGTCACGAAATTGACAGAATGCAACATTGTGTCTCAATTTGTGTGGGAGCTTGTGATGATTGTATTTCTTTGATGCGGCCGGAATGCCGCCGGATGCAAGTCTGCACGTGCCGTTTTGAGGCATTATTTGAGAGGAGTCTGTTACTCTGTCAAGTTGTGTTTTACCTTTTATGAATTACGATGGCTTCCAGGAAATCTAGTCACGTCTGGGATTATTTTATCCCACACAAAAATGACTCGATCGCAGAAAGCCAGATGCGCCAAATACAGTACTGTAATAGCCAGATCGAAGGGAAGTACAACGGGAATGAAAAAACATTTGTCGACAAAACACAAAATATCAGTGGATTCGGAAGTTCAGACAAGTGGTCAAGGTTCGACTCCAAAATTTAAGCAGATGCCATTGACCCATTTATCCAAACTAAAAGGGAAAGTTTACCGGAACATTTAGGAAAACTGGCCGCTGTAGACAGAATTTGGGTGACATCATTTATGAAATTACAAATTTACAAGTTACAACATGCGAGTAATAGGGCGGCATTATGAATTTATGGCCGATTAGTGAGTTCTCTAATTAATTACCACACAAATAATATGGTGTTCCGTGACACTGTGTGATCGTCACTACCATGTATCCATACAATATGATACAAGCCTACACTGTTAGCCGACCCAGTAGTCAAACATACATCTCTACATTCGTTCCACTCAGTATTCCGTCTTTTAAAAAATCCTCCCCTTGCGACTTGCCGAAAACCGCCGCAGAAAACAACTTAATTGTAAATGTCATAGCGATTTTTATTTTCGTTGTTTGACTAAACCTCGAACTTAACGAATAATTGATGATGGAACCCACGAAACCAAAGTTATTTGCAGTATAAAAGACCACTCAATGAGTACCGATACCGACGCGGTTTGCGGTACTGAACATCAGTACGGAACCGGTACCGAAAGTTGTGGTATCGTCGGTACTTTGCCAACCCTGGTGCCAAGGGGGTGTTAAGTTCATTGGTAAATCATTCCTCCGTGCACACAGGACCTGGTAAGCAATACTTGACATACTTGCCCAGATACACGAACCAGGTTACCCTCCCTTGTGTGTGAATCACAAATTGCGACTAATCGGCGTGCCCATATATAGTAAATGATTCACGAGGGGTATTAACCATTTCATGACGGGAGCTGCGCAGGTGCAACAATAAATCCTGTACCAGTGCATTGTCTTATACATGTATATGCGAGTGTCCCATAGGGAGCCTCGCATATATAAATAAGAGAATGCACTGGCTCACAAGGTCATGGTAAATATATTGTTAGGCCAATGTATTCTCTTATATTATGTGAGGCTCCCTGTGGGATATAAGAAAATGTACTGGCACAGGGTTTTCAAAAAATTTCAGGAAGCTCCAGTCATGGAAGGGTTATAACACACCTGACATTGCTCACCTTTTGCATGTTCTACAGTAATGCCCTAATTAATCTCCCCGAGAGCTTTCCGATGAATGGCAATACGCCATATTTCCGACTAAATCCTGAAAAGTTACCCATAATTCTGCTGTGGTTAAAGAGTCGATTAATTAGGTCATTACTGTAAGTAGTTCTGGTATCCACACAATTGCAACTCGACAAAGTTTGGGATTAGATATGAAAGTGAAATGCCCAATGTTTGTTTACAAAAATTTTGATAACTCTTTTTTATCGACACGAACTTGTTTTTGTTCATAAGAGCAACACATTGCCCATTTATTTCATTAATGTACCATCCTCCCAAGTGTTGATATTATCGAATGGCCGGTGTTTTTCAACTGAAATAAATTTAAAAGCATATTTTTGATTTGTTGCAAACATATATTAGAAATCACATACAATGTGGGTGTGCATGATGGCAGCAATGACACTGTAGCTTAACTTGAAGAGGGTATAATACATACATTACAGTCAAAGGTGCGATAAGGAATACGGAAAGTTTAAAATGTTTAAGTAATACTGGAGGTCAAACCAGAGAGCCATATGAAGTTTGGGATCAATTGGATGAAAAATGTTGGTTTGGTTGTGGACCGAAGGATTTAGTCCTGCAAAGAGTAAATGAGAGGCCGATCACGATCGGCAGATGTTATCCCATCCCTTGGCGATAGTAAATTACTATGATCGGAATCATAAATGAGAGTTTTGGTGTTGAATTATAGAGTATACTGTTGTACTATTATAGACAAATGTACATAACACAAATTATTGGAATTTATGGGTCACTCGCATTTATATACGAGAATGCACTGGTACAGGATCTGTAATGCTGCACCACCACAGCCTTGGGTTAAATGTGAAAGGTGACCTGGACATGGAATACTGGGCTGACAGAGTCCTATTTAAGTTTACAATGATTATGTATCAACTTCTACCAACAATATAGATCAAGATAAGCCACCTCACTGCTGACCCATTAATATCAATTATATAGCAGAGCTGTCAACAAATCACATGAATTGTTTATGTTGAAAGCTGACATCTCTATTAAACCAATAACATTTATAATGACCTCAGACAATCTGTGGAGTGATATCTACAGCTGTACAAGGCAGCACAGGTGTACAAGGCAGCACAGTTGTCCAAGTCTACTGTTAATATCATGTGATGTGTATTGTTGAATCTTTATTTTAAATTAGATACCATAGCTTTCTTTATCAGGTTATCTGCACATTGGCATAAGAGTCATCAGAAAATAATATAGCCTTATCTATCAGTGTATCAATAGCTAAGTAGTCCAAAGGCATGGGATGGAATTGATGAATTGGATTTAATGTCGCTCCAAACAAATTTACCAGTACATAACACAAGATTTTGGACCGATTTAAACCAAATTTGGTGTGGTGACTCGGGGTACCCTTGGCAGAGTTATAATGGCGTTAGTTTTTTCAAATTTTACTAACTTTAAAAAAAAAAAATTGTTTTCAATTATTCAATAAAAAAATATTTTATAATATTTATTTTTTTCCCCTTTTTTTTTGTTCTTTTTTTTTTTGGAAAATTGAGCAAAGGAATTCAATCTAATTTTTTTTTTAAGAGTGAATATTTTTTTGAAAAAAAGGCCATAACTCTGTTAAAAATAGTCTGATCAAACCCATATTCGAACTCGATCTGTCTTTTGAAATTCATATACAAAATTTGGTTCCGATCAGATAGAAAATAATTTAGTTATCGCACCATGCGTAAAGTGTCTACGGACAGAGACGGACAGACGAACGACGAGTGGTCAATCCGGACAACAACACTATGTTTACCATACTATGGTATGGGTAAACATAAAAAGATGGCTGCCAGTGGCCATTTTTTTTATCGAAAATCTTTCAAATTAAATTGGATTGAAGTGATCCTAAACATGCATGTAAATTTTCAAAACATTTCTTCGATAAATGTGGGCTGCAGGATGTGGTTTAAAATGTGAAATTCATGTTTTTTCCAACGAAATTTGCGAAAAATTTGACAGGTCCCATCCAGAGGTCACCCCAAATGAAGTATGGTGATGATCGTATGAGGAATGTGGCCTGCAGGCTGTGACAAAGGAAATTGTTGACAGATAGATGATGGATGCCAACCAATATAGCAATATAGATTATTAAGATTGTCCGCAATAATTTGTGATATAGAGATTGTTATATCATGTAAAGTGCCCCAACAATATTTTTATCTGCATGCGCAACCTTCTACCTTCGCATACTACAGAGTTGGCTTCTGTTCTGATTTGCATATATGGATGCATGATCCCAGCAATGTTTTGTCACATGTGTATGGTTTATAACTTGATATACCAACAAATAGCATCGAATGACACTGAGTATCATCATCACTGATGCTTGCCAATACCAGTTTATATGCCCACCAGTTAAATTAGTTGAAAATATAATAAAATTATAACTCAAATAAATATAATATTGACAAATTATCCAAAACCAAAGCTACCTAGTAACCTACATCAGTACATGTATGTATTGCAATACGTATCGTACCGTGAGGGTTTATTATTATGATCCGTCAATGAATCTAAAACAGTGTTTTCAATAACACAGTCATCCATCGGGGCACACTCTACAGACATGTTTTCATTTTGTAGATACATGTTTAACAGGAGCCAGACATTCGACCAACTGATTGCGAAGGCGAAGCTATTCCCATTCCTCGAACACGGTCTTTGCGTAATACGGTGACTTAGTCAACTATTTTTGGTTCACACTTTAACTTCTACCCTATATTTATTTCAAATATATTGAATAGACTGGTACCTAAAACAACTGAATAAATTATATACCAAAGACATTTCATTGTGATAATCGGTATTACCATCAGTACGGATGAATTTGTTGGCCGATGCTGATTTTTACTGATTACCCAAATATCGGCCGATTTCCGTTTCAGTTAATCTGTTCATCACTACTATAAAGATAAAGCCCATCAGATAAACCATGCCTAGTAGACAGATAAACTTAATAGTATGCGAGGAAGAAAGGTTACAAGAACTTGGAGAAGTTGACCTCCAACAGTTTGTAAGTGACATCACTGAATCGGTTATGTCGTCATGGAGCGTCATCATTAGAATGCACTCTGCTCGTTTCTGTTGTTAGTGACAGCATCTTCAGAAACATCAAGATACACAACGTATTTCCGTGCAATCAGTCGCCACTCCTTTTTTGTTTGCTGAAAATTTTTGACAAAAACTGCAACAAAAGCCATTTATATTTGTTGACAAAACAGAACATCTGCATAGTTTAGCTGAATAAATTTATTTTTGCTCGTATGTGGGCATTGTTCGGCTCGCCTAAATAGGCCAGTACGAGATTCTCAGAAAGCCTCTAGTTTTTGAGATACCCCGCACTTCCGAGCCCTCGAGAAAATCATGTCACAGGCTGTTAAACTACCTTTGGTACATATGCCATGGGTGTGCGATTTTTGATTCTGGATTGGCTGCTATGAAAAATATTGACTTTTGTGAGTTTCTGAGCCCGAAAATACGCAAAAATGAATATATCCTTAGGAGAACACAAGTTTTCACTAATCGCCGACAAATGTGACATTTTTCGAACAGTATTATCAACATATTCAGATGTATGGCAAAACAGTTATAAAATATATAACATGAAAGTGTCAATGACACTGTAGCTCAACTTGGAAATGGAATAATTTAATATATTACAGTCAATGGAGCGATTAGGAATGTGGAAAGTTGAATGTCTAATACTAGTTTATAGACATGAAGAGAAAAGTAAAATCCAAGATGGCTGCTGGCGGCCATGTTTTTGGCCGAATGACCCCAAAATGACTCGTTCCCATCTACATGTCATTATTAACATTCATGAAAATTTTTATGATGATCAGACTAAAGATACAACCTGTAGCCCGTGCTTAAGGATTTAGTCATACAAAGAGTAAAATCCAAGATGGCTGCTGGCGGCCATGTTTTTTGGCCGATTGACCCCAAAATGACTCGTTCCAATCTACATGTCATTGTTAACATCCATGACAAATTTTATGATGATCAGACTAAAGGTACGACCTGTAGCCCGTGCTAAAGAATTTAGTCATACAAAGAGTAAAATCCAAGATGGCTGCTGGCGGCCACGTTTTTTCGCCAAATGACCCCAAAATTACTCGTTCCCATCTACATATCAACATTAACATCCAGGACAAATTTCATGATGATCAGACGAATAGTACGACCTGTGGCCCGTGCTAATGGATTAAATTTTGAAATCCAAGATGGCCGCTGGCGGCCATGTTTTTTGTCCGAATGACCCCAAAATGACTCGTTCCGATTTACATTCCAATTTCAACAGCCATGAAAAATTTTATGATGATCAGACTAAAGGTACGACCTGTAGCCCGTGCTAAAGGATTTAGTCATACAAAGAGTAAAATCCAAGATGGCTGCTGGCGGCCATCTTTTTTGGCCGAATGACCCCAAAATGACTCGTTCCCATCTACATGTCATTATTAACATTCATGAAAATTTTTATGATGATCAGACTAAAGATACAACCTGTAGCCCGTGCTTAAGGATTTAGTCATACAAAGAGTAAAATCCAAGATGGCTGCTGGCGACCATGTTTTTTGGCCGATTGACCCCAAAATTACTCGTTCCCATCTACATGTCATTGTTAACATCCATGACAAATTTTATGATGATCAGACTAAAGGTACGACCTGCAGGCCGTGATAAAGAATTTAGTCATACAAAGAGTAAAATCTAAGATGGCTGCTGGTGGCCATGTTTTTTGGCCGAATGACCCCAAAATTACTCGTTCCCATCTACATGTAAATATTATCATCCATGACAAATTTCATGATGATCAGACAATCAGTACGACCTGTGGCCCGTGCTAATGGATTAAATTTTGAAATCCAAGATGGCCGCTGGCGGCCATGTTTTTTGTCCGAATGACCCCAAAATGACTCGTTCCCATCTACATTCCAATATCAACAGCCATGACAAATTTTATAATGATCAGACTAAAGGTACGACCTGTAGCCCGTGCTAAAGGATTTAGTCATACAAAGAGTAAAATCCAAGATGGCTGCTGACGGTCATGTTTTTTGGCCGAATGACCCCAAAATGACTCGTTCCCATCTACATGTGATTATTAACATTCTTGACAAATTTTATGATGATCAGACTAAAAGTAGGACCTGTAGCCCGTGCTAAAGGATTTAGTCATGCAAAGAGTAAAATCCAAGACGGCTGTTGGCGGCCATGTTTTTTGGCCGATTGACCCCAAAATGACTCGTTCCAATCTACATGTCATTGTTAACATCCATGACAAATTTTATGATGATCAGACTAAAGGTACGACCTGTAGCCCGTGCTAAAGAATTTAGTCATACAAAGAGTAAAATCCAAGATGGCTGCTGGCGGCCATGTTTTTGGGCCGAATTACCCCAAAATTACTCGTTCCCATCTACATGTCAATATTAACATCCATGACAAATTTCATGATGATCAGACGAACAGTGCGACCTGTGGCCCGTGCTAATGGATTGAATTTTGAAAACAAAGATGGCCACTGGCGGCCATGTTTTTTGTCCGAATGACCCCAAAATGACTCGTTCCCATCTACATTCCAATTTCAACAGCCATGATAAATTTCATGATTATCAGACTAAAGGTACGACCTGTAGCCCGTGCTAAAGGATTTAGTCATACAAAGAGTAAAATCCAAGATGGCTGCTGGCGGCCATGTTTTTTGGCCGAATGACCTCAAAATTACTCGTTCCCATCTACATGTCAATATTAACATCCATGACAAATTTCATGACGATCAGATGAGCAGTACGGCCTGTAGCCCGTGCTAATGGATTGAATTTTGAAATCTAAGATGGCCACTGGCGGCCATGTTTTTTTTCCGTATGACCCCAAAATGAATCATTCCGGTACAAATGTTGATGTCAACAGCTATGACAAATTTCATAATGATCCGATCAAAGGTACGACCTGTAGCCTCTATTGTTGACGCCGCCCGTACACACGCACACACGGACGACGGACGACAAAGCCATGGCAATAGCTCAAACTTTACAAAGTAAAGTTGAGCTAATAATGTCAACTTTTCGGGTATTTTGAGAAAAAATCTTGAAAAATCACTCAATTTTCGTTTTGTGTCTTGCAAACTAATGACAATTTATCGGACGCATGATAAGTTATTGAGATGATACAAAAACCAAAAACTTCCTGAAATATCTCGCTTTCAGAAAATATATGACATAACCGTAATTATCCTGAAGGTACCCACTCAGTATCCAAAAACTTAACCCTCCCCCATAAACGCTCTCAGATAACTGAAATTGACCAATTAAGATATTGTTTTGTGAAAGGGTTACATTAATTGTCGGGTGCTGTATGATAAGTTGCAGAATAATATTCTGAATATCTATGCTAGATATATTCCCACCGGATCTGACCAATTTACAACTTTCCACTATAAATACCAACAAAAAAGCGAATGGGACATCCAATTTTCAAAGTTTTTTGTCGATTGAATTGAATTTTCTCGGGCACAGTATTGATTTCCGATGATAATTCACAACATAATAACTTCCCTGGATATATTATTCCAAACTATGTATATGCGCTTCGTGTGGATGTTCTTATAATCATAATTAAGGCTCCAATGTTGACCCCCCCCCCCCCCCCCCCCCCCCCCCCAGTCACATCTTTTAGTGGAATAATTACTTTTGCATGTGCATCGAATAAATTCAACCAAATCTTTTGGAACCGGGTCCACGAGCGACAACACGGGGTCTGGTTGCTGTTCTCCCACCCTCCATCCACAGCCACCAGGAGACGGAAGACTCAAGACAAGACTCGTTGCATGCCTCCGTATATAGGTTTGATAATTAACTCGCTGAATATGGTGTTTGAGACTATTCTTTGTTGGTGGCAATCGGTCGCTCGATGACTGCTTCTTGTGAAAAGCTTGAATCTTGCCTCGTCGACTGATTTGATATTGTCAGAACCCGTATACATGGCACATACACACGATTCGCATGATTCTTTTTCAAAGTCAGATAGGTGCGCAGGATCTTCACCAACGTGAACTGATATGATCTTCGTTATCTCTTCGTGATTTTCTGCAGTTGACATGGCGCATTTCTTTCCGTGCTGTACGAAGTAACTGGTGGTATCGCAGCCAGTCAGCGCATGTAAAGCTGGAAGCGCTTTACACAATCATGTCTCATCCGATTTCTCTCGCGATGTCATGCAGAGCTACAAATCGTTCCTTCTGTTTTACACCCGTGTGCAAGAATAGCTCATTGAGACGTAAGAATTGGAAGTGGTGCAAACCTAGCACAGCAACATCCCTATCAGGGCTCCAGACAGCCGCCGACTTAATTCCATCTCGTTCAATAGAATAGGCAACATGGGACAAACATTCGAGAGTCAGCCTCTTCATGTTCAGAATTCAAATCTGGACAGCTGTATGGTCCGACGAAATCTACCATCACACATCTTCCTTCTGTGAAGCCACCCGCCAAATAAACTTTTAGCCTATTAAGTAATCTTGCAGCCCGGTGTGATTCGAGTTGAACGTAGATGTACTTCACTAAATTGCTCTTCGTCTTCGAGTTGGCAAGCATTTTTGTCAACTTCGAGGGCAGACGAGTGTCACCTGTCTTGAACACTCGCTCAGAGAATGTTTTCATTCTTTCCTTCCCAGTTTCAAAGGACGACAAGAGTTCTATGGAGTGAGGAGTGGGGCTCATTGGGAAGTACCACGCCTGTGGCAATATTGACGAGTGGCATGGGCGTATCCTCGCTTGCATAGTCAAACCTGAGTCAACTTTTTCCATGATGGCCCGAACTTTCCTTATTCCGCAATGGTTTTAGATTGGGTATCTTCCCTGTGGAGTGAAGCTGACCCAGAATTCAGATCACACATTTTAAGTAGGTTCGACATTACTTCCACTCTTAGATGTGCTGTAAGGACGTGACGCTCGGTGGCCTTGTCACTTCGAAGTGTGCCTTTCAAGAAAGCACAATCTCTATTGAGAGTTTGCTCAATTCCCTGGTGGGACCATACGCCATTAAATGTTGCCGAAATGTTTCGAGAACGGCGGACTGTATGAAGTCCCTGACCCATAGCAGTGTACACATCTGGATGCAAGTCTTCCAGTGTGCTCATACCTGCAAGCATAGACATCCCCAACGCGCGTAGGTCAAGTGGTCATATGCAAAGTCAACTGAATCATTTTCGCAAACATATACAAGTGGTTTGCGAAATCAGAGTTTCTCTCGGCTGCAACATAGTTCAACAGGCACTGAGCCATACTTAGATATTCGTTCCAAAATGCAAACGTGGCTGAAAGTTCGCAGCAGATTCCATGACCATCTCCTTAATTCCAGAATCCTGCATTCGTTTACCTATTATCCTTTGAGCGCACAATGATAACCACCAAGTCTCAACACTAATCGAGGGAAGAGCTCGCGATTCCTACACTTAATCAGCTGTGCTTTTGAGTATAATGCCTCGTCAAATGTAATCACACAATAGTCAAGAACCATCCTCCTGAATACTTCGGAGAGCCGCATGAGCACAGTGAAGACAGTGTCAAAGTAATTTTGAGGAGCAGACACATTTCTACAGTATCCAACGTTTGTTGTGGGTCCTTGGATCTTCGATGCTAGCTTCATATGCATAACAGTCCACCCTGTGTGGTATAATATGTTCGCCGACACTCAAATCGAAAAGTCTGTTGCTGATAGCTCTCGCGGTGACCCACGCAATATCACTGGATTTAAATCAAGTTTCTCGGGTGTCATAATAGGCAAAGAAGTCAACCCCTTCAAAAAAACTGGAGATGCACGTTTAACATTAATGTTAGGACATTCAAGAATAGTGTTCATGTTTACCGAAGTTCCTTCCTGTTCAGATACACGTTTCTGCTTCTGGCTAAGAACTCTGCTTTGAAACATGACCATCTTCATAACATCCGACAATGTGGATCTATAGTCTCTCAGCTTTTTGTTTGAAATTATCGGTTGCGGCCTGGGTGAAAAATCCCATATCAATGTTAGTTGGCACAACACAACTTTCACCAGCAGTTTGTATATCTGTCTACACTGATATAATTGTGTGTATGTCGTTGTAACTGATACACACCCCATGTCGATTTAGAACATTTATTAGCATTCCCATTCGAGTACATTCGGGTATACTGACAGACCCAAACCGACGTGCTTCGGAGTTTTAACTCTGCACGAAGTCCCAATAAAGATGAGGTCCTGCGCTACAGAAAGGACGTTTCTGTTAACACTCTTGTTCTGTTCAACATCACGTCTGGTCAGAGAGAGCAACTTGTCATGGGTCATTGAAGCGGGTGATAATATGCGTTGCATGGAACATAAGACGATCACGACCAATGTCATCGACATCGCTACAATGAGCAGCATTTATAATTAAATTTTAATTTTCATGCTCTCTTTTGCTCAGTATTGGTTCATGGAGAGCATTTTGGTATTAATATGAGGAAACTAGCATAGAAAAAATCGATAAATTCAATAATAGGGCCACCTTTATGACAATATGGCACAAAAAATGGCTTATTTCATTCTAACAATTTATTTTGGTTACCAAAATAATCTCATGATCTCCAGGGAAAGTTCTGGATCGAATCAATTGTCGATTTATCGAATTATGTTAAAAATAGCTTTACAAACCATTAAAACCTATTTTAAAGGACCGTGCCAATCCTGAATAAAAAATCACACACCCGTGCAATGTGTCCCAGGGGTCACTGCAAACGAAAATAGCAAGAAATCTCGGGGGCTCAGAAGTGCGGGGTCGATTGGATTTTTTGAAAACTCGTACTGGCCTAAAAGGCTCACCGAATAGATGCCCACATACTCGCAAAAATAAATTCTTTAATCAGCTACACTATGCTGATATTCTCTACATAATCACATATGGAAGAATAAAAAAGAATTGCATTGTCATGTTTAATAAAATTTATCACAAACAGCTTCTGTGTTCGCGCTTTAACATTCTCTCTCCATTTGTTCGACTCAGTAACAACATCACCATGGCAACCAATCAGGTAATCTTTGACGTAAAAGCAAGAAACCAGCTAATATCAAAATTGCAACCACTCAGGCAACTCTGGCATAACAGCAGGCAAATTGTCAAGTCTGTTACCATTTCAACCAAATATGGCCTACTATTACTCATTAGTTCCGAGTCCAACTGGGTGCCAACAGCCTTGTAATGAAGACAGCCACCTGGATAGACTTGCTACTATTATAACCATCCTATGCCATCACTATAGCAACTGACTGGCAGAACTTTGACTTAAATATATGATAGCACCAACAAAGTTCACTCCGCCACAGATGATGAAGACTGGGAACCAGCGACCATGAGACTGTGTTACCAGAGTGGCCGTTAGTGGTCCGCATAGAATGCCAGGAATCGTGGCCTGAAAGGGAATAACAAATTATCGTCAGATTATTAAAGATGCATAATCTGAATTAACACTCCAAAATGAATACTTCTTTGGCTTCGGGGTGAAAAATATTTGATTCGAGTCGAGAAACCCACCCATCAAAGCTCAAGAGTGATCAGATATCGATTTTTGAAATTTGTTATTTCTCGAAATGTATAATTTTTTGTAGCCCAGAAAAGAGCCGGCAAACAAAATTGCATATGAAGATGGATAACACTAAAATCAAGTGGTAGTATGGCCAAATTTTGGGATAGGCAAGTGATTTCATTGAACAACATTATTTTGTTGTAATTAATCGATTCTGATAACAAAAGTGTATTTTGAAGAAATGTTGTTGTAACTTGATGAAATGGGGACTGTCTGATTAGATTGATTACCTTTAAAATAATCAGTGAATTCTTCATCAAACGAGAGGCTGATCATGATGGGCAGATGATAAACCCTACCTTCAACCCTACCTACGAAATCAGCAGTCTAGAGCTGAATATATGCATGTACACATAATGTGGAGTTGGTATGAAAGATATATTTAAGGGTATTAAATCATTAACTTGTATATGTATAAATATGAGACTGATCAGATAAAGTATTGCTTTGGATAGCATGTGTTCATGTCATGGTTAGATGTAGGCTTAATATTTTCAAAACTGATCAATTGATACCATAATCTATATAGGTGAAGAGTGCGTCATGATAATCTGGATGCTATGTTATTATGAGAGTGATCGGGTGAAATATATTTGAGTTATCACATTAGATAGCATGTGTCTACAGAATGTTTGGACAGGGTTAATATTTCTCAATCTAATCAATTGATCAACACAAAATACTTCATAAAGAGCATGTGACTGGTCTTAGAAAACACATGCTATAAGTCAATTTCAAAGAATACCAGCATTGTGATTAACATGCAGCCCAGCTGTCAGACAAATTATCTTGACAAAATATAAGGCCACTAGAGCTTTTTGGCAATGACGCAATCAATCCGAACAAGGTGGCTTTAATTGACCGGTAGCTTTTATAGAAATAAAAAAGTTGATACTGGGAACAATCATTGAATAAAACTTTGCTTCCAACTCTATGTTGTTAAAACACAATATTTTCCAAAATAAGTAAAATATATATCTCCTAGAAGTATCTTGCCCACTGAACTATATGGTATATATCCCAAGGTAGGAGGGGTTAACTCTCTGAGTTGAAAAAACGGTACATAAATTCTATGGTACATATCTTCTGTTGTGTTCACGACCGTGTAATCACGTGATCTCCGACACGTAGCGCAATCGCCATATTTTTCATCCCCAGTAGGACATTCCTCATGAGCGGGGTGGGTGCAAAGCCCTGGGAGGGAGCTCAGAGTTCAGTGGGCAAGATACTTCTAGGAGATATATATTTTACTTATTTTGGAAAATATTGTATCTCCTTCAAAGGTATCTTGCCAACTGAACTATATGGTAAAGAATAGAATTTTCTAGCAGGTGGAGGCCACGAGGAAACAAAAAACACCACTATGCATCTGAATCAAAGAACTGGATTGACCTGATAACCTACAATATATACATATACATGCAATGCATAGACATATATGTATATACATATATATATATATATATATATATATATATATATATATATATATATATATATATATATATACACATGCACAATAGGACCATAAGCCAATGTAATATTACACCCTAAAACGAATACCTGTCAGAAGGCTCAAACGAACAAAAGTGGCCACTTAAGAGTTTAAAACACCTGCAAATAAAGTAAATAGCTTCAGAAGACATGGAGACGGAGACGACATTCGCTTCGGAGCTTAGGGCTATTAATGTATCAGCCGAGTACTTGCCGGGAAAGGTACGAAAGGGGAGAAGCATCCATGTTCTAAGGAAATGGAAATAGAAAAATATCCATTGACAAGAAATCCCCAGCCGGGTATATAAACCCAGGGATGGCTGAGTACTAAATAACGCACCTAACGGGCTAACCCAGGCAGCAAAAGCCGCAAATTATAAAGAAGACCCCCCTTAAAAACAATAGAACCAACCCCCGAACCAAATCTTGAGTGGGTTGGGCCATGTCCCAGTACACGATGAGAGCCCGATGAAAAAACAGCTGCAAGCTCCCAAAAAAGGGCCCGACACCAACTAATTGGTGACATGCCATTGTCTTTAAGGATGAGGTATCATTGACCAATAGTCTGATCGGGAAGCGAATGGGTATTATACAGACATACGTTGCAAGGCTCAGGCCGTATGATGAACAGGGCTCAGAATTGGAGTTTCACAGCAGAAAACTTAGTTTGAAGCCTGGAGTTCGAGATATCACTGACTAAGATGCAATAAGCCATGGCATTTGACCCTGATGACGTTCCCAAATGTGGAAACGCCCACCAACACAGTTAAACCCAACTGACCAATCACAGGCTACTGAATCCATGACAGAAAGGCAGCCAGGAACCGAAAATCCAATGTCATTAAGGTGGAAATCCACAAAAACAAAAATAGTACTAACGATGCATCAGGATTGTGGCACAAGCCCAAAACCAGCGGAAACCGACGACAAGTAGGTAATGAAAAGCAGACCAAGGGCCACCACGCCCCAACTGTTCTAGCTCTGCTGACTGGTCCCCGACAAGTCGATGGCGCAAGGTATCCCTTCTGGGACGGATGGGGTGCCCCTCCAATGGGACCCTGTTCCGGAGACAACCATCGCCCGAAGTGCGAATCGAGAGGGCGGATCATATGATCTGGCATCCGACACCCAATGCTAGTGAATCTCGCACGAGGGGAAGCAGCTGGCAAGAATCTTCTTCCAGCTGTATGAAGTGTGCCCAACACGATTCATATGCTGCCCATTATATGCAACATTATCCTGCATTGGAAGTTCCTGAGGTCAGCAAAAGACCTGGCTTAGTATATTAAATGAGACCACTAGGCGAATCAAGCACTATCAGGGAAAACAAAACCATTATGTACCGACAACCGAGCCCATAAGAAGAATGACGTATTAGAACCAAAGGCCGATATCACAGAAGCCATTTCGTTCTTTTCCACGCTAATACGCCGTGTTGCCCATTAAGCCCGAGCGGGTGGCTGAACTAGACCTCATGTCAACAGCTGGTTATTTGGCAACCATACCTGTAGGTGGTTTCCTTATTAAAGTGAGATGAAACACTCCGGTAGGATGAGCAAACAGAAACGAAGAATTAATCCGACTCAGTTAATCCACAGTTCCAACGCACCCAATGTCATTCGTATCTATTACGGAAACACAGCGAGGTCGGAGATAAAGTATGTATGCTTGTTTATCTCTGATTCTTGTGTCCCAAATCGAGATGTAAATATTTACCCTTTCGCGCACCGAACCAGTCCAGAACATGTCTTAAAAGTCAGGAAAATGAAAGGGCGAGAGTCATATACTAATCTAGTGATATGAATGACCTCCCCCTCCAAAGAATACGCCTAAAGACTATAGACATTCTCCAGCAAAGCCCGTGACCACAGAAGAGCTGGATGGAACATTGAAAGAAGCAACAACTTATAAAACAAGAAGTTGAACACATCCCAATCCGAGAACAATAAAATGTTTGAATACCTCTCAGGATGGTCGATCCCATGTCGCCAAGTGTGCAGTCCGATGGCATAACCACCCAGCTCTGACGACGTTTGTGCAGGGTACAAATTGACCGACCTCACAGGGCAAGTTGCTACCCAAATGCGAACAAAAGCCATGCAACTTGGATCCTATTTCCTCATTTTACTGTCCCTGGGTACGCCAACCGTCGTCCCGAGTATACGAATTGGAGTCCCTTTCGCTAGTCCAGGAAGCCCACCAAATGCGGCCAATGGGTTCGATGGGTAGCCCCAACCCGCGTCCTGTTTGGTGGGACTATCGTCCTGAGCGCTAATTACGCCAATGAAGGGAACACTATATATAGACAAGTGTCAGTGTCCTGGTCGTAAATCGTTCTATCTCTTCCTTGGAACCCTCGAAACAAGGGAAAGCACTCTGATGTATGTTAAATTGTATATGATTGTAGAACAATGCTATCAAATCATGTCAATCTGAGGTTATTTGCTAATCAAAATTCGACATTAATTTTCTTCCTGCGCTTGGCTGCATCAGAGAACACTGAACAATTAACTGAGCTCCCTCGTAAGCACATGTAAAGGTGACCCGAAAGGAATGTCGATAGCCCTTTCACCTCGTGCTGGAGCTACTGCTCGATCTGATCCCGATCTCCATCTGTCGAAGCCGGCGATGGGGTGTTAACAGCACAAGACACCACGACAAGCTTCATTTCTAATTGCATGTGAGGTCTGGTCATTGGGGACCCCTGAGGAATGTCCAGAGCCTGTACATCTCGGGGATGGAGTAGCAGCTCGTACTGATCCAACCGACCGAACTGGCGATGGGAGGTTAGTAGGTACCAGTTCCCAAGCAAGCTTCCTGCTATAATGGCGTCAGGGAATAAGATCTTTGGTTTTCATTGAAAATCAAACCCGAAGTTACTGGCAGCTGTTGGCCAGAATGCGGCCAGTAACCTGTCTGCCAAGCCCCCGGAGGTGGTGGCTTATAATAAGGAGGAAACAAGCCTGTGAACTGTGATCCCATTCCAAGCCAGCTGGGGCAGAAGGCATAAAGGATAAACTTTCAGGTGCCAAATAATAGCGTAAACATAATAATTTTTTAGAGAAAATGTCTCCTAATTTGAATTGAGACAAAGTAAAATGGCCATTCTACTAGTAATTTTAGCCCAAATTCCCACACACTATTATCATAAGGCACCGGAGAGCATGGTCAGGGTGTATCCCACAGCCGCGCTGACCCCGAGATGACAACTTGTAGCGATGGACGGCGTGTGTCGAGTGTTAGTAGAGCTGAATCACAGCCGTCCTGGGCACGCCAACCGCCAACGGTCGACCCGAGGAAGCAGATTGACGTCCCGTTCGATAGTCCAGGGAGCGCACCAACTGTGACTAATGGGTTCGATGGGTAGCCCCAACCCGCGCCCTGTTTGGTGTGACTATCGCCCCGAGTGCTAATTACGCCAATTAGAGGAACACAATATATCGGCAAGTGTCAGTGTCCTAGGGGAAGCAACTCGTGGAAGCTACGGGTTTGATGGGTAGTCCCAACCCGCGTCCTGTGTGGTGTGACTATCGCTCCGAGTGCTAATTACGCCAAGTAGAGGAACCCTATATATCGACTTTTGTTCTCTACTCTTGGGACCCTCGACACGAGGGAAAGCGACTTCAAGGGGAGCTACAGGGAAGGCAATTCATGAACCTGGTCTTACCTCGATTAGCAGTCCTGTGAAAGTAATTAATGTGATTGCGAACAATCACAAATACACCTGTTGTGTTATGTTACCATGTCTGTGGCAACCAATGCAGTAACGGCCCCATTGGCATTGTTAATCATCCAGGGTGAAAAAGGTTCAAATTTACACTCGGGATTTTACAATCCTATCAGCCTATTTCACAAGCGTTTAAACACTGCTTTTTCCGTCAATTGTACACCAGACGATGATTGTCAACGTCGAAAGAAAGCCGTCAAACGAAAAAATGAACTCGAACGTAAGTCACCTAATTTTGTGATACCTTTAACCACCGTCAACGCATGTGGTAACTTAAATAACACGTCATCTGTATGCCATAGATTTGTTTTAAAGAAAACGATCAGTGTCTGTAGTCATATCCAATGGTGCCTCGAATGTTCTGCCTTTAATAGGCAATAAACGCTGCATATTGTCTGCATAGACAACGGATATGAAATCATTGACCGTTTAAAATTATGGAAGACAAAGTCCGTTAAAACGAAACGAGTCATCCGATTCCGATATTATATTCGGAACAAACCGCGTAATCTTTATGTGAATTGTACATAATTTTCAACTATAAGCAAAGAAATATAATATTTATAAATAATATTACTTTTTCCTTAAGGGAAGCCCGAAACTGAACTATATGGATTACGTCTCCGGCCTTGTGTCAATCAGGAGGGTTAAAATTTTATTGCTGTGCCGACCCACTCACACCCGTGTCCAGATTAGTCTCGCATGAATACACCCGCATTCTATCTATTGTCTAGTCAGTTTTTTATTTCCGACTTAATCATGAGATTTGCGAGTCGCGGGGTTGGGAATGGCACCACCATGGGAGGGATCTATGATAGTTCAGTTTCGGGCTTCCCTTAAGGAAAAAGTAATATTATTTATAAATATTATATTTTTCCGCCAAGGAGAAGCCCTCAACTGAACTATATGGATTAGAATGCAAGCCCAGGAGGAGGCACGAGCAATAAAGTTAATTAATATCCAAATTCGATGGGAATGTACTCTTCCGAAACAGGATTCATGTAAATGTGATTTAGTCATGAATCAGATATGATTATGTTACGTGAAAGAGCTCCCAATTCAGATTACGACATTGCTCAAATGTGTACCGCCCCCCCCCCCCCCCTTGTTTTTGGAATAAACATCCCAGGTAGTGCCATAGAATTCATGCTAGCGAGACAACCGAGCAAGTATAACTTTGCCGCATCCTATTCTCTTTGTTATCTTCTTCGCTCTCTCGACAGTTCACATTATGAACTGATGTCACATGCAGCCATTGTGTAGGCCATAAGATATCAGAATGCTTATGATACACCAGGGAGCAAATTAACTGGAATCGCATCGCGATTTGCCACTGAAATGTGGATACCGGTAATAGCGAGGAATTTTTTATACATGTATGATGTTATAAAAATGCTATCTAAGCATGTCAATGTGAGATTATTTGCTAATCAGATATCGAAAGTAAATTGCTCCCTGTGATACACAAACCAGATATAAAAATGATATGCAGCAGATATCATAGCGAGGTATGAGGTTTCATTATATCATGCCACACATCTGTACTCCAGCCTCGTATAATGTAGAGAGCAGGGAACGCCATCATGATCCAAGGTATCATTGCATACCAGTATATATGGGATTAGAGAACACCACTGAGGACTTGATGAACAAGCATAGAAGCATCAGTGATCTATGATGGCGCACATAACGAGTGTCGGGTACATTTCGAAATGATCAAATGTAGCAGAATGATCAAAATTGCAAAATGACCGGTGAAGGAGTGGCCTGGAGGTATCCCGAAGGTATTACGATTCCAGGAGATTGGACCCCATCGTGTGGAGATGTGGGCCACTGCACCGTGGGGAAGAGATAGAAGGCTGGTTGGTGCAGCTCTTGGAGGCACGCAACAAGTCTTCCCCACCCAGATCATTCAGCCTTTCTTTCCTACCGGGGAAGGAGTGGCCTGGACGTATCCCTAAGGTATTACGATTCCAGGGGATTGGACCCCATCTTGTGGAGATGTGGGCCCCTGCACCATGGGGAAGAGTTAGAAGGTTGGTTGGTGCAGCACTTGGAGGCACGCAACAACAAGTCTTCCCCACCCAGAACATTCATCCTACCGGTGGAGGAGTGGCCTAGAGGTATCCCGAAGGTGTACGATTCCAGGGGAGTGACTGGACCCCATCTGTGGAGATGTGGGCCACTGCACCGTGGGGAAGAGGCAGAAGGCTGGAGCAGCTCTTGGAGGCACGCAACAACTCTTCACTTCCCCACCCAGAACATCCTCCAAAGGCTACAGTGCTGGATCTTTCCTGACTGAGATAAATACTCGCAAATTGTTGAATTAAATGAAGCAATATAAGATATCAACCGGTATCCTCATCCTGTACAAAATCACTTACCAGCGGAACATCAGAATCGTCGTCCGACAGTGTGCCTGGTGACCCACTGTCGACCCGCGATTCTTGCTCATCGTCGTCAAACCTGCCGACGCCACGCGATGCAGAGAAGCATGTCAAGATCGACGCCAGCCAACAGAATTGGCTGCATCAGGTTGGGATACCAGACTGTGGAAGAGGCCTACTCTGAAATGGTTCGACGCAAGACAAATGCTCTTGCATTTGGGATAAGTAGCTATGTCCTGTCCAAGGTCACCCCCTCAAATTCTGGGGCATCATCAAGCTGCGCCCCCAAGGCCAGAGGGAATAAGTTCTGATGAGCCATTTGATCAGAGGAAGCCCCTTCAATGGAATCCCCCAAATGCAGGTGGTCCTGACCAAACTGGAATAAATGTCGATGACATACCACTATGATCACATGACGGCGGAGGAGCAGGCCCGGATGTATCCCGAAGGTATTACGATTCCAGGGGATCGACTGGACCCCATCTTGTAATGATGTGGGCCACTGCACCATGGGGAAGAGTCAGAAGGCCATTTGGCTGGTGCGCTATGTCTAGACTATGAGAGCAAGAGCGTCACGTGACAACGAGTCTTCCCCACCCAGAACAGCCGCCAAAGGCTACTCCCAGGTGCCCAATAATTGTGGTGGCCTATAAACAGATCATCGTGGCAGGAAACCAGGCCGAAATCAAAATACTGATGGAAATTTCACTCTATGTGGAATAATAGTATATCAATGTGAATTTTTTCGAAATTTAATAATCGTATTGCCACTACCATTAGGCACCTGAGAGAAAGGTGCCGGAGCAATCGCCCGTGAAGATTGGTTTCCCGAATCAACCACTTGCAGCACCCGCCTACCATTGGTTCACACTGCCGTAGCAGGACCTGGGGGGCCAGAACTGGTCCTGCCCGAGGTAAAGACTGGTACGGTTGCTCAAAGTAGGTAATCATTGACTAATATGCCCTTACCCAACTATAACAAGTAATACACCCGTGAATGAGCAACCTGCACGGTGTGTGGCCATCAAATTCGAATCATGTTCGACTGCAAGACATGCTGTTAGTTATAACAAAGCAAGGTTAATATACATAACACAATACAACCTAGGTTATTGAGTATAAAGTAAGGTTAATATAAAATCACGTTATACCCCTGGCCACGTGATCTTACCTGCTATGACAGGTAAGATACTGTCTTTTCTCGTATATGAGGATGATGAGTTCCGAATGCACATAGGCAAGAACTAGGCGGTTTCCTTTAGGAAAGTGCGCTTACAGCGGACGTGAAGATACGAATGCCTTCATTTTCGTCATGATTGTATCGAATCGTTTTGTCACATAATCAGTGGATATGTGACAATAGACGAAAGCCATGTCTTGGCCGATACGGAAATATATTGGCAGTAGATGTGCGCAATATAAACGCTGCGCATGTAAGCTCGCTTTAGACATGTAACAATACAAATGCAGTCCTTTCTGATATTCTGCGCAATATAAATGTGGTGCATGTAACTGCGCATCATACACGAGTGAAAGCTATTTGGCAGAATATCGTTTTGATATATGTGGAAATAGAAGTTAGTGAGCCAAGTGATGGTCTCTACTGGAAAGACTATTGGCAGTGAATCTGGAGCACATGACAATATGTATTCTTTCTATTTCGCTGTTTGCCGTTATCATTCACTGATGAAACTGCAAAGTATGTCAGTATTGGGATAAAAACTGTTCACCATATGTAAGCATACTAGTAGTCAGTTCTGACAGCATACATGAGGCCCTGATACCATATGATTGTCATGTACAATGTATGGAACTATTACGGCGTGCAATACATTATTGCAAGCTCGCCAATGCCGAGGCATATTAGATCCGACGGTAAGATGGCATTGAGGCACTTAAAGTCTTAAACCATAATATGTCAATGGGACCGAGAAATTGAATGTATCGACAAACACTAATGTCTGAGGATAGAGGTCAGATGTGTCAAGTTGGTGACATCTGCTGATCACAGTCGTTACATCACAAAGATTGTCAATTCTAAGTGCCAACCCATGTGTGGCGTAAATCTTAAATCATCTGGCGAATGTTATGAAGGAGAAACATCAATCGAATTAAAATTCAGTGAGATGCTGGCAAGCCAATAAATCGTTGCAACACCCTGACCATGTCGTGAGCAAGGTCTGCCATATTGAAGACGAAGCTTTCCCTTATTGGCCAAGTTCCCATTGGAGATGGTTACTCTCCACAAGTAGGCCAGTGGTCTCACTTCAAGTCGAACATCCAAGATGGCTCCAAAATGTTTTTACCATGGGTAGAATCACAATTGTTTAAGTAAAGTGAGCCAAGTGTAGCTGGAGTGTCAGGCTACAAAGTTTTCACTTCATTGCAGTTGGTGATCAATATTTCGTAGTAACCCAAACTGTACATACATGGATGTAAAGAATGCAACACAATATTTAGATCGACAGACAACACATCAATTTGAAGTGTGGTTACATATGTGATAACGAATACCATCCCCCTGTTACGGAGTGTTAGTAACTATTGTACTGATGATACAATGAGTTATATGATATTTAATCGTGATAGACAAGGCAGAATTTTCTAAATACCTTGAAGTCGCTGTAATGTTTTATTACATTTGCCATGTGTCTAACAAGACCACGCGCTCATACATACTGGCGGGCGTAGATTCGCAGGTATTGATCGATAAAACAATGTTACAGATCGCTCAGTCGAAAGAAATGTGAATTGTCATCTGATAGTGATAACAAGTACTATCTTTCGTATTTATTCATGTAAATTATTACAAAGGAGGATATGGCTGTCCTGTGCAACTTTCTGCGAATTAACAGAGCAGTGCCATGTATGATTTGGCAGTATACATTAGGATACAAAGCAACGGAACTTACGAAATAACCGAAGCGAGTCGACGGAAACTTATGTAAAGTGAAACACGTGTAGCACGAAATTAGGAGATATCGCATACCGTACTACATTTGGTCCTCAATTGTAAGTCATGATAGTCATCACGCCGTATGTGTGGCACAATATGCACTATGTGGTTTTGCCACAAGTAAGCTATGTGCTTCTTTAGTCATTGTCAAGATGGCCATCTTAATTCCAATTGTTGGAAGATAAAGCCGTCTTGAGGAAAACAGAAAACACGGAAACAAATTACGGATACAGTGAAACGAAAAAAGTTCCCGTTTCGGATGTGAGAAATATTAATTAACTATCGGGTACAATAAATTGCAAGTTTGTAATATCAACAATAAATATTGAGTCGATAAACTCGCAACACAGAAAGATACAACCTTGAGAAAATAGAAACGATCCTGTCCTGGCGAGGAGGAATAAAAACTGACTAGACAATAGATAGAATGCGGGTGTATTCATGCGAGACTAATCTGGACACGGGTGTGAGTGGGTCGGCACAGCAATAAAATTTTAACCCTCCTGATTGACACAAGGCCGGAGACGTAATCCATATAGTTCAGTTGAGGGCTTCTCCTTGGCGGAAAAATAATGTTGTTTGTATAATACAAAAACAAAACTGTTTTTGATATACAAAAAACTGTAACTTAGCTTCGTGGGAGAGATGTCCTTCCGGCCTAGGAGGGATGAAAAATATGGCGATTGCGCTACGTGTCGGAGATCACGTGATTACACGGTCGTGAACACAACAGAAGATATGTACCATAGAATTTATGTACCGTTTTTTCAACTCAGAGAGTTAACCCCTCCTACCTTGGGATATATACCATATAGTTCAGTGGGCAAGATACCTTTGAAGGAGATACCTAATTTTATTTGATTAAACACAAGAATAATCAGTGCATTATAAGTTTATAAAGTTGTCATCCGGAAACCAAAATAATAAACAAATTAAATATTTGTATGGATGGAAAATTTTGTTATTTTGTAAATCCAAGTAGGTCTGTCACTATGCGGGGTAGCATCACTAAATTCACCCTCTGGGGACCTCATTCTGCAAATGACAGACACCCTATTTCAAGGCTTGTCAATGGATAAAACCCATTGTATCCTTTGCCTCATATTGACCTAGCACTATGCCAAAGTTATTCAAATCCAACTGTCGGTACTTGAATAACAATGCTAAATGTTAAGAAAAGATGGAGAATCTTGCTATTTCCAACAAGGGCAATAACTCTGACAAAAAGACATGCACGACACATGTCAGTATCCATCCATCAATCCTGATCTATTAGCATTCCAAATAACATTCAAGTCTGACCATTGCCACTGAAGTTACAATGCAATATGTCTGTACAGAGTGAAAATTCAATATAATTCTAAGTTCAACAAGGTCCATAACTCTGGTAACAATGAATGGACGAACCCCATAGTGATTGTGTATCCTTTCCCTTAAACTGGACTGTCTACATTCCATAGGACCATGTAGCAAGGTTCGGTGTATATATACTTACTAATGTGTTTGATATAGCAAATGTGATACCAGCATGGTTTGGTGCAATTTCAGCGTGGTTACTCAGATGACCAGATGCATTACACGCACTCAGCCCCAAGGAAATAGAAACAAAACTGAAACGGAATAGAAATCAAGGTTTAGTTAACATAGGAACAATTTGCAGCATACGTCTAGAACCCTGCGAATAAGCATTGTTCCGCAGATTTGAAATTTAATCGGATCATCGGAATCGGGAGGCTGATGTCTATATTGAATCGAATCTCAAATTGAATCGGCTATCCAGTGGTAATCAAAGTCGATCTTGAGTTTGTTCCTGTCGGGCATATGTGAATGTAAATATTTTGGGAGTATATAACATTGCATGTGCGATTCTCCAGATGTATAATCTACATACATACCAATTATGTTTCAGTTATTACATTAAAATGTGGCAAGAGAATGTTTATGTACAAAATAATTATGCAGTTAATGATTAATCATAATGTGAGTTGTTATCATAAATGACCAGATTTGTGGTGTACTTATGTGACACTAACTAGCGATATATCTACACGTAAACAAACAATTACTTGCAGCTTATGTAAATAGGGCTATACCCATTGCAATAACACAATTAACCAGTTATCGATTGATCATAAAATGCTGGCAATTTTGGACAGTTCACCTCTTAAAGACATATTATGTACAGTAATGCCCTAATTAATCGACTCCTTTAACCACAGCAGAATTATGGGTAACTTTTCAGGATTTAGTCGGAAATATGGCTTGTTGCCATTCATCGGAAAGCTCTCCCCGAGTTACCCATAATTCTGCTGTGGTTAAAGGAGTCGATTAATTAGGGCATTACTGTACTTGTTCGGGTGCGTGAAACTGATCAGTTATTATCCAGGCATAGCGCTATGCCAACTGGAGCAACATAGCATTCTACTAACATTGCCCAAATCTGAAGCAAATCGACCATACCACTCCATAAAAACATCGTCTGAACTACGCTCAATTGTAAATATTTACTACTCGATTTGGGACACATCTATCGGCTATAAACTAACGAAAACAATTTTGCTACCGAGAGTCACTGCATTTAATTAATATATCAGAATGACGGTATGTGTTGTCAATTTGGATATAATATTTGTAAAAATTACTAATTTGAACAAGATTATTCTCCATTTATATTTGATCACCCTACCGGAGTGTTTCACATGACTTTAATATGAGACTCTTATTCACACTTTTTGTATTACCTGAGTGAACCAACATCTGATAATTTAGCTCAATACGCCTGTTGTGACAAATACCACATCTACTTGACTTATATTTCATCATCACTATTAGATCATGCCATGAATCTCTACTCTGGCTCACCCCTGTAGAGATCATATTCCACCAGTACAAAACCTGGGAACTTTTTAATATTCTGACCCCTTCTCACAGGGAACTTTATAACATTGAACAACCAAGGAAGGGAATATATTTCTTTGTTTATATCTGTTTCTTGATAATCTACTTCAAATTATGGGGTGGTCCCAGCTAAAATTGCATGCTTTTTAGTGACTTCAGTGAGCCGATATCACAAAAAACATTGAATTAATTTAAGTCCCTTAAATAATGTAATCTCGACATGACCATCACCTACTGATGAATAACAAGCCTGGATATAGTGTCTGACATTTGCAGAATGAGGTCCCCAGAGGGTGAATTTAGTGACGCTATCCTGCACAAGAGTCTAGCATCACCAAATTTACTGTCTAGGAACCTCATTCTGCTCGGATAGATAAAAGGCCAACATTTCCAGATACACAAAGATGAATAACTCTAGAACGAAACACCTGAACAAAACGATTGAACACTCACTTGAATTTCCTCAAAGTAGTGAACATCCTTACCAAATTTCATCGAGATCTGAGCACTGCTGTTAAAGTTATGGCCTGAACAGACATTGTTTGAATGGACCGATGCAAAACACTATACCTCCCCCTATTTTGTACAATTGGGGCATGGTTTCCGCTACTGCGGCAGGCCGTCCGTCCAGCGGGCTTATTCCCCTCCCCAACCTTGACTTAATATGAGGAATCCTACACTTGGTGCCTGAATAAGACATATTCAGTAGCGCGGACCACGTGCACAGTTGTCTACACCATCCTGGGTAGCGCTTTGTCGGGCGAATGTTTAACCCTTTACCCAACAGAAGGGCCCTGTGCCAATGCATTCTCTTATATATGCGAGTCGACCATAGGTCGCCTCGCATATATAAGAGAATGCATTGGCTTAACATTAAAAATTATAAAATTGTTAAAGAATGTAAAAGAGAATGCATTGGCACAGGGCATAACTGTAACTATCACAATGTGGTCAAGGAGCTGGTTCCAATGATATCCATATTTGTATGGTGTTATTGAGACAGACCGAAGATATTTTAGGCTGTTGAAACATGAACACAGGTGAGTTTTAACCCTTTACCCAACAAACCGGCCAAAACCGGCCAAATAAAGCTTCAACAGCCTAAAATATCTTCGGTCTGTCTCAAATATGGATATCATTGGAACCGGCTCCTTGACCACATTGTGATGGTTACAGTTATGCCCTGTGTGCCAATGCATTCTCTTATATATGCGAGTCGACCATAAGTCGCCTCGCATATATAAGAGAATGCATTGGCCTAAAACAAATCTTTTTTTAACACTTTTTACCATTTTTTCTTACATTCTTTAACAATTTTATAATTTTTAATGTGTTAAGCCAATGCATTCTCTTATATATGCGAGGCGACCTATGGTCGACTCGCATATATAAGAGAATGCATTGGCACAGGGCCCTTCTGTTGGGTAAAGGGTTAATTGGCAGTCCCTGCGATGAACAATGCAGACCTTTTTCCTCAAAACAAAGTCTGTATCAAAGAAATGTTTAATTAAAAATAAAACAATTAAAATATTAATAGTTATTATCATGCATTTATTCCCTACCCAATTAATACAAAATTATCCATTATGATATTTTTAAAAATATAATATATATTTCCTTAAAGAAAGCCTGAACACTGAACTATATGGATAGATGTCCTGCGTTTGTAAACCATAGCAGAAAAGGGTTAACTTTTTGGTCGCCTACGGTAACTAATGGTCAGTGGCTTGCCTCGGTATCAGTCACGCATGCGCAGTCCCAATATAATTCACTGTACAGATTGAATTAGCCAGTTTATTTTCAACTCAATCAGAAGATTGGCGAGTCGCGGGGTTGGGAATGGCACCGCCATGGGAGGGCCCTATGATAGTTCAGTGTTCAGGCTTTCTTTAAGGAAATATATATTATATTTTTAAAAATATCATATTTCCGCCAAAGGAAGCCCTCACACTGAACTATATGGATTAGAATGCAAGCCCAGGAGGAGGCACGAGCAATAAAGTTAATAGCCAAATTTTGAGTAAAGGTACTCTTCTAAAACAGATTGTACCATATATGAACACTTTAATGAATCTGTTAGGATTATTTACGTGAAATAACTCATATAGTTAGAGTGCTATATTGCTCAAATGTGTACCGCCCCCCTTGTTTTGAAACAAACATCCCATGAGGTGCCATCCAATGCATAGTTGCGAGCGAACCGAGCAAGTATAACGTTAGAAGAAACTCTTCGTTCCTCTCTGTGTCGTCTTCTTCAGCTGTCTGTTCTAAGGTCCCACCCGTCAAGGTCCCATGATGCAGGATCATGAAGGAAGGAGACTAACTCACTCTCCGCCTTAGCGACAGAACGACCTGCAGACGGAGGCCCACTCCATCGATGGCGAGACAACCTAAGTTAACTAACTGCTATTCGCCAAAGAAAAAGCCAGAGAACCTGATGCCAAATTTGTGGCACAGGGATTGAGTTGAGAACCCATTAGGCCAAACAGGTTGTACAACGATAATGGAGTCAAGCCATCTGAACAGAGGGAGCCCTCTCTGAGGTACCTATGCATCACAGGATATCCGACAGAAATCCTGTGATACAAATCTTACGAGTATATAAACAGTCCTTCCCATGAGGAAAACACACCGAGAGCATTTATTTGCTCCCGTAATGCAGAAGATGGGTGTAATATGGCACCCATACGATACCATAATTGTACATGTAAGTTTGGTTTTTGCTCAAACCAAAAGTCATTGTGGAATAGACCTATGTCTAGTTACACTTTAATATGCCATAGTTGCACTGAGATGGTAAAGCATCTAAATAAACCTTAAAATAGTTCAATATTGAACCAACAATTACAGTCTCCATTAGTATTTTGTGAAGAAGGACGGGTGCGAATTTTAGCACACGTGAATTGAAAATTACGAGTGCATACGGGTTCGAGAGCAATCACTCCCGTCTCCTGGGAAGGACTGATATAAATATATAAAAATGATATAAAAATTATATATCAAGGTGATCTATAAGTCACAATGAGATCATTGCAGAAGGCCCTTTGGCTCTTTGACAACTGAAATCAGTTCAAATGATGTACAATGTAATCAGATGATAACCACGGGTAAATTGTCACCATGCGGAATATTCAGTTCTGAGCCTCTGCCCAGATCATGTCACTTTCCCCCCCAAACATGCAGCAGAACGACCTAGGTGTGTGATATGTTAGTGTGAGGCATGCAGCAAACTAGGGGAAGACCCCCTCCAAAAAGGCTCGCTGATTAAGGAAACAAATGAATTTTTTTTATCCTCCTAGTAAAGGACACACATCCCTTTATAATGTTGTTACTTATTGAATTTTAAGAGCCATGATGGAGAGGAGCTCCCCCGACCTAAGTGGTCCTGTTGAAGGCATGTTTAAGGAAAATAGGACAAATCCAGCATAGACCGAAGCGAGCAGAGTTGTCAGCATGATCTCAGGCCCTTATGATTGGGCGGCTGGTGCCATGTGGTTGGGATCCCCTCATATGGGTTGGTCCCTGCCTGCAAGGAAAGGTTTGATGGCTAGTCAAAGAGCTTCCTCGAAAGCTGAGCTGGACAGCGCAAACGTCTTTGCCTGTTTTTATTGTCGAATGTTAATAGGACAATTCCGGCATATACCGAAGCGCGCAGAGTTGGCAGCATGGTTTCAGGCCCGTATGATCGGGTGCCATGGGGTTGGGATCCACTCGGACTGGGTGGTCCCCTGCCTGCAAAGAAAGGTCTATAACGCTAGTCAATGAGCTTCCTAGAAAGCTGAGATGGACAGTGCAAACGTCTTTGCCCGCGTTATTGTCTATTGTCTATAGGCGTGCAGTGCCCTGTTAATTTTATTACCATGTGCCAGATAATCAAATTGATATTGGTAATAGTAGTATGAAGAGCCATGAGATGTACTCTGTCGGCCAGGCCATTGGCAGGGTCGTTGTGGCACGTGACAAGAGAAATGCTTTCCATGTAAATGTGCTTCATTCATGTGTGAAGTCTATTGACCAGTGTGTCAGTCGCGGGTTGTGTCACTTACCTATGAAATGTATATCACAGGTAAGATAGATCGAGTTCTCGATGCATTTTGAAGACGGTGGTACGATTGCGCAGGGCGTGCCAGGAGGGCTTGAGAGTTCATAGTTCAGTAGGAAGAAGCCTATAGATGAGATAATCCGTGGATAGGAAATCACGATCCGCAGCTTCTGCCTTACCGATGCCAGACTGTGACGACCGAAAAGACCCACAGTCTGACGTATTGTGCGCAGACGGGTCGTCATCGAAAGCCTCAGACGCCTTGGGGTGTAAGGATAGCATGTCGCTCTCTGCCCTAGCGTCGGAACGACCTGCAATAATGGACGACAAAACACTAGAGGGAGGCCCATTCCGGCGATGGCTCAATCGAGGAGTAAATACCTCCCATGGAATTTTAAGGCTGATAAACTGAGTTCCAATTTTGGAGTCCAGTGTCGAAATGAAGAATCCCATAGCCAAAACTGGTTTCTTCTGATAACCGGAAGGAGGTGGAGCCATCGGACCGGGGTGAGCACCCCCCCCCCCCCCCCAAATGCAGGTGGTCCCGACCAAGCTGAATGTCCTGTCCAAGCAGAACGATGGGTAGAGGCCATTGCAGCAGAAACCCCAAGACGGCTGAGAGGCAGGCAAGGCCGTGTCTTTATATAGATCGTGACCAAGGGGACCGGGCTTGCTACCTCATGGGTAGGGCCACTGCCCTATGCCGAAGTCGCCGTAGGCCGCCCAGCCGGTGTCGTTACGTTCGCACGCAATTTTTGGCAACTTCAGCACACAGAACCGCTTGCGCCGGTGTGGGACCAAATGTCCTGGGGGTCCCAAGTACCCCTGCATCGCCACCGGTCGCTTCCCCACTAATTGATTTAATGCCGCGGCATAATCGGGGGAGCGTGAACTGTTCCTGCCCGAGAAGAGATCCGACCGAGAAATACTACCTGGGAAGGATCCAGAGATGGTGCAAATAAAGGCTCTATATCATACTAGTAGACTATCTCATCCGATTTTCATGTTTAGTTGTTGAATTATTCTTCTCTTAGAAAAATTTGTTGAAATAATGGAGAACCACTTTAATAATTACTATCCCCAGGGTCTCCAGAGTTTGAGCGCCCAAACCTGTATCAGGTAGAAAAACATCCCTGGATCCTTCTCAGAAATTTACAAGCCCACCGGTTCAGACCGGCTTGCTGAACCGGCTGGTGTATAATCGCAGCTATTGTTCATTAGACCTACCGCCATACTTAAAGTAATTAACCACCAATAACGTGGTGTCACCCAGTTAATATGGCGGTACTATACCACGGTATCCTCCAACACCGCGGCACCGATACCGCTTGTTAACGCGAACAAGCATGCGCGAGCAAATACCTCCCCTAAAAGAGTTCCATGAAAATCACCGCGGTATTCCACAAAATTAATGCGGTGCCCGCTAAAAGACCACTGTATCATCACCCAATACCGTAACTTCACGCCATGACCGTCTCGATACCGCTACAGTTTATTACCGGTATCACCGCGGTCATGACCAGGATATCACCCCGTTTCTCTGGTCAATCACTTTGAGAACAGCGGTATATACCAGGTAGCTATTAATCGACATACCTCTATGACATGGCTGAGATTTATTCGTAGCACTACGGTACTACTGTCATATGAAGTTATTGTTATGCATGTGACATTGATAAACCAAGATCTAATCAACTGTCAGTATTCTTGGGTAGATTGTAATCAACTTCAAGGTCAAACGTGATTAACACATCTGGATCATTTGTATTGAAACATAGTATTATGTGAAAGCACGTTGTTCATAACATGACGAGAGATAGCGTCAGTAGCGATGGAATTATTGTTAAATAAATTTCCACGCATTAAAACGTCAAAATAATTCCCACGAAATTATGATATTTCCGGCGGAGAATCACGTGGCATTTTTGATATCTGACAAATTCAATCATACCTTATAGGTGCTATAATAATTCCATAGATGTATTTCTCACAATAATCTGTGCGCCTCGTAAGGCCTTGAAATGGTATCTGGTTTTGACATTGATAAACCAAGATGTTAATGTTATCAACTTTAAGTTCGAATGTGACCAACACATCTGGATCAGTGGTATAGAACCATAAAACAACAAAGTATTATGAGAAAGAATGTTGTTCATAACATTATGATAGATAGCGTCAGTAGCGATGGTAATTATTGCTAAATAAATGTCCACGCGTAAATAAATTCCCACGAAATTAGGAGACGTCCGTTAGCGAATCACGTGGCATTTTTTATATCTGACAAATTATATCATACCTTATAGGTTCTATAATAATTACATAGATGAATTGTTCACAGTAGTCTATGCGCCTCGTAAGGCCTTGAAATGGCGGCTGATTATGGCGAAATGTCGATTTTCATATTCGAAAATTTTGAAGTCAGCCGCCTATTCGAAAAACACGACCAATTATATGTTTGAAACGAAACGGTCCGTGAATTCGAAACGATAATTATAAAAACGAACGCGTAGGCGACCAGTAATTATTGTATCGATAAATTGAATTTGTCGCTATTGTTAAACGACAAATTCGGAAAAATACTCCCTTATGATCCGTTCGGGTTGTAGCAGAAAAATAAACTGGCTAATTCAATCTGTACAGTGAATTATATTGGGACTGCGCATGCGTGACTGATACCGAGGCAAGCCACTGACCATTAGTTACCGTAGGCGACCAAAAAGTTAACCCTTTTCTGCTATGGTTTACAAACGCAGGACATCTATCCATATAGTTCAGTGTGAGGGCTTCCTTTGGCGGAAATATACGAATCCACCATGTCATCTCCGTCGGAGGAATGGCTTTTGATTTTTACAACAAATTGTTTTGATCGGTACTGTGAACAAAATACAAAGAAAGCAGGCATGTAGAACGTTAGCACGTGACATGAGCTCTGCTCATGACGTAACTAACACCTGTTACTGCTAGACAGTATGACAATGTGTCTTTTGCCAACCGCAGTAGTCTTTGATGTTGGCTTTTAATAATGCTACTGTTATAAAAGTTGTTGTGTATACTGTTGTGCTTACATGCTTTTAGTTCATTAACTCGGGATCTAAGAAAGACTGTCTGTTTTAATTTGGTTTCTATACAAAGCTTCAATGTTCCTGCTTGTTGTCTCAAGTGCAAGGAAATGGCTACTTTTCAGTGATAAACACCCAAATTTTCTCCCGACAGGGCACCTGGTATGTGCTTCCCAAATACGGCCACATTCCCCCCAACCCCTAGTGGAAACCCTGATTGGGGGGTATAATAATCTGTACTTACAATACTGCTAATGGAATATTATCAACAGCGCTGAAGAAGAGTATGAAGACACCAGGGTCCGAGTAAGCCAACGAATGTCATCAGCCGCCGCACGGACAACACCGTCCACTTGTGAGCAATTAAATTATCGGCGAAATGTCCAGCAGCTGTTGAGGGGAAGAAGTCATGTCTAGATCAGGTGTTATACAGAAATAATACAGAGATGCAATGCAACAGACTGAGCTCAGGGTTCATGCTATCGGTAGCCAAATTGGTAAATGGCCAAATTTTTTTTAAATGACCAAAGAATAACATCTGGTCAATTTAGACATTTAAAGATGCATAATCCAAATTAAGGCTCCCATATTACTATTTCTTTGGCTTCGGTGGTAAAAAATATTTGATTTGAGTCAAGGAACCCACCCATCAAAGCTCAGAGTTATGAGATATCAGTTTTTGAAATTTGTAATTTCTCGAGATGTGTACTTATTGGAGGCCTGGAAAAAATTGTCAAGGCGACGGTCTCAGATGAAATTGCAGATGAAAATGGATAACTCTAAAATCAAGTGGCTTTGGTGTTAGATATACTGACAATCCGGCCATATTTCGTTGAACAAAATGTTGATAAATAACACGTTTTGGGCAATTTTATACTATAGTTGACTGTGGTTAGCATTATTTTTGGGTAATTAATCGATTCTGATAACTGAAGGGGCATTTTAAAAAATGTTGTTGTTTTTGGAATCTGAAGATATGGGGACCATCGAATCGGATTGAGTACCTTTAAAGATATTTAGTCTCTTGCTTTACTTTTTGTTAATTTTTTATTTCATTAATATGGTTTTTTTTTATTTTTGGTCTTCTTAGTTTTAATTTGACCAAAGTTTCTGAAAAATGGCCAAACATATTCAGAAATAGCCAAGATAATGACAAAAAGAATTTTTTGGCCAAATGAACCCTGGTGGAAAACTCCCAACTGCCATTTATCAAATACCAACACCACCCAATTAATTCATGATATAGGGCACATGATACCACTGTCTCTTAAAATACTCACCAACACCGACCATTGAGTTCATGATATAAGGCACAGCAATGAACATGATGTGGCTGTTGTTGGCTCCGAGATGCCGTGTGAGGTACGTGGGGAAGCCATGACATAATGATGTAGTTGGTCCAATTCATACTGAAATGCGCAATATATATGGACCACAGTGGCCAATGTGACAAGAACTCTGACCACGATACATTGTTGTTGAAAACCTGCAAGTATAAAAGTTATACCGGTATTGTATACAGTAATGCTCTAAATAATCGACCCCTTAACCACATCAGAATTATGGGATATTTTCCGGATTTAGTCGGAAATATGGATTGTTGCCATTCATCGGAAAGCTCTCGGGGAGAGCTTTCCGATGAATGGCAACAAGCCATATTTCCGACTAAATCCTGAAAATTACCAATAATTCTGCTGTGGTTAAGGAGTCGATTACTTAGGGCATTAATGTAGTTCAAGTTTACTAGACAAGCCTGGAAATAGAGTGTCTGACATTTGCAGAATGAGGTCCCCAGAGGGTAAATTTAGTGACACTAACCCGGATGGAGCGCTAGCATCACCAAATTCACCCTCTGGGGACCTTATTCTGCATGGCCTTATCTGCTGTGGGAGACCTAGACACAGATTTAAGTTCCCAGATGATGATGTGCACCCATTGGGCACCTCAATTATGCATTGTGTCATCTGCCAATTTGGGAATAGAGAAACTAAACTAAATAAGAACAAAATACTTTCTAAAAAAAACTAAAAATCTTGTTAATTTGAAATAAAGATACTTTCCAGAGATGATGAGGCTTGAAAAGAATGAAGCCCCCAGATGGTGAATTTTAGTGATGCTAGCCCACTGTATGGGGTAGCATCACTCTGGAGACCTCATTCTGCAAATGTCCAACAACAAATGGCCTGGCCACACATTTTGTCTTGTTTCTGTATGTTCACAACGGGAGGCCGATCACGATCGGCAGATGTTTAACCCATCCCTTGGCGATAGTAAATTAATATGATCGGAATCATAAATTAGAGTTTTGATGTTGAATTATAGAGCAGAGGCGGACTGGCCGATCGGGAGAACCGGGAAATTTCCCGATGGGCCGGAGGCCGGAAAAATTCTGATTCCACGTTTTTCTATCAAGCGAGAATCCGAGGGGTTTTTTTTACGGTTTGGGGGGGGGGGGGTATATGTGGATGGGCCGCCCAACCACAACTTGGGCCGCAAATGAAACCGACATGGGCCGCCACATGTGTTGTTTAACCAGCCGTGTATCCAATAAGATGGTACTCTTCTCACATAAATTCATGAGGGCAGAGGCGGACTGCATGGCCGCCACATGTGTTGTTTAACCAGCCGAATTGGCTAATCGTAATTTTGACATTAAATGAACTTGTCGGCATCATATAACACCACGTAAAGACCCCATTAATCTCGAGATTTTAACGGTAACTCCCAGCTGTAAATCCCAAACAAATTCTTACGCACCCCTCCCCCAATTGAAATTTACAAGAAAATAGGAACGCTTCAGTTGATGCCAGTCTAGTTTATCGGATTCGAGATTTTCTTCTATAGTTTTCAAAATGTTCTCACCCCGGGCCGAACAACCATGAACAGCCCGGTGTGTCCTGGTCTCTTGTCCGTAGCCGTGTGCATTTGTCTGGAGTTAGACCGCTAGATGTTAGATTTTATGCAATTTTTCAGGTAAAAATATCTGAATGGTCTCATACCGGGAATATATAGAACCATGGTTTATGAATATATATGATATTAGACCATTATGCAAAAACATGTATTTGGTCTGCATCTGATTCAAGGGGGGGGGGGTGCAAATGGAATTATGCAAAAATATGTATTTGGTCTGATTCTGATTCAAGGGGGGGGTGCAGTTGGAATTTTCCAAGGTGGACTGTGGACGCCGCCCCCCCCCCCCCCCCCCCCCCCCCCCCCCCCCCCAAACAGATGGGCCGGTATTATATTAATTTCCCAGGCCGGTTTCTTGGCCCAGTCCGCCTCTGTTATAGAGTATACTGTTATGTTCTATTATAGACAAATGTACATAACACAAGTTATTGGAATTTATGGGTCACTCACATGTATAAGAGAATGCACTGGCACAGGATCTGTAATGCTGCACCAGTGCAGCCTTGGATTAATGTGAAAAGGTGACCCGGACATGGAATACTTGGGTTAATAGAATCCAATTTAAGTTTACAATGATAATGTATCAAATTCTACCAACAACACAGTCATCAAGATAAGCCACTTCACTGCTGACCCATTAATATCAATTATATAGCAGAGCTGTCAACTAATCACTGGCATTGTTTATGCTGAATCTTGGCATCCCTATTAAACCTATAACATTTATAATGACCTCAGACCATCTGTAGAGTGATATTCTCAGCTGTGCAATGCAGCAAAGATTTTCTAGACTACTTACTAGTTAATAGCATATCATGTGTATTGTTGAAACATTTAAACAAAATTATATACCATAGCTCTCTTTATCTGCACATTGGCATAACAGACAGCAGAAAATGATATAGCCATATTAATAGCTGAATTGGGTTTTAATATCCTCCAAACAAATTTACCAGTACATAACACACGATTTTGGACCGATTTAAACCAAATTTGGTTTGGTGACTCAGGGTACCCTTGGCAGAGTTATAATGGTGTCAGTTTTTTTTTATTTTGTTAACTTTAAAAAAAAATTGAAATTGAGTAGGGGTGCCACGATTAATCGTATAATCGATGAACCGTTGATAAAGCCGATAATCGATTACCATTTCCATCGTCGATTAATCTGCGTTATTTATTTCGGACGTCAGAAAATGCCGGGTATTATTGAATACCGTGTTTGTTTTACACAGTTTAATCTACAACCGAGGAGTTAATATCCTTTGAACGTGTATCAAAGAGATTCCAATAACATGAGTACTACCGGTACTAATATATGTAGCAAACAGTCGGCAGTTCATTTCATGATGCGACATGGTTTCTCATTGGGTCGTTGTATATTCTACAAATTGGAGGCACTGCATATTTGAACACATGGCGACGTCGTTGTATATTTATACTTGAAAGGTGGCACTATGTCTTTGAAATGTGCCGACTGTCACCGTGTTCAATGAACTGAATGCATTTGCCCTTGAATCTGATTGGACCAATGGGAAGTTGATTGACATTCTCTCTAAAACCAGGGAACCAATATATATGGCATTTTAATCAGCGATGAAGTTACTAGTAAAGGCTATCGCATATCGTGTGGTGAATGCTGAATGAACCTGACTATTATCAAATACTTAGCTTGTTCCGAGTCCTGCAATGTGCGGGTGGGGGAACACCTTTGCGGCTTTGCGATTGTTAACCACGCTTTGGTACATGTAGTTTGATGAAACTTTCAGTTTCCGATTCGATTCCTTTTTTTAGGAACCGCTGGCAGTCCATCGTACATTCCTACTTTTATATTGTTTGTATGTTTGTATAATTGGCTATTCATAACACTGAAATTAATCGCTATGTTCATTCTAATGAACTCACAAATATTATAACCATAACATCGCCAAGAACTATGCTGGTAATGGTATTCAATACATTGTGCTCATTAGTATACTGTGCTGGTAATGGTATTCAATACATTGTGCTCATTAGTATTACCGGTAATAGTAATTATGATGCACTTTATTAACGTAAAAATTACATCAGCAGATGCCTCAAACAACCAGCAACAGTGCAGTTAACCAGCACCCAGCCAATAGGCCATATTACAGAATACTTCCACTGATGTTAATAATATTAGGTACGATTAATCGATTATAGTCGATAATTGACGACCGATTATCAATTATCAAAATCAATAATCGTGGCATCTCTAAAATTGAGTAAGGAGTTCAATCTAAATTAAATTTTTAAAAATTACAATTATTTTTTTTTTATTATTTAAAAAAATATTTTATATTTTTTATTTATTTATTTTACTTTTCTTTTTTGTTTGTTAAATTGAGCAAGGAATTCAATCTAAAAAAAAAATTCTTTTTTAAGAGTGAATATTTTTCGAAAAAGGGGTAATAACTAAATTAAAATAGTCTGATCAAAACCATATTCGAACTTGATCTAACTTTTGGGCTGAGAAATTCATATAAAATTTTGGTTCCGATCAGATAGAAAATGTTTGAGTTATCTCACCATGCGTAAACTGTCTACAGACAGATGGACTGACAGATGGCTAGACGGATGGACAGACAGACGAACGATGAGTGGTTAATCCGGATGTCGACACTATGTTTACCATACTATGGTATGGGTAAACATAAAAAAACTTGACAAATTAAAATTCATTAAGAGTAATTTGCCTACCTTCGGTGGCTCGACGAATTCTTCATCATACGACCCTCGGTTTTCTTGGTACACTATAGTCCATACTAAAACCCATAATAAACCCATAACACCGAATAAATAGAACATCCACCTCCAAGGAAGGTGTGGACATATCTGGAAAGAGAAATTATTGATGGCATAGTTAGAAGGTCAGAAGGGGAACATGCAGACAGAGTGAAGAGAATTTATTGATGACATATTTAGAACGTCAGAAGGGGAACATGCAGACAGAATCAATGAAGAATAAATTACTGATGGCATATTTAGAAGGTCAAAAGGGGAACATGCAGACAGAATCAGTGAAGAGAAATTATTGACGGCATATTTAGCACATCAAAAGGGGAACTTGCAGACAGAATCAGTGAAGAGAAATTATTGACGGCATATTTAGCACATCAAAAGGGGAACTTGCAGACAGAATCAGTGAATGGAAATTATTGATGGCATATTTAGAAGGTCAAAAGGGGAACTTGCAGACAGAATCAGTGAAGAGAAATTATTGATGACATATTTAGAACATCAAAAGGGGAACATGCAGACAGAATCAGTGAAGAGAAATTATTGATGGCATATTTAGCACATCAAAAGGGGAACTTGCAGACAGAATCAGTGAAGAGAAATTATTGACGGCATATTTAGCACATCAAAAGGGGAACTTGCAGACAGAATCAGTGAAGAGAAATTATTGACGGCATATTTAGCACATCAAAAGGGGAACTTGCAGACAGAATCAGTGAAGAATAAATTACTGACGGCATATTTAGCACATCAAAAGGGGAACTTGCAGACAGAATCAGTGAAGAGAAATTATTGATGACATATTTAGAACGTCAAAAGGGGAACTTGCAGACAGAATCAGTGAAGAGAAATTATTGATGGCATATTTACAACGTCAAAAGGGGAACTTGCAGACAGAATCAGTGAAGAGAAATTATTGATGACATATTTACAACGTCAAAAGGGGAACTTGCAGACAGAATCAGCGAAGAGAAATTACTGACGGCATATTTAGAATTTCAAAAGAGGAACATGCAGACAGAATCAGTGAAGAGGAATTACTGACGGTATATTTAGAACATCAAAAGGGGAACATGCAGACAGAATCAGTGAAGACATATTTTAGACAACATAGTTAAAGGCATGGATGACCTTCGCAGTGGGCATAGTTAAAATAGTCGCACCCATTAACCCTTTCAGTGCCAAGTCCGATTTTTGTATCAACCCATATTTCCTTGATCATTTTTCAAATTTATTGATTATAATAATGTGATACATTGATGGAAAGAGCTCTTAGAGCTCTTTCAATCATACACGTACAAACTTGACAATAACATTCTATTTATGCAATATTTATGATTGCTATAAATACAAAGTATGTCTATATTTTAACATTCTTTCTGTTTATAGTGGTTTTAACAGATGTGACTATTTTAACAGCAATACCCATTTGCAGAATGAGGTCCCCAGAGGGTGAATTTAGTGATGCTAGCCCACTATTGAGACACTAGATGAGAATGTGATTGGGAATTTTTAGGCTAAAATCAGCTGGTAAAATAGGTAAAATCAGGTCTATTTTGCAATGGGATAGGAACCAAATATTGGCCCCTGTGCTACCTACGATAACCCCTGCAAAGGGTATGATATCATGACCAAAGCATGTATTTGTTACTTACCAAAGAAGCTGCTGTTTGACCTATTGACCCCAGAGCTACGAAATAACTGAATGCCCTTGACCTCTCTTCCATTGGAACAGCATGAGCAAATATATGATAAATAGTAGGAAGCCCTAGAAAATAAAGGAAATATTAAGATTAAAGACATTATGGACTTCTTCAGGTCCATGAAACTGATCAGTTATTATGTTAGACGTTATGCCAAGTGGAGGAATGTATTGTTCTATTAACCCTTTACCCAACAAAACGGCCAAAACTGGCCAACTAAAGCTTCAACAGCCTAAAATATCTTCGGTCTGTCTCAATAGAACCATACAAATATGGATATCATTGGAACCGGCTCCTTGACCACATTGTGATAGTTACAGTTATGCCCTGTGCCAATGCATTCTCTTATATATGCGAGTCGACCATAGGTCGCCTCGCATATATAAGAGAATGCATTGGCCTAAAAAAAATCTTTTTTTAACACTTTTTACCATTTTTTCTTACATTCTTTAACAATTTTATAATTTTTAATGTGTTAAGCCAATGCATTCTCTTATATATGCGAGGCGACCTATGGTCGACTCGCATATATAAGAGAATGCATTGGCACAGGGCCCTTCTGTTGGGTAAAGGGTTAACATCGCCAAAAATGGACTGTACCACTATATAGAAAACATTGTCTGAACTCAATTGTAAATATTTACTTCTCGATTCGATATGCAGTTATCGGCGATAAATGACAATTTTGCCATCAAGAGACACTGCATTTAATTAATATATAAGAAAAACGGTGTGTGTGTTGTCAAATTGGATATAACATTTGTAAAAATAACTACCTTGAGCAAGATTGTTCAACATTTCTATTTGATCATCCTGCCTTAGTGTTTCACATCACTTTAAAATTCAACAATAAATAAAACGCACACTGCCAAACTGATTTAATAGCGTCTCTCGATGCAAATGGAGCCATCTCAGTGTTCTATATGGTCCTCTCCAAACCTGGAAATAGTGTGTCTCATATTTGTAGAATGAGGTCCACAGGGGGTGAATTTAGTGACGATATCTTGTACGGAGGGCTGGCATCACCAAATTCACCCACTGGACACCTAATTCTGCTTAGGCCTCAACAATGTTAATTTGAGACTATTGATACTTCCCAGAAGATGATGCCTAAGCAGAATGGGGTCCCCAGAAGGTGAATTTGGTGATGCTAGCCTGCTGTGCTGGATAGCATCAATAAACTCACCCTCTGGGACCTCATTCTGCAAATGTCAGACACACTATTTCCAGACTTGGCCCTCTCAGCATTCTATAGTCTCTTTGAAAAGCCGACGAAAATCCTATATTGGATGTACGTCTCTAGAAGTGTCCATAATATGTCATTTCTATGACAACACGGCATTCCCAACATGACATGATAAACCGTTTCCAAATATGGAGTGCATTCCTGGCGTAGTAAATGTTTGTGAGAATTGTAGTATTTAGAAATAGTTATAAATACAACTAGATGTGAAAGAATAATCAGTCATGAATATCCTTGACTGATAAAAACTTGAAGATAATGTCTCCTAGTATGCTGCGATAAGTAAAATGTATTATGGATATATCGCCTGTATTCAGTTTTCCAACAATATCTGAGTTTGACGATGCATGGGAAAATTGTCAACACGTCTTTGATACAGAACCCGATTTTAATAGAGTTCTAGAGATGTACATCCAATATAGGATTTTCGTCGGCTTTTCTGAGACTGTATTCTATCTAGTCTTCCAGGGATTATTTGTCTACCCATTTTGGGAAAGGGTCCGGGGCAAGTCGGAGTTTAGTGTGCCTGTCATTTGCAGAATGAGGTCCCAAGATGGTGAATTTAGTGACGCTATCCTGCATAGCGGGCTAGCATCACTAAATTCACCCTCTGGGGACCACATTTTGCTTAGGCCTCATCTACTCTGGATAGTTTCTTTATTATCTATATTATTTTCTATAGAAACTTCTTCACATAGATTCTATTTCTTTTTTTGTTTAGTTTCTCTATATCCCCAAATTGGCAGACGACACATTGCATAATCGAGGTTCCCAATCACATAACAATATTCACCATTTGGGAAATTCAATCTGAGTCTATGACTCCCATAACATATGGGGCCATGCAGAATGAGGTCCCTAGAGGGTGAATTTGGTGATGCTAGCCCACTATGCAGGGCTAGTTGTCACCAAACTCACCCTCTGGGGACCTCTGGATCCCTTTCTACTGTGAAAATTTGCACCATGGTGGCCTGTAATTGGGAATATATAGATAATATAAGAACAAGCTTTTTCATTGTAAATCAAGCCTTGAAATAGGGTGTCTGTCATTTGCAGAATGAGGTCCCCAGAGGGTGAATTTAGTGATGCTACCCCACATAGCGGGCTAGCATCACCAAATTCACACTCTGGGGACCTCATTCTGCTTACACCTCAGCAGAATGAGGTCCCCAGAGGGTAAATTTGGTGATGCTAGCCCGCTATGCGGGGTAGCATCACTAAATTCACCCTCTGGGGACCTCATTCTGCAAATGACAGACGCCCTATTTCAAGACTTGTTGTGAATAAGTCAATTTCAACTCAGCGTAATCTAACAGTTTAAATGTATTTCTTAGATAGATTATTCCTATTTAATGCTGAGAGGACTAGAAAATATCCATAAACACGAGAGGAAGTCATGTCTCTTGTTCACAAACCAAGAAACTTTCTGTGAACTGGGAATTTCAGGGTGAAAATTTGGGAGAAACGTGACTGTATCCCATTGTGAATGGGGCCCATTTTTAGCCTGTCCTTTCAGTGCAAATTGGCTTTAGTGATGAAATATCTTCTGTTACTGACATCATCTCATGCATGTTTGCTTATATGAATGAATAATGTACTATAGTGCCATGAATTGTCTTATCAAACAACAAAAAGGTGACATACAGCCTACAGGTGCCCCTAAAACAACTTTACAATATACATTGATAGTCATCAAGGCCTATATGTATGTCACTGTTTTGTAATTTACGGTACATAGCTTGGATCTCTGATGCAGCGTAACAAACAGTTTTTTCATCTTTCACTTTGTGGGCATGACACACACAAGCCTTGAAATAGGGTGTCTGTGATTTGCAGAATGAGGTCCCCAGAGGGTGAATTTAGTAATGCTACCCCACATAGTGGGCTAGCATCACCAAATTCACCCTCTGGGAACCTCATTCTGCTGAGGTGTAAGCAGAATGAGGTCCCCAGAGGGTGAATTTGATGATGCTAGCCCGCTATGCGGGGTAGCATCACTAAATTCACCCTCTGGGGAACTCATTCTGCAAATGACAGACACGCTATTTCAAGGCTTGACTAATACTCATTGACTAGTACTTATGCCTTAGGATTCCATTTCAAACATTATAAAGACAATGATAATTAGCATTTTAACCCTTCCATGACTGGAGCTTTGTGATATTTTGCGAAAAACCCGTGCCAATGAATTCTTTTATATATGCAAGTCTCCCATATCTAAGAGAATGCATTGGCCTAACATCTTGACCTTGTAAGCCAGTGCAGTCTCTTATATAAGAGAATGCACTGGCATAGGATCTTTAATGCTGCACCAGCACAGCTCCAGTCATGAAAGGGTTAAGGTTTTACATTCTTATCTTGCCCCCTTTTTTCTTTTCACTTTTAGTTAGGTCTTCCTCAGTTTTATTTTTGGGTTCTCCAAAATGCCATAATCTTTCCGCAAAATATGAAGAATATTTCAGACATGGGCAAAAATGTCCATGCCAGTGCAAATATTAACAACATCTTGAATGGATGTAAATAGTAAATGTTATTGTGGTGCATTGAAGATAACATTATGTAACATTGACAGCTTGGAGTTTATGCTCAACATTGGCTCCAAGCCATCAATGTAACACCATGTCATCGTCAATCAACTTACAATAACGTACAAATGGATATATTCAGCCAACCGTCCTAGTCATTCAAAGCAATTGGACATTTATTTTGAGAAGAATGGTTATCACAAAATGTAAAAATCTCCCATGGGACTCTCCATTATGTTGTTCAACATATATGACATCATGAAAAAGCAGTCCACGAGAGACGATTGTCATGGTTTCCCATATGTTAGCAGCTAGAGACGTAAACATAGGTTATGTTGTGCAGCTCTGTGACCAATCAAAGATGCTGTTTCATACTGGAGGCTGAACATAGTATGATATCATATAGTTTCAAGAAGAACTCACCCAGTCCTTCTCCGAAGCCGAGAAGAACTCTTGACATGATAAGAGCATATATAGAACTGGCAAACATAGGCACACAGAAGGTCGACAGGGACCAGAGCAGAACAGCCGAACTGAGCATGTATTTACCACCATATTTCTTAGCACCGCTACCGCCTATGAGCTAAAATAGAGAAAATGTATATATTAACTGTGTATGTATTTACCACCATATTTCTTAGCACAACTACCGCCTATGAGCTAAAATGGAGAAAATGTATATATTAACTTAGTCCAAGTCTTCTCATACTAAAACCAGCTAAGATATTGGGATGGAGATGCCGGTATTTAGTCCGAGTTCGTCCTGTATGGTCTCTTATGACACGACTTACGCCCAAGGTTTGTGGCGGAAATTTGTTGTGTATTTTACTCGATTTACCTAGCAAATCAATACGTGATGCTATATACATCGGAAAGAGTGACATCTTATGGTCATAATGGTGTATAATAATCTAACTTTAATGTTAAATTACACATAGAATATTCCGTTTGATTGCCACAAACATCGCTTTTTTTCTCTGTTTGTTTACGTTTTAACTGAAAGCCGAAGTGGTCCGAATAACTTCGGCATAATCCAGAGTTTGTTCTGGGTATTCTAGTTTCCGTTTCTATACATAATGTGGGGTTTTCCGAACAAAATGGCGAAAACCGATCGCCCCAAAGTCCAGTTTCCTATGTGCTTTGAGAACAATTCCCGCACTAAAAACTTATTGACATAATGGAGGATCAGAACGGTAGTTTTGTTGACAATTTTCGCAAGCAACTTGTCAAAATTGGAGCAAATTAGAACTCTTGTGTCTGACATGCCATGCGTGTGATTTTCATCCATGTGCATTTTGACTTTTGTGTTGATAAAATAATCGGAGAACAGAATCACACAGTTTCGAAATATAGTTCTTCCGTTTTAGTGGGACTTTTCAAACTTAAGGTTCAAAATTTATACAAATTTTGTTTTATTTTTTGTGTGCTTAACAAGAGCAGTATATTGCTCTGTTCGCTTAGTATATATCTTAATTTCGCGGAAGTCCACCAAATGTGGGTGAAATGTAGCGCCATATTATTTATTCTAATGCTTGTTGTGTTTACACTGTTTTAAACTTTGAGAGGGTTGTAATTCCCATAATTTATTTAATGTATTACATTTATATCTTCAATGTTTAATTAATCTATTTATTTTTTATTTATTGACACACATAATTACGATGACAATGGAGAATTCACCGTAATTTGCGTTGTAAGTCAGAAATCTACGGAATATTTTCAACGGAAAATGCTGAACACAGTTCGCGAGGTCAACTGAGTTCGCATACTTTTAAAAATTTGTAAACATTGCGGTAAATGTCTCTTTTCACATTAAATTACCGCTTTCAATTCACAACTGATGTGGGTTTCAGATCAAATAGCATGTCTTCTGCGGAAAATATCCGTTTATTGTCGCAATTGTGATATTTTATTTCATATAATTGTGGTTTTATTTGAGCGGGTCATTAACGCTTAACTCGTGTCATAAGAAGGCTATGAGCGATCTCGGACTAAATACCAGCATCTCCATCCCAATATCTTAGCTGGTTTTAGTACGAGAAGACTTGGACTAATATTAACTGTGTATGTATGCATGAGTTATAGCTGTTGGCTCATAGTAGATGATCAATGAGGGCTAAAAAAAATTACCTTTGTTTGAGCTGATCACCACCCCCCAGTCTACACATTTTATTGAGATCTGTAAATTGAAATGGCTGTTTTTTTTTCACACTTTAAAGTTATCATCCAGAAACCATCTGGGACGTCCGTCCGAAAATAATTTGCGATCGTCATGCAAAGCACCACGAACCTCGATATTGTGCGACCTGTTCAACTCTCGTGACGGCGTCTGCGCATGTTCCGTATATTTCTGGAAGAAGTCAGTGGAATTTTTGCTGCTACGCTGACAAACCTTCGCAGTGGATACAATTAGCTAATTTTAAAAATATAAATCTGATAACTCTGAGCTTTGAGGACTGGGTTCCTGGGCTCAATTAAAATATTTTACCCCCCCCCCCCCCAAGCCGAAGAAAAAGAAATTTCAGGGCATTAAATCGGATTTTGCATCTTTTACATCAGCAGTTTTTAGAGGGACAGCATTTATTGTCGGCAAGCCTGATTATAGTGTGTCGGACATTTGCAGAATTAGGACTCCAGAGGGTGAATTTAGTGACGCTACCCTGCACAGCCAGCTAGTATCACCAAATCACCCTCTGGAGACCTCATTCTGCTTAGACCTTATCTTCTGGGAAGTATCTACAGTCTCAAATTAACATTGATTTTAGTTACATTATTCCCTTCTGTTCAGTTTCTATATCCCCTAATTTGCAGAAGATAAAATGCATAATCAAGGTGAACATCACCAACTTCAACTAAAGAACTTCAATCTGATCCTAGGTTTCACGTAGCAGTTGAGGCCTAAGTAGAATGAGGTCCCCAGAGGGTGAATTTGGTGATAATAGCCCACGGTGCGGGACACTAAATTCAACCTCTGTAGACTTCATTCTGCAAATGTCAGACACACTATAGAAAATTCAGCATTTAATATGTCCGAAAGACAACAAATCCCCCCAAAAATGTGAGGCAATCTTTTGATGACAGTATTTTGATGGCTGCTACCCTGTAAGCCCCCATATCCCGACACTAATGTAAGACTAACCTGACTGCTAATGTAGCCGACAGCAAATGAACTGAGTACCCAGCCCTGACCGTGCATGTCCCACTTGAATTCATCTGTCATGGGAACGATGGCAATCGGCATGATCACCCGGTCAGCTGAGTTAATAAAGTTAGCCAGAGAACACAATGCGATGGTATGAGATGGTTTCCTCATTATGGCCCAGGATTCTCTCCCCTTCCGCTTGATGACGTCACACCTGGAGCAGGTGTGAAATTCCTCAGTTGTTTCAGTTGAACGTTATCATTTTGTGATTCACTTCAGTTAACATACAACATCTGTTACATCTTCGTCATATGTTCACCAAATCTACAAATGAAGGACGAAAGATTAGTACCCAGTAGCTACATGATACCTATAAATTTTTAATTTCATCATTTCTAATTATGTTAGCCCTGACTTGATGAACTTATTGTTCGAATCAACTCAGAACGCTAACGCTGGCATTCTATAGCATGATGAGACTAGCTAATTTCTTAAAATTCACTAAATAATGTGAATCAAGTATCATAGTCGTTCAAGTTAACAGTATTGAAATTTATTTAACTTTGATACATACCAGGAAGTAATACCCGAAGTATGTATAATTCCATTAATATTTAATCCAAAAATCCAGTCGGAAACACAATGTTGACACCACGTTGTAAATGTAAAATGGCCAAAGTAGGCGGACCTAACATCACATGACTACTTGTGTAAATTATAGTGCAAGTGAAATTCACAACATTTCACTGAAACCTGGCCCAGGTACCCATATGTGTTTATAAGGAAGTTTATACTGAGCATGTGTAACTAAATTGAATAGGTTAGTAGTACAAAGATTACGCATAAGCAGATCTTAGTTTCTTCTCAGCTGGAACTGTTATCAGCCACAGCAAATATGCTGAACTTGTCACGCACCTGAAGTCGGGAACTGACAGGGGAATCATGACTACCGTGCAATTTATACATGCTGGGGTCACATGCTATAGTAGACGGACACACAACATGCCAGTGTTTACGCTGTTATTAGTTGGATTTTAAGGATAAATGAAACATAGATCTGTGAGTGCACGGTTTCACACTTATATTAGTATTTAGTTGATGCGTTAGTACTCTAAAATAAATTTAGTTTCACGCGAGGAATGAATGTAAGGTCAGTTTCTTAATATATAAACGCAAATTATAGGCCAACTTGAACAAGACAGATCAAAAATCTTACACAGCCTTGAGACTTCAAAAACAGCGAAAATTATTCTTATCGGCAGATTATTCGATCGTGGTTGACACGAGAAATGACTGCGGTGTAAGGTGATCGCGGAAAATACTACGGTGGCGTACGCCATTAACGGACTAGATTACCACGGTGGACTTCCAACACGACTGCGGTCAGATACGGTGTGGAACTGCGGGTCACCGTGAATGGTCGCGATGCTACCGCTTGACCGCGGTCTAGTGGCGGTATGACCATGGTCATTACCAGCCCATAACCTTGTTAAAGGGGTCGATTAATTAGTAGAGCATAGCTCTAAATGCATGTGAGTTGGTCATAAATTGTTACCTTTATAGAATACATACTCGTATCATAGCGTTTAGAACTGGCGATGGATCTTAGTGGGCATAGCACTATACACTTAAGTTCCTATGGATCTAGGTGCCACAATGCCTAAATAAAATAGTGATGTTTCTGGTAACCTGCCCACCCCAAGTCCAGACCTCTGTGCCTACTAATTTAAAAAAAAAAAGCATTAAAAAAAGTTGATAGATATGCGTCCTGGAGTATATTTTTTTCTTTGTAGACGGGATAGTGGTACACAACTATTAATGAAAATAAATTCTATTTGCGCTTTTTCGTGGTATGCCAAAAATTGATAGAGACATGTAAATCACATTAAAAATGTTGCTCAATCGGACTATGATAGACAAAACGAGTTACATAGTCCATTTTGGATATGTGCCGACCTGTTTATAGGCCCCTGCGAATATTTGATATTCATTTTGTTATTCGATTCGACCTCGATATTCGATTCGACTTTGAAACAACGAATAGTAGTTTTGAATACACCAAACTAGTAAACGCAAACATAATGCATTTATCGGTGATAGTTGAACATACACACCTGGTGCAAAGTATAAAAAGTAGATACACTTGCAAGTATTCCCTCACAATCTGTCGTTTTAAGTAAATTTAACTGTTCTAACCCTCTTGTTTCGCGGACATTCAATTGGATATCAACGGAAAGATATGTCACAATTCAGTTGAACAGTAATTCACGTGACTGCGCATACACGCCATTAGATGCATTATCTTTTAATATTTGATTGTGTTTGCTCAGTTTTGACTTGCAGTGGCCATCTATACTTGTTCAATCGGAAGTTGGAAAGACCGGTGTTCTGTAACAAATAGTTTGTTGGAACACTTCCCTTCACACGATTTTTAGAAACAAAATGGCGACAATCACATCGATGATGGCGAGTCACTCGGCACTAAATTTTAAAAATATTTTAAACTCTGTGAATTTGATGACCGGAACAATTTATCGATGCAGTGTTGTAGATAAATATGTTATTTATAGGAAATACATGTGTTTTGTACATTTATTTGAGATGCCTTCATTACTTGAGCTTTATATTAGATTAATTGGAAACCCAGAAACCCACTATTCGCAGGGGCCTACTACTGTTTAGTTCCCAAACAACTGCCTCATCTGTATCTGTAGATATTTCAGTGCAGGAACCAATTTTGGTTGTAGACGCACTGGTCCAGGTGCTACCATGGCCGAGTGTAACTTTATAACCCTGTGGTGACTCCAGTAGCGTTCTTTAATATGCACACACCGAGGCGTGTACACGGGTCAGCCATTAATGTCCGCGCCCGATCGGACAGCGTACTGCACCCACGACAACAGACCTGGACAAGTGTTGTAATGGGGGGAAGTTGGCATTTTGCATCCGGATCTTTATTCAGTGATCTCGAATGAGACTTTTCAGCCTGACAAACTTGGTATCTGACCGAGTTCTGATTTGACTCAGTATACCCTGACCAGGTTGCGATCCCCGGTCCGCTAGCACGAGAGACCAGTAAGCGGGAGCTCATAAAAGCCGAACACAACCGAACATAACCGAACACAAGTCCAAATAATGGGAAATTTCACGAATAAAGTTCATAGGCATATGTATTCATGTTCACACTATTACTATACGAACTTTGGTGGAGTTCGGGCCAATAATAAGTGTTTTATTCGATATTTTGTAAAACGCGTTTAGTGGTCGGCATAGAAAAGCCGAACACAAGTTTATGTTCGACACTCAGTCACGGGTAATTAATTAACACATAGATATGCATAGATGTGGCGTTAGCTGGCGTTTGAGATATATAACTCTATATACAGTCTACTAAATATAAGACCACCTTGTAAAGTTCATAGACATATGTATTCACGTTCATACTATTACTATACGAAGTTTGGTGGAGTTCGGGCCAATAATAAGTGTTTTATTCGATATTTTGTAAAACGCGTTTAGTGTTCGGCATAGAAATGCCGAACACAAGTTTATGTTCGACACTCAGTCACCGGTAATTAATTAACACATAGATATGCATAGATGTGGCGTTAGCTGGCGTTTGAGATATATAACTCTATATACAGTCTACTAAATATAAGACCACCTTGTAAAGTTCATAGGCGTATGTATTCACGTTCATACTATTACTATACAAAGTTTGGTGGAGTTTGGTTCAATAATGAGTGTTTTGTTGGGTGTTTTGTATAACGCGTTTGTGTTTGGCATAGAAAAGCCGAACACAAACTTCTGTCTCATGGATTAGATTATCCGCTGATAGGTGATAATTAATATCTGCCAGAAGGGATTTGGCAGGTTTAATTCGCGAGAAAAAACATGTTTTGTTGTCCATTTTCGTCTGCATTCTCACTAAAATGATGCGTGCCTAACTTTTGTGTATATATCATGCTGTATGGTGGAAGCCGATATAAAGCCAGTGTTCAACTTATCGTAGAAACACATGCATCGAATACCGATTGAATTGAAATGAATTGTCTGAATACGAATAAAGAGCGTTTCGTATTGTATCTTTTTAAAAGTCTGATATGCAGGAATTTAAGATCGTTTTCAAAAATGTGCCTGATATGACAGGAATGTGATATGAAAGGAATAATTATTTTGCGCCAAGATACCTTTTGACGCTTGCTAGAGTTGATTGATCTAGTTTTGCATGCCTTTACTCTTTTAATCTGACATGGCTTCTTGGCAATAGCCGCGCTTTTCGGTATCGTCAAAGTCCGTCAGTCAAAATTTCAGTCCTTCGAATTTGGAAAACGTAGGTGCGCGATATATCGCTCGGAGCTTTTGGAATTTGCGCGCGCCTTTTTTTGCGGGAGCACAATTCAAATTAACATGGATGAAATGATTACTGAATAAAGACAAACACAATTATAATGATACACACGTGTAATTCCAAGTGTGCCTTTGGCAAACTTAAAGTGAAAACAGAAATAAAAACATATGTTTATATTGTAGTACAATATCTAGTCCACAATAATCCGATTATCTGGCAATCCAGGTGAATCTAATCACGGTAATGAGTCCACTTCCGCGTCTGAGAGCGCATGCTCACCAGACTCGCAGTCGCTTAAAACTTCAAACTCGGAAGTGGAATCGTTACCGCAATCAGATTCACCGGAATCCGACGAATCAACCGGGGCTCTCTTTCGTTTTGATATAGTCGGTATTTGAGGAGGCTCCAATGTCCATTTTTCGTTTTTCTCCGAGTCGAGAGATACTGGCTTCGAAGTATAGCTTCGAAGTATAGTTAAACTTAAAACCTAATCTATGCCAATAATATTCAAATGAATCGGCGAATCCCGCATGCCGAAACATCAAACGAGGCTGCCAAAGAATTGACACTGTTTTTTGCGGGAACTCGCACGTGCAGCAGTTGTGACGAGGTGTACCCCAATCATTGAGTGAGAAAGACGCCGGCGGCCGCTTTGATCTTTGTTATTATGTTCGTAATCAACGTCATCGCTACTGAGAAAGATACACGGTGAATAGTCTTGTCGGCGTTTAACCATTGATGTGCTGTTTGTTAAAATCTCGTTCACTGGCTGCAAATTCCGACGCGCGCATTTGAATTTTTCAGCGTGCGCATTTAATAACTCGCTGGTTTTTAGATCCGCGTGCGCCAAGGCGCGCAAGCGCAATTGCGCGCCTCAAAATCGAAGGACTGAAATTTGCCGAAGATTCTGGCATAAATTAAATTGGTCACCAAGCGATGACTTAGTAAAAAGTCATTGATTTTCAATTGCTGGCACTCTACATGAAACCATCGGTTACACATATCGCAGCCGATGCTGCGTATCTCGTGACATTCCTGGGAACAAACACCACATGGGTAAATCAATTTGGAATTAGGCATTGTAGAATTTTCAGACCTGTGATCAGAATGCCAAATACTGCTGAGATTGTGATTTGCCAAATAATATCATACCACATTCTTATATAGAACTTCTTGGATATTGCACCATGAACTCACTTTCTTGTCACTCAAATATTGTTTTTACAATCGTACGTTGTCTTTCATGGCGGGGCCCACCAAAAGCATGTTGTTTCTATAATAGTAGGCGCCATCAAATACTGATTGCAACTAACTGTCAAAACACTGAACTACAATAGGTGAGAGACCGCCACCAACAACAATTAAAGCCTTTCGACTTAGTGACCATATATCTGATATTAATTATCACCTAGCTAGACAGCCGTTTAGACTAATCCACGAGAGAAGCTTGTGTTCGGCTTTTCTATGCCAAACACTGAACGCGTTTTACAAAATATCGAATAAAACACTTATTATTGGGCCGAACTCCACCAAACTTTGTATATTAATAGTGTGAACATGAATACACACGCCTATGAACTTTATTCGTTATATTTCCCATTATTTGGACTTGTGTTCGGTTATGTTCGGTTGTGTTCGGCTTTTAATAGTTTTATACGCACCGCAGTACGCTACCTCTCGGCTACTGCCTCATATATAACTTTTGCTGCGGAAATTTACATGGAAATCGCCGACCCCATTCAAAATTGATCACATGATATCCCGCATAAACGAAATTATGATCAACCAAGAAATTCAACTTTTCATAAAAAAAATAATAATTATTGACCGATTCTGATTGAATTATGAACGCTGAATATTGATGAAAGATATAAGCATTCTATTTACCATTCAGTTTGGTTTATGACACTACGTGATATATATGTACTCGGGTGAATAATTCGCTACGATTCCCTTTAGTAACCGCGAATAAGATGGTGAAAACTGCTGTCAAAATGCAATTGACGTGGCAGTGGGCGGCGCCATATTGGAAAATTAAAAAGCCAATTTACGGCAGTGTCTATTGAAGTAACCTGACTATGGAAATGGACAACTAAATAATCACATGTGCATATTAAAGGCAGGCGCGGCGTTCGTTGCAGAAATATTCATATTTGTTCAAATCGCCATCATCAGAAGGAATATTAAAATATATATAGTTTTGTTCATATGCCAAACATAATCAGCGCGTAAATAGTATATTGTCGTCACTTGGACGTACGATGGTTTACGCAAACAAGCTGAGTCTGCTCGTGTTACAGAAGTTTTGCATCTGTTTACATAACACAGCGCAATTATGTTGGTTAATCACACACAAATGATATAAACGCTCTTTATTATAAATTTGCATATCAGGAAAACAGTAACAAACAACGCTCTTTATGTTTACCATATCCGGATCTAAACAAAAGCTAGGTTCTGTAACGTTTTTTTGCTTTTGTTTACATAACAAAGAAAAACATTTGACAATAACATACTGTTTATGCCATATTTCTGATTGGTATTATAAGAACAAAGTCTGTCTATATAACAGCATACCCACCGCCAACGCCGCCCGTATCTTTAAACTTCCCACATAATTTCTGTAAAAAAAAAAGTGTATATAAGTAACGCAACTTTTACCATCACATTTTAACCTGATATATTATTGTCTTACCACCAAGACTAGGTTGCCAGCAAATACACATAATGTGAAGAGATCGCACATATCTGAGACGTTTGTATGTTAAAATTCAATTTTCATGATTCTGCATTATTCTGAGAAACTGTCCAGTGTCCATATTCATATGAAAATAGTCTAGATCAAGCCAGAATGAATTGTAACTGACAAAACTCTTCACTATAAAATGTTAGATATAATTAAGAAAATACGAATGCCTGCAGCGGTCAGACATAGCGTAGCGAGGGGATTGGACTCTGTTGCAGCTTGCGAACCAGGTTCGCTAAAATCTTAAATCCGTAATAATATGATTAAATGCAAAATCTGTTATCATAGTCTAGTAGATAATATGTTTTTTACCCTGTGCCAATGCATTCTCTTATATATGCGAGTCGACCATAGGTCGCCTCGCATATATAAGAGAATGCATTGGCCTAACAATTTTTTACAATTTTAATCATTTTTTCTTGTATTCTTTAACAATTTTATAATTTCACCCATACAGAGCCCCAGACAAACATGAGCAGACGACACTCTTCTATATGCTTCTATATATGTGTGGGGCTCCCTGCAGGACAATGAATGTTTTTTATTTTATGTCCTAAAAATTGTAAGAAACATTTATTTAAAAAAATTTATAAAAAAGTGTTAGGCCAATGCATTCTCTTATATATGCGAGGCGACCTATGGTCGACTCGCATATATACATGTAAGAGAATGCATTGGCAAAGGGTAAAAAAAAACCTACGACTGGATTTGGACTAAGATGGTTTTTATTCCACTTTGAAGAGGAATATAGCATCTGTAACATATCCAAAATCAGCTAAAATCAGCTTTGAGAAATTTTTTTTTACAGAGAATTAAAAAATGCCAATTATCTGGCCTTGGGAAGTAGGTTTTTCTAAATATCGATCCTCATCGGCAACACCAGAACGCACTAAAGACATATTATGATAAGTTAGTATTCGGGCGCTATGCCAACTGGATAAATGTATCATTCTACTAACATTGCCAAACATTTCAAGGAAATCGACCATATATACCACTCCATAGAAAACATCGTCTGAACTACGCTCAATTGTAAATATATTTACATCTCGATTCGGGACGCAACTATCGTCGATAAACTAACACAAATGATTTCGCATCGAGAGTCATTGCATGTAGGCCTAATTGATATTTAAGAATCACGGTGCTGTGTGTTGTCAATTTGGATATAATATTTGTAAAAATTACTACTTTGAACAAGATTATTCTCAATTTCTATTTGAGCACCCTATCGGGGTGTTTCACATCACTTTAAGTACTCCCCTCTGAGACAGAAACCAGTTTGTGTGAAATTAGAGCACGCGGCGATGCCGTCTAGCTATTCCGTGCAAATCGGACCAGAAATATGCGATTTGTGGAATTTTACAACTTTGGGTCGTACGGTATGGAAACGCAAATGGGTTGGACGGTAACATATTTGTGTTGAATCTTAGTCATTCGACAACGGTCAATCTACAATGTCGTTTATTCCGTGCTAATCGAACCAGAAATACGATTTTGGGCATTTTACCACTTTGTGTGGTACGGTACGGAAACCCAGTGGTTTGGCTGTATAAATGTTTGGGTGAAATCTTAATTATTCGTCAACTACAATGGTGCTTATTCCGTGAAAATCAGAACAGACATGAGATTTTGGGCATTTTTATCAATTTTGGTGGTACGGTTTGGAAACCCAATGGTTCTGGCAGTTAAATTTTTGGCTTTTGGCTGAAATCTTAAACAACATTTAAGGCATGTTGCAATTAGAGTTATTCTTCGTATAACTTAGTCATATATGTGACCCGGCATATCAAATCCAGTCGGAAGTGGGGATTTTTTTTACCCTGTGCCAGTGCATTCTGTTATATATGCGAGTTGACCATAGGTCGCCTCGCATATATAAGAGAATGCATTGGCCTAACCATTTTTTATCATTTTTTTTAAATAAATCATAAATGTTTCTGACAATTTTTAGGACATAAAATAAAAAACACCCATTACCCTGCAGGGAGCCCCACACATATATAGAAGCATATATAAGAGTGTCGTCTGCTCATGTTTGTCTGGGGCTCTGTATGGGTGAAATTATAAAATTGTTAAAGAATACAAGAACAAATTATTAAAATTGTAAAAAATTGTTAGGCCAATGCATTCTCTTATATATGCGAGGCGACCTATGGTCGACTCGCATATATAAGAGAATGCATTGGCACAGGGTAAAAAAATCCCGACTTCCGACTGGATTTGATATGGCGGGTCACATATATAGTGACTCGCTGAAATGTGTGGGTTAGTCAAAGTTACTCCAAATGATTGGGACGAACACTAACGAACACTAAGTTAGTCATATTGCAGAGTCACCTGGGATCTCTGCTGTGTTGTGTATGTGGGTGGATGGGGTGAATTTTCCCAGGTGTGTATATTTGTGTCAATACGCGCTCTGCGTGTATAACTAATTAGATTCATGTTACGCCTGGAATGTTTGGGAGGATTAAAAGTCGAACTGCGACCGGAGGCTGAGTCCGGTAAAAGGTGTAGTTGGGAATTTCAATTTCGTTTATTGTCGTTAATATTATTATGTCAATAAAGTTGATTTTTTTGCCAATTACAAATAAAAGATATGGATAAGATAATTTGTAAGTCTTATATTTCAATTTTTATAGACATTTTTCGTTCTGCATCCCACTGGGGGTTGTGATCGGAGACGGCCGAGTCGCGCCGAGTCGGCCGCCGGTTCGTTAATTAGGTGCTGGTTGTTATTGTTATTTTAACGGAATTCTGAGTTGGTCATTCGCAAATCCAATATATTTTATATTCTATAATTACAATCATGGGTATATAATGATCTTGAGCGCGTTACCATTTCTGACATTGGTTTTCTTGTTGACCTGCTCACGAAGTCCTAAACACGACATAGCAGGTGTGGGTGTTATTGACCTGCTCACGAAGTCCTATAAACACGACATGGCAGGTGTGGGTGTTATTGACCTGCTCACGAAGTCCTAAACACGACATAGCAGGTGTGGGTGTTATTGACCTGCTCACGAAGTCATAAACGCGACATAGCAGGTGTGGGTGTTATTGACCTGCTCATGCAGGAAGTCTTAAACGCGACAGTAGGTGCATGTGGAGATGTCGGACGGAAGGAAACCTCATTACACCACAGTCGATAACGACTAAATGAGTTTCTTTGTATCCGTGTTGAGGATGTGTCTCTGCAGTATATATAATCACTAGCCAAGGCTATAACATCTCGGCCTCCATTATATCTTCAGAGACAGACAAGGCTAACATCCCCGCCTCTATTATATCTTCAGAGCTAGACAGACAAGAGGTTCATTTCATACGGACATTCTGAATATACACTGTAGACCCCTTCATATTTATAATGCATCTTTAGTATATTCATTACCAACCGGCTAACCCGTCCTATAATATAGATTATTGCGCGTGCATTCAATTCGTAGGGATATCCCAGTTTAAAGGAACATATTGTTATGAAATTATCGGGATGTCATATTTTCCAGGGTATGGACACCGGTATGTTGTGGATAGTCGTTTATTGCTTGAATTTATTTTTATTTGCTAAAATAATAATCAACAAGAGCATCGCTAGGGCGTGGCAAAATACGCCCTTTAGCCATTTCGAATTGTACTACCGCAAAATAAAATAATACTTTGAGCTTACATTTGAAGAAAATCTGATATACCCCTAATTTCAATGCCAATATGCAGTCAAATTCTAAGTCGAAAAATGACCGTAACTCATGTAAAAATTATTAGACAGAACTTATATTAGAACTTAGCCTGTAGTTTTAGCTGGGAAATACACATACCAGCTTTGGTTCAGATTAAATAATTCAAACTGGAGTTATCGGTCGGAAACCAAAAATGTTAACCGACGGTCAAATTCTAAGTCGAAAAAGGGCCGTAACTCCTGTAAAAATAATTGGACGAAACCCATATTCGAACTTGGCCTGTATCTTTAGCTGGGAAATACACACATCAACTTTGGTTCAGATCAAATAATCCAAACTGGAGTTATCGATCGGAAACAAAAAATGTTAACGGACGGACGGACGGACGGACGGACGGCTCGACTGATAACATAATACGACCTTTTTTCAAAAGGGCGTATAACAACTGGATGTGACTGGTCATATAATATTATATAGACCGGGTGCATCCAATTTCGAGAATTAGAGAGAGAAACGATGTATATAACATGTTTTACCGTGACATAATATATATAGTATTATAGGGTGCATTATCAGATGATGTAGCGGGCATGACAACACAAACTGCTTGTAGATACTTATATATGGTGCATGGCATAACATAAGAGTAATTTCTACAAGACCAGTATAATATATACTTTCTATATTTATAAGGCGATGGGTATTACTATAGTATATAACTTCCAAGAGTGGCCACGGTGATGAAAGTGTGATGAAGTATCTTTAACGGCCCACTTAATTTTCGAACCACCAGATCACATTATATACAACATATACATATTATATACCATGAACCACCAGATCACATTATATACAACCTATTATTATATACCATTTGAACGAGGAAGCTCCAAAACATTGTATTATCAACTGATCGGGTCGAATAAACTGGGAACATTGTTTTTGTCGAGGTACTGAGGTGTGTTCTGTGATTAATTTTGATCCAGATTGTACTATAAAGTCTACTATTCTCAATGGAATGGGAATATCTCTATCTATTAGTTTGAATTATGATGCATTCTGGGTTGACAAGGGGGGAGTCTTGAAATGAATCTGAGAATCTCTCTCACTTGGTGGACACTCCAAGGCCACAACTGTTCCGTATTCTGGTGGAATATATTTTTTTTTGTTTCCTCTTCCAAATGGTATATAATATGGGATATGTTGTGCATAATGTAATCTGGTCATTCGAAAATTAAGTGGGCCTTTAATGCCCAAAATATAAGGCCAACCATATATCATCCTTTATATTTCCTCAGACATACACGAGGTTCATTTCACGTGGGTATTCTGAATATAGAGTACTTAAATATGCACAATCCGAATGAACGCTCCCAAATTACTATTTCTTTTGCTTCGGGGGTAAAACATATTTGATTCGAGTCGAGCAACCCACACACCAGAGCTCAGAGTGATCAGATATCGATTTTTGAAATCTATTATTTTTCACCACCGGCACTTTTTGGTGGCCTGGCAAAAAATCGACGAGCCGACTGTCTCGGAAAAAATTGCGGATGAAGATGGATAACTCTAAAATCAAGTGGCTTTGTGTCTTGACAATCCGGGCAAATTTCGTTGAACAAAATATTGATAAATAACAGGTTTGGGCAATTTTAATCAATAGTTGACTGTGGTTAGCATTATTTTTGGGCAATTAATCGATTCTGATACCTGAAGCGGCATTTCAAAAAAGAATTGTTGTTGTTGTTGTTGTTGGAATCTGATGATATGGGGACCATCGTATCGGATTGATTACCTGTAAAATTAGTATTAATTATAATGCCTATATATATACCGTCCTATAGTAGTTATACGTGTGCATTCAATTCGCAGGACTTAATGTATTTATAATTATATACAGACCTGTTTATGAAAGAAGAACCGTTTATATCAAGGATAAAATATTCTCTTATTATTTTGTACAATCCCACGAGCCTCGCGAAAAAAAAACCCCGACAATAATTATGTTTGCCAGGGAGGCAGACGGACATGCCATGAGGCCCACTGAATTTTCAAACCCTCAGATCACATATATAAAATATATGCCATAGTATATACCATTTGAAAGAGGAAGCTCCAAACATTTTGTTATCAACTTGTCCGGTGTAATAATCTGTAAACATGTTGTTTTTGTTGACTTACCTACTTAAGTTTAATTTTTTTTAGTGCGAAGTGTATTATGTTCAATGGAGGGTGAATAACTCTATATCTTAAAGATAGAGTTATTCCGATTCCATTGGAAAGGAAATACACTTTTAGTTTGAATTCTGTTGCATTCTGTGAGCCATAACGGGGGGAATCTTTATATGATTTCAGCTGTTTTCTATCTCTCTATGGGCATTCCGAGACACAGACGTTTCATAACATTTTAACATTTAACATTTTTATTGACATAATACACCCACGCGGGGCAGTTGTCATAATACAGATAATTTAAACACAAGTCAAGACAATTTCATATAAAATATATATATAACATGTATGTGTAACTCAACACTATATTCTCATTTATTTGCGGAAAACTGCCGAACCATGTTACAGATCAGATTGCATATGCTCGGGTGTTCAGCCTTCATGAGGAATATGAACTTTTCTATTTCATCAAAGTTTTGGAAAATTGGTTGGTGAACTCCTATTTCAGTGAAAAATCTCTTCCGCAAATGGTTATGTTTTTCACATCTCATTATAAAGTGTTCTTCCGTTTCAATTTCATTTGCTTCACATTTTTTACATATGCGTTTCTCGTAAGGTATTTTTGGCTGAGCGTGTCGCCCAACCTCTACCTGCAACTTATGATTGCTTACTCTAAACTTACTGAAACACGATCTCGTATAAAAATTAGTAATTTGGAGTAAGTATGGTTCAATTTCATATTGTTCTTTGAAACAACGATACGTTCTTAATTTATTCATACCATTTTTCTTGTTGTCATCGAATATTTCGTTTTTGAACGTTAGAATATATATGAACGCATTTTAATTCTTCCCGGACTTTATTGAGATATTCCAGCGATAGGTTATTCTCTAAATCGCTTATTTTTGGCATGTGAAGTGCTTCTGCCAAAAACGGTGGAATTATATATTCCTCGCATATTTGGGCAGAATTCTGAAGTAACATATTCGGTTTTCTTTCAGACAGTTTAAGCATATATCTTACAGCATTCATTATCGCATCATGTGCTATCGGAAATCTGCCCAATTCTGCTCTTGTCGCGTGATTAGACGCCATTCTATTTAAACCCAACACTGATTTACAAAATTTAACATGTGTAATTTCACATGGAATAGATTCGAGCTTGTTAATATTAATATGCGATGCCCATATTTCGCAACCATATAAAACGATAGGTTTTATCAGCTTGTCAAATAGTTTACACCAAATGCTTACTGAGAAAATTTCATGTTTGCGCAAGGATGACATTAAACTATACATTGCTTTTAACCCTTTGTTGTTAACATCTATCTGGGCTTTGCAAAATTTTCCATTCGCACAAAATTTAATACCAAGATAGGTATATTCCTTAACTGTTTCCAACGGAGTGTTGCTTAATTTAAAGGCAGTTAGTTTTTTTGTTGCATACATAGATTCAATAGTTTTCATAATATTGCCATTGATACCAACATGTTTCAATTTAGTAAACATTGTCTCTCGGTGGACAGTATCAAATATGCCTTACGGAAGTCTACAACTACTGCATATAGAGGTTTTGCCTCTTTCAGGTACTTAGTAGTTAGCGATTTTAAAATGAACGCACTATCAATCGTGCTTCTATTTTTTCTAAATCCATATTGATTATCACTTATAATATCATTATCATCCAAAAATTTGGAAATTCGTGTATTGATTATTTTGTTAAATATTTTACTTATAAAACTGCTCAAAGCTATAGCTCTATAATTGTTTGGATCGTGACGATCACCTTTTTTATAGATAGGTGTCAGTGTGGACTCGCTCCAACATGTAGGATAATATGAAGAGTTCAGAACCAAATTAAACAACTTTGTTAAATCTTGTACCATAATCGGTCCGACGGCTTTCAATAGTTCATTCCGCAGCCCGTCACTGCCTGGAGATTTATTATTTTTCAAACTCTTCAGAACGCCTATTACTTCCAGGGTCGAAATTTCATCATTATTGAGATCGCAAATGATCTTAGGTTTGTCTGTTTTACATATAAAAGTATCTTTATCCCGATGAGCGCTGTTGCAATATAAATCATTAAAGAATTTAACACTAATGTCTGGATCAAGATCGTCGTTATCTTTCCTACTATCATCTCTCATTTTTTTAATAAACTTCCAGTATTCACTCGGATCTGTCGTTTCCATGTTTTCAAGTTCTATTGCAAATTTGTGTCGGAATAATTTAGCTCTATATTTAGTTTCCCTTTTATATGCTTTTTTGGCTGCGCAAAATTGTTCAATTAAACTTTTGTTCAGCGGCTGCTCTCTCATTTCGCGCACAGCTTTTTGCATTATGCATTTTAGTGTTTTACACTTATCATTAAACCACCTACGTTTTTTATATTGCTTAATTTTACCATTCTTTACAGTTTTGGATGCCGACTTATTCAGTCTTTTAAGAAGTTCCGTAAAGTCAGTTACAGCTTTTTCTGTGTCATTTGCGGTTTCTTCATAACGCGATACTCTTAACCTCGATAATTCGTCTTGGAAACATTTGCTGTTAACAGTCATTATTGCCTTGTTTGCACAATCTTTAGTCCATTTCAATGAATATTTCGGTACAGTATATATATTCATATATAAACATATTATCACAATTACTACTCTCTTGAAAATATTCTAAGTGAACAGCAAGTTGGCTATGATCTGAAAATTCATTTGGATTTTTCACACAGAAATAGGACACGTCCGATAGATATTTCTCTGACACTATAATATAATCGACTACACTGCACCCATTATATTGACAACTCGTAAAGTTCCCAAAAGAATCGCCGGGTGTTCTTCCATTGCACCTAGTACAAACGCTATCGCATGCCAAATGGGGTGGGATGCTGAAAAATCGCAAGCCAATTTGCGCGCGATTTAGTTTGCCGTGTCCCGCGTGACTCAGCATCGCATGCGAATATGTTTCGATTGTAAAATTCAAAGAAATGTAACTCTAACATACCCGTTTTTTAGTAAAAAATCATACCAAAAGAATGACACCACAAAGAGACACGTTTCAAAAACACTATAGGAAAAATCACTTTTAGGGAGGCGGACGACACTGTCTAAGACCTGTTATTGAAGCGCCGCAGGCGCGTTAAGCAACGTCACCCCTTTTTCAAATTGATATCGAGGCAGTCAGGTCGCGCCAGCGATCGCTGCCGCGGGGGCCTGATGGCTCATAAAAACAACTCTATATATAAGCGCCCGCGGCTACCACTTTATAGCATCAAGGGTAGACTGAGCAAATCGAGACGGGATGCTGGTCCCGCCAAACTCTCCAGACGGCATCGACATATCAAAACGCATGCGATTCTCGCCTATCGTATCCGTATTTGGACGAGATTGTAAGACCATAGCCTGTCCATTGAGTATACGCAGTGACGCAGCTTTACATAATGAGAGGAGTTGTCGCCCAAAATGGTTTACTTTATCATCTAAACTTTCTCGTGCAGCGATTTCATCAACTTTATACGTATTGGGAAGGGGGCCATACCTATCGCAATCGTCTGTAACATAATCCGGCCGTTTCGCTGTTCTCGAGTTAAAATCCCCTCCCAAGATAACAAAGTCGTCCGACTTACAATCTTTTAAAAGTGTTTCAATTCTGTCGTACACGGAATCGTAATTGCTACTATGAGCCCAGAAAGTCGAGTTCGCAGGAGGAATATATATGGATATAAATACTACATTCGATTGCATATTGAAGATACTGCCACAAAATTCAACCCATATTGCGTATTGATTTAATTTCAAGACTCTAATTACAGAAGACTTATACTTATTCTTACAATAAAAGGCAATTCCTCCTCTGATTGTACTATTTGACCCTCTACTAAGATCAAAGCAGCAGTACCTTGGCATTTCTATATCATCCACAGAGTGGTGCCAGGTTTCTGATATCGTTATAAAATCATATTTTTCTAAATGCTTTCTGCAATCTTCATCGGTAATTTTATTCAGAAAGCCTTGCGCATTCCAGGCAGTATATGCAATTTTCCGCCGACGGCTATGGTTTTGCGAAAGAGAGCTCATATGTGTATATATATATAGGTAACGATATTCGAAAAGGACTGTCGGGAATAGTCTAGATATGAACGTCAAAATTGAAATAGGCATATATTCCAGTCACATTGCATATATCTTTAAACTCTTTAGACCATCGTTTCAACACTAGTCTACCTCGTTAATTTTAAGTATCCAGACGCTGTTTCAACAAAACAATTATACCATTTTGCGTATATAATTGGACCAATATATAGCCGCGCAATTATTATCGTAAACGAATCATAAACTTATATTATAAATCGTGTTACCACGCATAATAGATTTATGCGACTATATATACTGCTACGCAATTGATTTGTTAGTACGGTATTATTGTAAATAAATAAAACAATCTAGATATATGATATATGCATATACATGTATTTAAAAAAGTTACCTACTGAGGTTTAATATGTTGGTTATTAATGTATTTAAGAATTTGTGATAGTTGCTGTGAACAAAAAGATAGCTCATCTGTTCTAACACTTTGAAAACATTGTTCTTCATTCTGACGAACATTCTCGTGTCGATAGGAATTGATATTCCGATGTCCGAAGGCAAGTCCCATCTCATTACCAGTACCCGTGTCTCGCTCAGTTGATCTGGTCGCCACAGATGATGTCTTGGGGCGCATTTCCCGATACATCTGCCGGTGTTCCCCTGAAAAGTTTGCACGCCGATCCATCACTGTATCATCATCACATCTGTCCACTGCGATCTCATTCATTTCCTCCTGGGGGTATTTGATATTCAATGCCAGAACTTTATAACCATCTCTATTTGGGTGCCAATTGTCTCTGAACAAATCTACTCTAATCCTGACATGTGAAAGGAATGTTAAAGGTACTCAACCCGTAAAGAGGGTCCCCATCTCAACAGATTCCAACAACAACAATCCGATCAGAGGGTCCTATATTACTATTTCTTTGGCTTTGGGGGTAAAAAATATTTGATTCGAGTCGAGGAACCCATCAAACAAAGCTCAGAGTTATTAGATATTGATTTTTCAAATTTGTTATGTTCTCGAGATGAGTACCAATAACTGCCGTAATCTGCTCTGGATGTGTACCTCAAATCTATTCAAACAGACAAGGATGGATAACTCTATAATCAAGTGGTAATTTTAACGCAATTTTGATTGAGTTCTGGGCCAGATAGTATTCCCGATAATGAAAAATAATAGATTTATAAAATCGATATCTAACAAATCTGAGCTTTGATGGGTGACTTTCTCGACTCGAATCAAATATTTTTTACCCCCGAAGCCATTGAAATAGTAATTGAGAGGAGTTTTATCGGGTTGAGTACCTTTAAACAGTTGTCAACAAATATAAATCCATTCTTTCTGCACATGTTTTGATACTGCAAATTTGTATCATAAACAATCTCGTTGATCACATCGGAATGCATTGTTGGTAGAATGGAAGAAATCCTTATTTCTGCTCCACGGAACTGAGATTTGATGTTTGAAGCGAGTGATTCCAAATCACTGGCGCTGGTTGAGATACCATTCCTGCACGAATTGATACCAATATGTATCGTTACTGTTCAAACATTTTGAAATTGCAAGTCTCCCTCGAGCCACGCATTAAGCTCTGTAATCCGTTGACCGGGTGTCACAATCGTACTGACTCGTTCTCGTTTCTTTGACATCTTCATCATATGGTGATGAACTATAGTATTTTAATAATATTTTATGGCATAGATTGTTATTAAAACCGTATATCAAGGCACTATAACAAAAATAATCGGTGACTGGGAAATTAAGTGGGCCACCAGATGTGCCGGCTACACACAGGCCAATAAGTTCGAGAGATATAGGTGTGATATTGGTATGTTGGTTGATTAGGAGATAAACATACCCTGTTGAGTTGTACATTCTGGGATTCGAGCATGAAAACAGTTTGTGAACGAGCCGGCTTGCCGGCGAGTTCACAAACTGTTTTCATGCTCGAATCCCAGAATGTACAACGAAACAGGGTACGTTTATCTCCATTGTAATTCAATCTAACAAGGAATTTGCCAAAAAAATGTATAAAAAGTATCATTTAGTCATTTTCATGACACGAATCGAGACTTTCATTTCGCCGTTGTCACCGTGCACAAATCATTGGGTGTGTCCATTGCGTTACTCGGAACACTTCTCCGTAACCATTTCCTGTGGGGCGGGTTGGCTCGTTGTCTACTCCGTTCTGCGCCGATCAAATTGTACCGTACCACATTCAGATTTGATGCACGCTGAAGCGGCCGATGAACGGTATCTATAGACAACAACGCGCGGGTGTGCTCGTTTCGCTACTCGTTCTGCGCCGATTACATTTGACCGTGCTACATTCAGATTTGATGCACGCTGAAGCGGCCGATGTCGGTGAATCGAAAACGAAAGTTAGCCGCTCTCGGCCAATCAGAATGCTTGATTTTAGTGACAAATACTCAATTGAATTACAATAGATATTAGATAATAATTATTTACGTCGTTTTCGGCAAAATTAATATGGCCATGATTATCACGACGTCGCAATATTTATTGGTAGAGGGAAAATAATAGAGGTTTATAATTCCACCAGATCCCACCGGGAAAAGTGCGCGCTCTACACTGTCTATATAGAAAACACCGACACACGGTAGCGGCAAATTAAGTTCCTCAGAATCCGGATGTACCATTACTGAATTTGACACAGATCTGTTACCAGTTCATATACATGGTATATTTACTCAGAATATGGGCCCTGCGAATCGACACTTTTCCCCAAAATCGAAATTTATTTATTGGTTTATTGGTGGAGGAAATACAACGTGAATATAGTGTTCATTGTGATCTCAACTATTCTCCATTCCCAACTTCTCCTGTCAGATTTTCTCTTTCTCATTCTCTCCTTCTCATGGACACTCCCTCTTTCGTCGGCTCTCTTGAACTATATGAACCTCTCTCCAACATTATTTTTCCATTCCTTCCTTCCTGGGGTCATTTATGGGACCATCTATATATCTCCTTTTATATTCAACAGAATATTTACACCAAATGAATGAATTTGAGCCATTGATTAGTGCAAAATTCACTCATGCATGGGCTCTACGAACGATGTAACAACATAGTATTTATCATGAAGATGATTTAAAGCGACTCAATCCGATTTGATGGTCCCCATATAATCAGATTCCAACAACAACAACATTTTTAGAAATGCTGCTTCAGTTATCAGAATCGATTAATTGCCCAAAAATAATGCTAACCATTGTCAAATATAGTATAAAATTGCCCAAAACGTGTTATTTATCAACATGTTGTTCGACGAAATTTTGCCTTATTATGAACAGAAACCCTCTTGCTTTTAGAGTTATCTATCTTCATCTGCAAAATAGGTCCGAGGCTGTCGGCCCGTCGACTGTTCACTGGGCCACTATTAATTCTCGATGGTGAAAAACAGTAGATTTCAATAATCGATATCCAATAACTCTGAGCTTTGATAGGTGGGTTCCAAGACTCGAATCAAATATTGTTTACCCCCGAATCCAAATAAATTGTAATTGAGGGGCGCTTAATCGGATTATGCATCTTTAATTACTCCATTCATAAAAATAATTTTCATTAAAAATACCACGTTGTTTGCATCGTCCGTAGAGCTCATGAGTGTATTTTGCACTAATCCATGGCTCAAATTCAATCATTTGTTGCATATATTCTGTAGAGTATAAAATGAGATGGTCCCATACATGGCCGGATTTAGTGTACAGTACCCATCTAATCCCCTTTCCAATAATTCCGTTTATGTATACATGCGTTATTGCAATTACTTATGTTTGAATGGATGTTATTTACCTGTACACGTATGCTATCAGGATTAGAAAATAAATATGTTTACACCAAATACAACACGAATGAACATGTTCACTGTGGAAATCTCACAATTTTCAATTAGAAATCACATACTCGCAATAAGTAATAGAAATTAAACTTGCCGACAATGCGAAAATCACCTTTATTATTTACTTCTATCATTAATCCAACCAGCTCGGGATTCGAACCAGCTTCGTCAATGCTCGAATACAACATGCAGCGACTAATTTTGCTCGTTAGGCATATTGATAATCCATATCTTATTTAATCTGTGGACAACTATTTGACTAATAAATCTTAGTCACGTTCACCAAAGTGTTTGTTCAGTGAGTTTCCTCTGGTGTACCATACCAGCATTTCGGCGAATACCTTAGGGTGGATACACACATGCATGTAATCTCTGTAAATATCGTGTATTTGGCGTTTTACATGGATCGTACACACCGTGTAATATGTGTCCGCTGACAACCCAATCATTGCGACTGTGTTTAACCACAGTGAGTTAAACTCTGAACCGCTGAAGAGCTGTTGACTGGGACGAAGTCGTCAGGCCGCTTAAAATAATTATTCGCGCGATAACTCAAATGGGCGACGCTCTGTTTAAATCATTGTCAGTCTTCTATTGATGTTAATACAAGTGATGGCATCTTCCCCAACGCAGGGGGCTATGACCCACAACATGCACGGGAGCTATATTATCCCAGAAGCTACCAAATTCACCGAATTGCATATTTCCTCGACGGGGGGGGGGGGGGGGTCTGTGCATGCAGCACACTGAGTCCTGACACCCTGCTGTATAAATATCGTAGTCATGTCTGTCGTGTCTGTTTTCTACGAGTGATTAATCTAATATGCAGCAATTTATGTTATTCATATAATTATGAACATATTATACAGCTTTAAATTTGAATGCATGGTGTGGCTGTTTGTCTTCATTCGGCGAAAGGGTTGCCTAGCTACGAATTCCCAACTACGTCACCTTTCCTCTCTTGTGTTATACAGTTATACATGTATACGCAAAATTTACAACTATGGATATTTAAGTAAAACATTATATTGTAATTCTTGCCCAGATAATCCCGGCTGATGCATTCAATTCACTCCCTTAGTTATTGGAAGCTTTCGAGAACCAGCCCCTCCCCCAATCATGGATTATGGTCGAAAATGTTATAATTCAAGCTTGTGACAGTTAGGAGCTTGTTCAACCTTTCGCTTGAGAAACATATATATAAATGGGGGGGGGGTCACTCTTTTTAATTTCAACGCTGTACCTTCATTATTTTTTGGCGCTATAATGAATATTTACAGTCCCAATTGAATTAATGTTATCACATGAGCTCGCTCTCAAATTATCAGATAAATCTCAACAAGCCGGTATCATCCTATTCTGCATATTTTATTTTGGTTTTGGATGACCCTGTTTCCAAGAAATGACAGAAACACATCAAATATAAAATCGACCGGCTGTAATCCACTTTTCGAAATGAATTATAACTCGTGAAAAACAGCAACATATATCAGACAAGAATTACTCATTTCGGCATCCATGAAAGAAGACATGTTTATGACTGGCCTGAAATTTCTTGATGGCAGTTTGTTTGATAATGGCTTATAACTACTCACTGGTGAAATTGACTTCTCGCGCGCAGGTGATTAATTTGGTCAATTATTGGTGTGGCCATGTAAAATACATGTATTTTACATACAGACATTACATGCATGTGTGTATCCACCCTTACTCGTATTTAAATTCGCGCAGTACTATTTTTCGCTTAGTTTTGAATTTGCGCACTTTAAATTCGCGCACCTAGCTGCGCGAATTCAAAACTGAGAAAACAATTTTCGTAATAATTCTGTGATATTTTCGTTTATCTTGGAGCTGATGACAGTTTCGGCTCTTAGACATTGCTGGAGATAGTATATGTGTATTAAACACCATCGCGGCGGATTCACATCGTGCAGACAATAAACTAGTAACCACATACATCATAATTTTGTGGCGACCTGGACTATTAATATTTCTTATACAATCATTTCAACAATATCTACGTTACCATGATTTGTCGTTAGAATCGTGAGCAATGGTCTTGATAGCGGTCAGCCGAATGTAAATATATGCATACATGTATAGGCGTAATTGTCTATTCAACCGTTCATAACATATGTGAACTCAGCAACATAGCACTCTTTTATTTTATCTTATAGATTAAACTTGGTAGTCGTACTATTTTTCGCTCAGTTTTAGATTCGCGCACCCATGGGTGCGGGAAAAATAGCACTGCGCGAATTTAAATACGAGTAAGGTAGACTATATATGGTTAATGCACATCCATGTTACCAATTCATATATCTACATACGCACATGGCTGATTAATGTGTCTTATTTTAGCCGCAATCATGAAACATCTTAACATCTTGTCATTGATTCAGGCGATATAGACCCAAATATACCGACATGAGTTAAAATATAAAGATGGGAAAAAAAGATTGACTCAGAAAAATGGCCAATCATGGGTAATATTCACCACGCAACACTGCTTGGTAATGTTCATGTGATATACATGATGCAGTTATGGATCGATCTCCGAGCTAGAATTGCTCGATTCAAGTATTTGCTACAATTGCAAATCATCCAAACTATCGTTAATTGCTGTCAATAGGTGCATCTTCACGGAATCGGGACTGAAACGAAGAGATCGACGTGTTCTGAGAAATTTATCGATAACGATTTGGAGGTGATTTGGTGTACAATATTAAATGTACCATGCAAAGTTGTTATTCGTGAAATCACCGATTCATTCGGACTTTTTGCGCCATTAAGTAAGAAGTATACTAGTAGTTATCTGCGAAATACTTTAAATGTTCATGAAATGACTGGTTTATTCGGATTGTCATCTCCGGAAAGTATGCTGTACCATTAAATGGACCCAAGGCACTCGCAGTGGGTAACTATGAACAATCAAAAAGGTTTGTAAAATTAACCATCATCACTGAAAAGTACATTGAGAAATAGATTGACTGTGTTCTTATTTGTATTATGGATAACTCTCCAATGACGAGATTGTGTAGTATTTTTATCAACAAATATCATTAAATGTAATTTTAAATGAAATGTTTAAGTTGATCGAACATGTGTTTATTCATATTGCTCGGATTAGCCAAACACCACATAAATGACAATATTCCATGATATATTGGCCGATCTTTGCACCCCCACTAGGACTCAACTTCACCCTTCTACTGTTCTTCCTTAACCCTTTAGCCAACAGAACGGCCCTGTGCCAATGCATTCTCTTATATATGCGAGTCGACCATAGGTCGCCTCGCATATATAAGAGAATGCATTGGCTTAACACATTAAAAATTATAAAATTGTTAAAGAATGTAAGAAAAAATGGTAAAAAGTGTTAAAAAAAGAATTTTTTTAGGCCAATGCATTCTCTTATATATGCGAGGCGACCTATGGTCGACTCGAATATATAAGAGAATGCATTGGCACAGGGCTAACTGTAACTATCACAATGTGGTCAAGGAGCCGGTTCCAATGATATCCATATTTGTATGGTTCTATTGAGACAGACCGAAGATATTTTAGGCTGTTGAAGCTTTATTTGGCCGTTTTGGCCGGTTTGTTGGGTAAAGGGTTAAGGTTTCTTCGAACTTGTGTCTGTAAAAATGAAGGCCACCCGGAGATCGTATTATAGCCTCTGCGTCGGGAAAACCATGTTGTCACACCTGCACTCATTGATTCTAAAGGTTCAGATACGGTGGCGCCACGGGGCGGCAGGACGTGGTGCACCCCCTTGTTGTAAATATATAAGGCCAATCTTACTCATTGATCGCAAGCTAATAACGGTGTAGGATACATTTATATCCGAAGCTCCAAAGATTTATCAGGGTTAGTCAACAAAATGCACATTAATCACAGAAACCTCTCAAAAAACCCAACCAACAAAATTAAATACATGCAACCGCATTGTATAGACCTAATGTATAGCCGTGGAAATGTCAATCTTTATTTTAGACACGTGTATGCACGTCAACATTGTATAACTAGGTACGTGGCGACAGGGGACTTTGGACTTTGACTTTGGTCAAAACTTTCAACAGTTGAAAAATTCATACCAGACCAAACATTAGTTGGAAATTTCATACTAAGAACAGGTTGAAATTGTTCTCGTAGTTTGATTTCCCAACAATTTATTAGGGGGGAATTCGTTGTTTTTAAACAAACATTTGCATATACTCATACCTTTGGAATGCCATCAGTTGCCAACTTTATAGGGGTGTCGTGTCAGCTTGGAAATTACAACACTTGGAAAGCTTAATTAAGGAGAGCCTAGATGCTAGGATTGTGTAATTTTCATGCTCAGACTTCAAAATATTCTCACACCGGGCCCAAGCATGGTCGGTCCGGTGTGTGTAGTTGGTAGCCCCCCCCCCCCCCCCGTTGCCAGTCAAAAACTGCCAATAAATTTGAGAAAAAATAATAGGCCGTCCGGCCACAGTGTCCCCCGAAAAAGTGGCTTCATTGGGGGCATCAGCTTTTCTGAAAAAAATAACAAGGACCCTAAATCCGATACTAAATTTTAGAACAATCCAACCAGTGTCCCCTGAAATGGTACACGGCAAACTCTAGTCCAAGTCTTCTCGTACTAAAACCGGCTAAGATATTGGGATGGAGGTGCCGGTCTTTAGTCCGAGTTCCAGGCCCATGCATTCTTATGACACGACTTAAGCGTTAGTGACCCGCTCAAATAAAACCACAATTATATGAAATAAAATATCACAATTGCGACAATAAACGGATATATTCCGCAGAAGACATGCTATTTTATCTGAAACCCACATCAGTTGTGAATTTAAAACGGTAATTTAATGCGAAAAGAGACATTTACCTCAATGTTTACAATTTTTTAAAATTATGCGAACTCGGTTGACCTCGCGAACTGTGTTCGGCATTTTCCGTTGAAAATATTCCGTAGATTTTGGACAACAACGCAAATTACGATGAATTCTCCATTGTAATCGTAATTATGTGTGTCAATAAATAAAATAATAAATAGATTAATTAAACATTGGAGATATAAATGTAATACACTAAATAAATGAACCTTAAGTTTGAAAAGTCCCACTAAAACGGAAGAACTATATTTCGAAACTGTGTGATTCGGTTCTCCGATTATTTTATCAACACAGATGTCAAAATGCACATCACACGCATGGCAACTTGGCAAGTCAGACACAAGAGTTCTAATTTGTTCCAATTTTGACAAGTTGCTTGCGAAAATTGTCAACAAAACTACCGTTCTGATCCTCCATTATGTCATTAAGTTTTTAGTGCGGGAATTGTTCTGAAAGCACATAGAAAACTGGACTTTCGGGCGATCGGTTTTCGCCATTTTTGTTCGGAAAACCCGCGCTATATATAGAAACGGAAAGTAGAATTCCCAGAACAAACAGCGGATTATGCCGAACCTATTCGGACCACTTCGGCTTTCGGTTAAAACGTAAACAAACAGAGAAACAAATCGATGTTTGTGTCAATCAACCGGAATATTCTATGTGTAATTTAACATTAAAGTTAGATTATTATACACCATTATGACCATAAGATGTAAGCCTTTCCGATGTATATAGCATCATGTATTGATTTGCTAGGTAAATCGAGTAAAATTCACCACAAATTCCCGCCACAGATCGTGTCATAGGATTGGTATACAAGCGGTCTTGGACTAAAGACCGGCACCTCCATCCCAATATCTTAGCCGGTTTTAGTACGAGAAGACTTGGACTAGGCAAACTCTAGATATTTATTTGTTAATTTTACCTTCATTAATGCTGGCCGTTCCATATTTGAGAGCAACCAGACACAAATGGGTGGATCGTATACCCATATTCGAACTTGATCTGTATTTCGAGCTGATAAACTCATATACCAAATTTGATTCAGATATGATCACACAAACTAAAGTTATCATCCGGAAGCCAGAAATTGACAGGATTCTAAGTCGTAAAAGGGCCATAACTCTCATAAAAATGGGCAGACTTCGAATTTGACCTGTATTTTGGTCTGATAAACTCAACTATGAAATTTGCTTTTGATCTAATAACCGAAACTAAAGTTATCATCCGGAAACCATTTCCGGACGCACGGACGGACGGACGGACGGACACCGGCTATTTTAATAGTCCCCCGAAAATTTGGTTTTGGGGGACAACAAATCGGGATGTGAATTTGCCTGATGTTATCAGTTTCAGATCTCCAACTGTTCTGTTCTCATTCAGGTAATTTCTTACCCCCCCCCCCCCCCCACCACCCCAACGGTGAGTGGCCACAAACAGACGGCTGATCCATTCATAATATCCTACCATTCAGGTATGTGAGGGAATACTTGTGAACATCAAGCAATTATTCGCCTGGTAATACCAGTATAATTAATCAGCAAACTCCGTGCACGTACACTTTATATGCCCATGGAATGGGACTGACAAACTAACAAATCAAAGCTAGTCCGTCATAATTTGTTTAAGACATTCAGCTCGAATACTACAACGTTGATAATGTGTTCACAACGTCCAATATACACGTGTGACGAAAACATGCTTAGAGCGCATGTCGGAAATTTATGTTTGCGGGATTTTTCATTTAGACCTGATTAGACCGCACTTTTACTGTCATCCGTGAATAATGATATCATAAAATCGAATATGTGATATCATAAAATAACTAGTATTTATTGATATCACATAATGAATATATGATATCACTAATTCGAATTAGTGATATCATAAAATGAATTTATGATATCATAAAATCGAATATATATTATATCACAAAATAGTAAGCATTTAGTGATATCAATAATTCGATTTTGTGATATCACAAATTCATTTTATTATATCAATAAATATTTTATGATATCACTAAATGCATTCATGATATCATAAAATCGAATATATTATATCACTAATTGCTTACTTATTTCGTGATATCATATATTCGATTTTATGATATCATATATTCATTTTGTGATATCACTTATTCGAATTTGTGATATCACAGAATAGATTATTGATATAACAAAATAGGTAATAAATAGAAGAACGGCTCCGCATAATTATGGCAAGGTGTATTGTCAGGTGTATTGTCAGGACACAGAAGGGCCCTGTGCCAATGCATTCTCTTATATATGCGAGTCGACCATAGGTCGCCTCGCATATATAAGAGAATGCATTGGCCTAAAAAAATTCGTTTTTTAACACTTTTTACCATTTTTTCTTACATTCTTTAACAATTTTATAATTTTTAATGTGTTAAGCCAATGCATTCTCTTATATATGCGAGGCGACCTATGGTCGACTCGCATATATAAGAGAATGCATTGGCACAGGGCCCTTCTGTTACCAGAATGAGAACAGAACAGTTGGAGATCTGAAACTGATAACATCAGGCATTGTCAGGACTGCATGCTGTGTTTGTGAATCACCGTTTCATTCTGACCGTAACAAATGGAAATACTCTGTTCATAACATCATTGTGTTATTGGGACTCTGTCGCCGCTCCATCAAGCACGGTTTTCTGCTAAGGACTTTAGATACACAAATTAGAGAGGGTACGTATCAACGCCTTTTATGGTAAGCGGGATCCAGGGGATTTTCAAGTGGTACGCAGGATATCGCCTCCTAACTCGTACTCAGGATTCACACCACATGTTAAACTGGTACTCAGGATTCACACCACCTGTTAAACTGGTACTCAGGATTCATATATGCCAAATTTAACAGGTATTCAGGATTTAACAAAAATGCTGATAAATACAGCACAGAATTGCACAAATTTTTATTATTTTTCAGCCCAAGATGACATGTTTTGACGTAATTCAATACTCTTAATATGTATAAAATTATGGGTATTTCTTCTGCAAATGTGTGAAAACTATATTAAAACTGATGTTAGAGTGAAATTGTGAAAGTGAAGTATTGTAATTCCATATTTTCTAAACTGGTACGCCGGATTCAGACCTCTCGGTTAACTAGTATGCAGGGTTCAGGTGGATATATGACCATATATGGGATGACAACCTCATTATACAGAGCAGGAAGTATAGTAGCATCCATTGCAAACTGGTGACACAAGATTTTTTACTGCAAAAGTAACTTCTTAACGATGTATTGAGAGTTTCAGATTAGCATTTACAACATTAACATAAAATTACCACTTTATTATTGTTTTTGCTCTGTTCTGGTGAAAACATGTAAACTAGGCCTATATAAATTCCAAAATATATAACTTTGTTACCGAACAAAATTACCAATTAATATGTGGTGTCCCTCTAAAACATGAAATTAACTAGAGGTGTGACTGTCCCAATGGGACTACGGATACCCCCCTTTTTAAAATACTAAGATGTTTCACATGTCAGTAAACATTTAGTTAAAATAATAAAATAACAGTTCCCATTGCAGGTGTACAACCATAACCCTAATCTTAAACATATTGACCGAAAATTGTAGGAATAAAAGCTTGGACAAAATTATGTATGTTGCGAAAAAATTTCTAAGTCGAAAAAGGGGAATAACTCCACAAAAAAATGTCGGACAGATGTCATAATCGCAGGTGCACAGGTTCCCATGGTACTAAATATCAGTGCCAAGATTAAAAAACATTGACCGAAAAATGTAGGAATAAAAGCTCGGACAAAATTATGCATGTTGCAAAAAAAGTTTCTAAGTTGAAAAAGGGGGATAACGCCACCAAAAAATGTCGGACAGATGTCATAATCGCAGGTGCACAAGTTCCAATGGTACTAAATATCTGTGCCAAGTTTTAAATAAATTGACCGAAATATGTAGGAATAAAAGCTCGGACAAAAGTATACATGTTGCGAAAAGTTTCTAAGTCGAAAAAGGGGGGATAACTCCAAAAAACAAAGTCCGACAGACGTCATAATCGCAGGTGCACAGGTTCCCATGATGGTTGATGTCTGTGCCAAGTTTCACGGAAATTGATAAAAAAAACGACTGAGAAAAACTCCGGTCAAATTTGTGTCCACGGACGGACGACGGACGACGCCGACGGACGACGGACGGACGGACAAGCTGACTCCAGTATACCCCCCCCTAACTTCGTTGCGGGGGTATAATTAATAGAACGTACATTCAATAGCAATCAAAATAACATCTTTCATGTAGCACTTCTCGTTTCAAATCCAAACATGTTATTTTATACAAATTCGAACCCCCAGATCACATTATATAAAATATGCCATATTATATACCATGAACCCCCAGATCACATTATATAAGATATGCCATATTATATACCATGAACCCCCAGATCACATTATATAAATTATGCCATATTATATACCATGAACCCCCAGATCACATTATATAAAATATGCCATATTATATACCATGAACCCCCAGATCACATTATATAAAATATGCCATATTATATACCATTTGAAAGAGGAAGCTCCAAAACATTGTATTTTCAACTCAGTCGATGTAATAAACTGTGAACATGTTTTTGTTCATATATCGACGTCTGTTCTGTGCTAAAATTTCTACACAAAGTCGATTATTTTAAATGGAAGAGAAATAACTCTATATATTAAGATATAGAGTTATTCCCCTTCCATTGAAAATAAACTACTGTTTGAATTCTGTTGCATTCTGGGAGCCATAACGGGGGAATTATTTTATTATTTCTGCTATTTTCTATTACTTTATGGGCATATTCTGAGACAAAGACGTTCCAAATGGTGATGAATTATAGTATTTTAATCATATGTTATTGCATAGATTGTTATTAAAACCGTATTTCAAAGCACTTAAAAAATAATCGGTGACTCGAAAATTAAATGGGCCTTTAATAGCGGGTAAATATGTTTTAAAAAATTAGCCTGGAACCCTTTACCCAACAGAAGGGCCCTGTGCCAATGCATTCTCTTATATATGCGAGTCGACCATATAAGATATGCCATATTATATACCATGAACCCCCAGATCACATTATATAAATTATGCCATATTATATACCATGAACCCCCAGATCACATTATATAAAATATGCCATATTATATACCATGAACATAGGTCGCCTCGCATATATAAGAGAATGCATTGGCTTAACACATTAAAAATTATAAAATTGTTAAAAAATGTAAGAAAAAATGGTAAAAAGTGTTAAAAAAAGATTTTTTTAGGCCAATGCATTCTCTTATATATGCGAGGCGACCTATGGTCGACTCGCATATATAAGAGAATGCATTGGCACAGGGCATAACTGTAACTACCACAATGTGGTCAAGGAGCCGGTTCCAACGATATCCACATTTGTATGGTTCTATTGAGACAGACCGAAGATATTTTAGGCTGTTGAAGCTTTATTTGGCCGGTTTTGGCCGGTTTGTTGGGTAAAGGGTTAACTTGTACCGTGTGTTCCTGTGGTGTTGCTATGGATTTGGCAGGAAAAGTCATGTGATTTTACGGCGCCAATCCAACACGTTTTTGTTACGCCACATGTGGTGTAAGTTGTTTTTCATTTTTTGATAATCTGTGGAGCACTGAGCGAATCCATTGTGGGAGAAGGTTTTTTGTACCTTGCTCAATCGTACCGATAGAATCACGTAAATGCTGAAATTGTAAAGTTAACGCCACCGTAAATAATACGTTCTTGAAAATATAACTCAAACATACCGATAGAGTCAGGACAGGCTGAAATTGTAAACTTAAAGTCACCGGTGTAATAATGTGTTCTTGAAAATATAAATAATCTGATAGCCTGAAAATAATGTATAACCCATTGGGAGCCCCTGGTGTAGTGAAGTGAATTATGGGTAATTTTAATTGGAGTGCGCATGTCTGTTCTGTTGGAGACTTGGAGTAACCGCCATCTTTTATTTTCTGGTGATCAAGTCAAAATTGTATCGTATACACAATGTGTTTGTACCGATGGATGTATATATCCCGACTCGACTCGTTTTCGTGGTCATATAGGCGCTATATAACCTATGATCACGAAAACGAGCAGAGTCGCGATATCTGATAGAATTCGAGGAATCGTACATTCACTTTCAATAGTATAGATATAAGTTCACTGCAATCTGCCGCGGAATTCCCAAAATCGTAGGCTACTTTCATTTTCAATAGGTTTTCCGAATTTCCACTTTCACTTTTCACTTTTACCACGCAAAGCGACCTTAGTTGACACATATATATGGCACACTGGCTGAGTCCATGACAAATAGTTTATGTAGCATACTAAGATTGCTTCTTTCATTTAATTAAAGCTCACCTCGTTAAAACGCATGTCGTATTTGTTTACAAATTGCATTGGGTGCGACGTTTTGCAGTATGTCCCTATTTGTGGAGATCACTTTGCGGAAGTCCCCGAATTTGCGGAGTTCCCCTAAAATGGGCGATATATGTAGATTTTAACGAGGGAACGGGTGCGTATATGTCAATTGATACGTATTTTAAACAAATAACGACACGATCATCATAATAGAGGTCTGTTCTATCAATTATATATGCGCCGAGTTCACTTGGTACAAATCAAACGACGATACATATTCTCGTGTGCGAGAAGGACTCCTTAAAGTTGTGAATAAGATGAATATTTATTAGATGTTATTTAACAAGTCAATAAAATAATATTATTCATTAGTTAGCGCCTAATGCCGCCTATATTAACGCTAACTAATGAATAATATATTATAATTATATTATAATTTATATTTATGGCTAATAATATGATCTTGGTGGCGTTACCATTTCTGACTATGGTTTTCTTGTTTTATTTTATATCGGCCAGCGTCTGGTGAAATTTGTAGATAATGGTTACACTGGTATAAATAGGGTTCGGAGTGACATCTAGCGTGTAGTGAAGTTTGAATTTTTTGGTGTGGTCTAAAATATGACAGTATTTTTTTTATGCGGTTCTGACACTTAGTTACGAAAACACAAGATTTAAAGGCGAATTCCCTGCTAGATCACGGATATGACTTTTTTGCGTAAAAAGTTTCCCCAAATGTCAATTTGTGATCCGCCATATCAAATCCAGTCGTAAGTCGGGATTTTGTTTACCCTGTGCCAATGCATTCTCTTATATATGCGAGTCGACTATAGGTCGCCTCGCATATATAAGAGAATGCATTGGCCTAACAATTTTTTATCATTTGTTTTAAATAAATGTTTCTTACAATTTTTAGGACATAAAATAAAAACATCCATTACCCTGCAGGGAGCCCCACACATATATAGAAGCATATAGAAGAGTGTCGTCTGCTCATGTTTGTCTGGGGCTCTGCATGTAGGGGTGAAATTATACAATTGTTAAAGAATACAAGAAAAAATTATTAAAATTGTAATAAATTGTTAGGCCAATGCATTCTCTTATATATGCGAGGCGACCTATCGTCGACTCGCATATATAAGAGAATGCATTGGCACAGGGTAAAAATAATCCCGACTTACGACTGGATTTGATATGGCGGGTCACATTTTTCAGATTTATAGAAAATTTTGGACCCAAAATTTATATTGCCAACAGTATACGCTAAAACGTTAGCACTGAGGCCTATATGGAAAACATTTACACCAGTGTAACCTAATAGTCGGATAAACTATTTATAGAGGAAGTGAGACAACACTATTGTTTTGTTTGTCATTTATAGCTGATACCAGAACAATGATGAATGAATGTTACATGTATGTTAATTTCCGTTCTGTTTCAACCACGACATGCGAGTACAAGAAGCCACAACTGGCTTCAATTAAATTAAAATCATTCCGTGCCGGAAAATCTCTGACTGCACAGCGCTGATCGGTCATTCGATAAGCAAGGTTATTCCTCTCGTTACACGTTTCGTAAAGATAGACGTTGACACAACAATTCTGAACGGATTGACCGTGTACGTGTATATAGGCGTCACGGTCACGTGAGTCAGGTGAATTTCGTTGGCAATGAAGGTAGAGAGGTAATGTCGCAAGAGCTATACTCGACCTTCACCTCAGAATTTGCAGTCACGTTATATTCAACTAATTAACGGGTCTTTTTCTGGTGGTTTCTAGAACACCAAAGTGGGTGGAACATCTTGATATATAAGTCAAATCGCACATGCGGGTGGAATGGAGTCGATTTGAGATTATAGATGCGCGCCCTACGAGTATACCATTTATCGAGGTCAAGGACGGCAATGAAATGCGTTCACGAGATCATCGATGTAATGTTCTATATTCTCCTGGTTATTATTTAGTTTATGTATTGTATTTGGAACACCGTTTGTGTAATGGGAAATACCCAAGATGCTTCAAGAGGATTAAAAGATGTCTGCGGAATGAAATAAATGCGTTCGTCCTTCTCCCAAACAATCTAACATTAATCTGTAACATAATCTGTACATTTGGCGACGAAAATATGGCTTTATCAATGCCAACACATCCAAGATTTGTCTGCACCGGCGATATGGTTGCAACTCGTTGGAAAAAGTGGATTAGGCGATTGAACGAAACTGTCTTCGTTGCGTACGCCATCGATGACCCAACCCGAAAACGGGCTCTAATGCTAAGTTATGGGGGCGATGAACTTAACGATGTTTTTGACACCATCCCTCCAGAAGCGTTGGAAATAGTTGAACCAGACGAAGAGGACGGAGAGCAAGAGGATGTTTACACGAAAGCTGTGGCAGCCTTGACTATTATTTTCAATCCTAAAGAAAATATGGAATTCCAAAGATATAAATTCAGACATTCTAATCAAGAAGCCGATGAAACCATGGGCCAATATTATGCGAGACTAAAACTTTTAGCAAGCACATGTGGCTTCCACGATGATGCCGCAGAGTTGAAGTCGCAGATCATTTCCGGAAGCGCCAACACCAAGGTCACAAAAAAATGTCTGTGTGATACCGAAATGACACTCGATAAATTAATCGACTATGCGAGAACAATGGAACTGACCGATGCACACAGTGAATCGATGAAAATAACATCCGATCGAATAAACGCTATTCAAGCCAATAATTCCAGTACTCGTACCGCTAGGCCTACTAGCAGCCAGGCTAGTGCCTCATGTTTTAACTGCGGAGAAAGCTGGCCACATCAAGGTGGACAAAAGAACTGTCCTGCGTTCGGAGTCACTTGCGCACGGTGTTTAAAGAAGAACCACATTCCTGGCTGTTGTACTTCAAGGTCTGCAGCGAACCGAGGTCGTGCGCCGCAAAGGGGTCGTTTTCAAAATCGACATTCGGTCTCGAGATCAGTTCGATCGCACCATGCGAACCAAACGGACACCTCACCTCAAAGAAACGCTGATCACTACGATCAGGCTTGTGATTGTGCTAAAAAAAAGCACACATGCAATAATACAACATACATGTATGCAAATAATGATCATGATGATGAATATGTATTTTCGTGTGATTCGCATGTTTCTGTAGAAAAACCTATATTTGCTGTAAAAATCAGTGGGTGTGTAGAAAAAGTAATAGCTGACACAGGAGCGACTTGTTGCATCATGGGTTTTTCAACATACTCACATTTGAATCCAAAACCGGAGATATCTCAAACTGAAACCTCAATCAAAGCCTACGGTAATAATAAACTTAAACTTTTTGGCACATTCTTTGCTAAATTCCAGTATGGGGAGTGTGAGGTTTCAGAAACTATGTTTGTTAGTCAAGAAGGTCACTCGACACTTCTAAGTTGCCAAGTTTCTCAAATATTGGGGCTCATAAAAGTATCTCAACCCATTGCTCATTATGCTGACCAGTGCCAGTCAGAAGTAGGCATAGATAAACCAAATGGTTCAAAGATAGACCCTTGTGGTACACCCGAGTCGAGCACAATTAAACCCAATGATGATACAAGTCGATCCGATCAGTTTGAACAATGTCCTGCAATTAAAAACTATGTCCATGAACATCCTGAGGTGTTTCAGGGTGTTGGAAAGTTCAAAAACAAAACAGTAACTTTGCATATTGATTCAGATGTTGAGCCATGTATCCAAAGATGTAGACGCATACCTTTTCATACAAGAAAAAAAGTCGAACAAGAATTAACGGAACTGAGCGCCGCTGGTGTTATTCAGCCAGTAACTGGACCTACTAAATGGCTTTCTCCCATTGTTGTGGTCCCAAAACCCAAAGACACTGATAATGTCAGAATCTGCGTGGACATGAGGGTTCCAAATCTGGCCATCAAACGGGAACGTCATGTCATACCAACAGTTGATGATATTGTCAATCGGTTAAATGGCGCTAAAGTGTTCAGTAAAATTGATCTTCGAAAAGCGTTTTATCAGGCAGAATTAGATAACAAATCCAGAGAAATCACAGCATTTGCCACACATGTGGGAAATTTTCAATATACACGCCTTTTCTTTGGCATAAACACAGCCAGTGAGATATTCCAAAAGCTTCTTCAAGAAGCAATAGCGTCTGTCCCAAATGCTATCAATTATTGTGATGATATTTTAGTGTACAGCACTAGTCAGACCGAACATGAGAGAGATGTGTTGGCAATTTTTGAATGTTTGAGGAAAAATGGTCTGACTGCAAATTTTGACAAATGTGAATTCAACAAACCTTGCATTGAGTTCTATGGACTTCAATTGTCTGCTGAGGGTATGTCAATTGACCCGAACAAAGTTCGAGCTTTTCAGCAGCTAGAAAGCCCAAAGTGTCGTAAGGAGGTGCAAAGTGTTCTGGGGATGCTCAATTTCAGTGCCAGATTTATTGAAAATTATTCCACTCTTACAGCCCCACTCCGTGAACTCACGCACAAGAATGCAGAATGGGGTGTAAATCAATAGCAAGCATTTTCTCAATTAAAAGAAAAAGTAGCCAATTCAGTAACTCTCTCATATTTTATGATTGACCAGCCAACCGAACTATATGTGGACGCATCACCTGTAGGTGTAGCCGGCATTCTAGTTCAGAATGACCATGTGGTATCTTTCGGCAGTAGGTCATTAACGTCTGTCCAACAACGGTATTCACAGTTAGAAAGGGAGGCATTTGCAGTCGTTTGGGCCCTTGAGCATTTTAATTTGTATGTTCATGGGTCACATGTAACAGTGTTTACAGACCATCTCCCTCTACTTGGGCTTTATGGCAAGCCAAATTCAAAACTCCCTGTTCGGTTGGAACGCTGGTCATTGCGATTACAAACATATGATTTTGAACTTAAGTATCAGAAAGGTGTAGACAATCCAGCTGACTATCTTTCTCGTCACCCTGATCCGATAACAAACAATGAAATTGAGAATCACACCGAACAGTTTGTGCACTATCTGGTAAGCGATGCAGTACCTAAAGCCATGACATTGCGTGAAATAGGATCCGCAACCGAATCTGATAATGTATTAAAATGTGTTATTGATAATTTAATGTCCGGTGTGTGGCGTTCAAATCACCAAAGTGTAGATGTAGCCTCATTTGAGAAAATTAATGATGAGCTGGCTGTTTTTAATGGAAATGTACTTTTAAAGAGCAGTCAAATTGTTCTACCAGTCGAATTGCACCAGCGTGCTGTAGATCTTGCCCACGAAGGGCATCAAGGCATAAACAAAACAAAAATGCTGCTGCGTGAAAAGGTTTGGTTTAGTGGCATGAACAAGTTGGTATCCGACACAATAGAGGCATGTACACCATGCCAGGCAGTTGTCAGCCATCCTGTTCGTGAACCAATTAAAATGACAAAGTTACCAGCTCATCCATGGTCGGAGGTCAGTATTGATTTTTTTGGTCCGTTAACCGATGGAAGCTACCTCTTAGTGGTTATAGACGATCGTAGTCGGTTTCCTGAAATTGAAGTTTGTGCCAGTACATCTGCAATGTGCACCATTCCAAAACTTGATCGAATTTTTAGTTCTCATGGAATTCCAAATATCGTCAAAAGTGACAATGGAAGTCCATTTCAAAGTAGAGAGTTTCGGAAGTTTGCTGAAAGTTTGGGGTTTCAGCACCGGAAGGTAACGCCTTTATGGTCAGAAGCCAATGGCGAGGTAGAGTCGTTTATGAAACCTCTAAAGAAGGCATGTATCACTGCTCAACTTGAACATAAACCGTGGAAGCAAGTGATGTACGCCTTCCTTAGAAATTATAGATCTACTCCCCATTGTACAACTGGAGTGGCCCCGGCCGAAGTGTTATATGGTCGCCCAGTAACTTCAAAATTACCACAGCTTCCAGGCAAACGTTCCAAGAAAACAAATATTGATTTAAATGATAAATGTTCAAAGCAAAAAATCAAAGAAAGGGCAGAGCGTAGGAGAAATATCAAATCTTCGCATATCAGAGTGGGTGACAAGGTTCTAATAAAGAATTACAAAAAAACTTCAAAATTCCAACCCTGGTTTGACCCACTGCCATTTTATGTTGTGGAGACGAGGGGTTCAATGGTAATAGCTAAGAGGGGGAGCGAAATGAAAGCTAGAAATAGTTCTCATTTCAAACTGGTCAAAATTCAGCGGGAACCTAAACAAGTAGCAGATGATTTTGATTTTGATCCTACTCCAGTCGATAAATCCAATACCATAAGCTCACAGAATGATATGCCTCAATCTGATATTCATGAAGATGAACCTGTTGAATGTGCCCGATATCCTGTTAGGATGAGGTCGAAGCCTTTGTATCTAAAGGATTATGATATTTGTTACTTACATATGAGATGTGCAACTTGTCAGTTATAATTATCATAATCTCGTTATGTGTATATATGCATTCGTGAGCATTAATAGTTATTCATTTTGTTTTGGTAAAGAAGGGAGAGATGTAATGTTCTATATACTCCCGGTTATTATTTAGTTTATGTATTGTATTTGGAACACCGTTTGTGTAATGGGAAATACCCAAGATGCTTCAAGAGGATTAAAAGATGTCTGCGGAATGAAATAAATGCGTTCGTCCTTCTCCCAAACAATCTAACATTAATCTGTAACATAATCTGTACAATCGACTCATCTGGACCTTCAGCTTCATAAAGCACGACGTATAGAGTTAAAGACATATTATGTACTTGTTCGGTTGCGTGAAACTGATCAGTTAGTATCCAGGCGCTATGCCAACTGGATGAATGTAGCATTCTACTAACATCGCCGAAAATCTGAAGCAAATCGACAGTACCACTCAATAGAAAACATAGTCTGATCTATGCCCAATAGTAAATATTTACTACTCTATTCGGGACGCATCTATTAGGAATAAACTAACGAAAACGATTTCACTATCGAGAGTCACTGCATTGAATTAATATCTAAGAATGACAGTGTGTGACGTCAATTTGGATACAATATTTGTATAAATTACTACTTTATACAAGATTATTCTCCATCTGTATTTGATCACCCTACCGGAGTGTTTCATATCACTTTAAAATCGAGAGACTTGATATTCATTGTTTGTTTTTTTACCCTGTGCCAATGCATTCTCTTATATATGCGAGTCGACCATAGGTCGCCTCGCATATATAAGAGAATGCATTGGCCTAACAATTTTTTATCATTTTTAAAAAATAAATGTTTCTTACAATTTTTAGTTCCATAACGCACGGCATACATTTGAATGGATGAACGTATGGCTCTGTTGAAAGAAGAGAACGTCGATAATGCAGAACCGGCACAGGTAGGTAATAGCAACCACCAGCGCGCCGCAAAATAGCATCCATAGACATCAAGAACGGAGCATAACAAGCACTCGTCAGGCCCAAACTTGAATATAGCGCTACAATATGGGACCCACATCACAAAGGACAAATAGACAAAATAGAAAAAGTACGGGTCACATATAAAGGGTATAATGAGAATTCCGTGTGGTTTTGTGCGACACTTTTCTCATAACAACACGGAACCTAAGCTCCATTTCTATGATAACATTATTACTGAATATTATATAGCTCGCGACTGATTGGCTGCACACTACAATACTATTTCCATGTAGCTATCCAATATATTTAAGTACTCAATCCGATTAAGCACCCCTCAATTACTATTTATTTGGCTTCGGGGAAAAAAATATTTGATTCGAGTCGAGGAACCCATCCATCAAAGCTCAGAGAGATCAGATATCGATTTATTTGTTTTTGGAACCGCATTGTGTGATAGTACATTTTTATGGTTACTCAAACATTTCTTTTTGTTTTAACACATGCAATATCCGCCGTTTATGTCACCGCCTGGAGTATATTAGTGGCCCAGTAAAAGTCGATGAGAAGACCAAAGAGCGGATGAAGATGGATAACTCTAAAATCAAGTGACTTTTTTTGTGTCAGATATTTGACAAACCGGCAAAATTTCATGGTACAAAATGTTGATAAATAACATGTTTTGGGCAATTTTTTGCTATAGTGGACTGTGGTTAGCATTATTTTTGTGTAATTAATCGATTCTGATAACTGAAGCGACATTTCAATAAAAAATTGTTGTTGTTGGAATCTGATGGTATGGGGACCGTCGAATCGGATTGAGTACCTTTAAATAGCTTGTATGTTTAGTTTCGCAAGCTGTAGCCCACTTCCAGCATCGTGATGTATAGTTCGTCCGCCAACATGTTGAGGCTATGGTGGCCATTTTGGCCACCTCCTGTGGCAACCGCACGGCCTAGAGGGGAGCGGTTTTCGGTTTTAATAGTAGAGTTTGGGTGGGCCACCCTACCGCACCGTTTATTTGGTCAACATCAGTTAATAAGCACCAAAACGACTATGGTTGCCATTTTGGCCAACTCGTGTAGCAACCGCACGGGCTAGAGTGGTGCGGCATTGGGGTTTTATAGCTTAATTTGGGGTGGGCCACCCTACCGCGTCATTTATTTGGTCAAAATCCGTTCATATATACCAAAACGGCTATGGCTGCCATTTTGGCAACCTGCTGTGGCAACCACACGGGCTAGAGGGGTGCGGTTTTCGGTTTTTATAGTATAGTCTGTGGTGGGCCACCCTACCGCACCGTTTATTTGGTCAAGATCAATTCATAAATACCAAAATGGTTATGGTTGCCATTTTGACCACCTCCTGTAGCAACCGCACGGGCTAGACGGGTGCGGTATTTGGTTTTTTATAAATTTAATTTGGGGTGGGCCACCATATCGTGTCGTTTATTTGGCCAAAATCGGTTCGTAAATACCAAAACGGCTATAGTTGCCATTTTGGCCACCTCCTGTGGCAACCGCACGGGCTAGAGGGTTGCGGTTTTCGGTGTTTATGTTTTATTGTGGGGTGGGCCACCCTACCGCACCGTTTATTTGGCCAGAATCGGTTCATAAATACCCAAACGGCTATGGTTGCCCCTTTGGCCACCTCCTGTGGCAACCGCACGGGCTAGAGGGTGCGGTTTTCGGTTTTTATAGTATAGTTTGGGGTCGGCCACCCTACCGCACCGTTTATTTGGTCAATATCTAATGTTTCCGAATAAGGAATAAGGAACTGGGAATAAGTAACCGATGTCACCGTAGTCTTATATCCCAGTTTTAGTCAATACAAGAAAACTAAGATGCATGCATCAGGTCGGCCGTGAACTATCTACCATAGAATTGTTGTAGCTATCGATTATACATTTTGAAACACCTGTCTGTATGTATGTATGTATGTATGTGTGTATGCGTGAATGCATGTGTGTATGTGTTATAGACTCTAACACTGCTCGAATTTGGTATTTAACGTGTCAACTTGACCTCGCTCATAGGCATGTTTCTGGACCTTGACCGATCCGACTAAAAATTTGTGTGTAGGACTACTTCGATCCCGGGAGCAATATGGACGGGTCCAATTTCACGTGGGACCATGTTCTCGAACGTGCTGATATAGGCATGTTTCTGGACCAATTGAACAATAGTTTGGCCAGACGCTGTATATACTGGGTACTGTCCAGATGGAGGAGATCACAAAAAAAATCCCTAACTAGCCCGAACGAAGTCGAGTACATCAGCTAGTTTAATATATATTTTGGACATTTGTCTGTCTGTTTGTCTGTTAGCTATGGCCGGGAAAACTGCCGGACAGATTTGACGAAATTTGATACCTAGGGGAAATTATTTCCAGGGAGTATTTTGGACGGGTCAAATCTTGATCCCGACCTGACTTTGACATTCAAAAAGATCAATTCAAGGTCAAATCTGGTAAAACGGAAGTATTTCAACGAAATTTGATACCTACTGTTACTTTTGTCCCAGGAGTGTTTCGGGTGGGTCAAATCATGACCCTGACCTGATCTTGACATTAAAATTGTCAATTCAAGGTCAAATCGGGTATAAAGCCGGGCGGATTTCGACGGGTACTTTTGTCGTGACTTTTGTCCGGGGAGTCTTTTGGACGGGTCAAATCGTGACCCCGACATGACCTTCACCTTTAAAATAGTCAATTCAAGGTTAAATCGCGCATTTCTCCGAAAATCAGAGAGGAACATCCCGGACGAAGTGGGGTCCACGAGCTACTATTATATATTTCTAGATTTAGTTACAAACTAAATACCTGTATATTGTACAAAGAAATGTTTGACAAATATATCTGTATCAATATTACCATACGGGTCATTAAAATAGATACGACGAAACAAATTTTGAAGGGTGCATGTATCAGGTAAATTTTTATATTTCAAATGATGACAGGAATGCAGAAAGTTGAAGTACCTACGTAATACTGGATATCCGCATGAAGAGATATACATGTATATAAAAACCAGATGAGGGATATGTCTGTACAGTTGCTAAACAATTCAGTCATGCAAAAGAGGATCAAAGAGTAAGATACCAAATTGCTGCCTGTGGTAATGTTTTTTAACGAAATTCGGGAAAATTAGATTACTCTCACCCTGGTTATCCAGAAGATAATTGTGGAATCTGATGACGATCGGACAAGGGGTCTCGTCTGTAGGATCAACCAAATTATTTAGCCATAAAAATAGTAAAATTGAAGATCACCGCTGGCAGTGATGTCTTCACAAGGACAGTTTGAGAACAAAATATGGCTCACATCTAGCGGTGACCCAAAATATCCACATAAGAAAAAGTTCTCCAATAAAAGCTGGCTGCAGGGTGCGCCAATTGATTAAAATTCGAAATTTAGCAGGGTGTACTGCTTGTGGCCATGTTTTCCCCGCAAATTTGATAGACTGATGGACAAAACCACTGAATCCGTTGAATCAATATACATGTATACATGGATTAATTTATATGCATTGTTATACACAGTACTGGTATATAAAGGTACTGAAAATAACTATATTACTAGTATACACAAAATAAACCATATATCATGGCTATGGGTTCTAATATCCGAACATGACAGCTGAGAACTTGGTGTGAATTAAAGAGTGGTGGTTTCTCAAGCATATCTAACCCTCCACGTTAGGAACATGCCATTAAATGTCATAAGTATAATCTAGCTTGAGGACAGAAGTGATCCATAAAACCCCCTTAATTCAACCAGGTCCTCGCGCGATGTATGATCGATCACATGATGATCTAGGGGGATTAGAATTGATGTATAAAAACAGCACTGCATGTAAATATAAAATAAAATAGTGCTACATCTTATTACAGATTATTGCCATATATAATCAGTGATTATACAGACAGTCTGACAAAATAAAGTTTCAGTGACACTCTATCCGAAGAGGGGAATAATTTCATCTGTTACAGTCAATGGAGCAATTATGAATCTGGAAAGGTGAAATTTCTAAGTAATACTAGATATCGACATGACGCGATAAAATATAACGTAAATGCAATATGGCCGCTGGCGACCATTTTTTCCTATGAAATTAAAAAAATATTTGATAGCTCTCATCTGATAGATCAATATCAAGATAAATATGAAGTTTGGTGATGATCGGATGAGTGAAGTGGACTGTGGTCTGTGCTAAACGGTTTAGTAATGCTTAAAAAGATTCTTACCTTAATATTTTTATGTTCACTTTATAAACTTCACTGAGTCATCTTTGTCATGTATTGAGTTTGATATCTTTTGTTAACAGTTTATAAATCATGTATGTCTCATGTTTGTTATTTTAATTTATGTGTTTATTATCATTAAATAAAGTTGCATTCCTTAAAAAGATTCTTACCTCAATGTTTTTATGTTCACTTTATAAACTCCACTGAGTCATCTTTGTCATGTATTGAATTTGATATCTTTTGTTAACAGTTTATAAATTATGTATGTCTCGTGTTCGTTATTATATTATATACACTTTATAGTGTGTTTTCAGAACGAAAACAAATTGAATAAAATCAACAAATTTGTAAATTTAAAAACAATTCAAACGTTGTTGTATTCCATGTCCCAGCCCGGACATATACACCAAATTTCAATAATATTCATTGAGAAACAACGGACCAAACGCTATATAACACCCGTATACATCTTTTATTCCGTATCGGACTCGGGTACATGTTATAGTAGGTACCGAATTGACACACGTCGACTGGGCGAGTTGGCCCTGGGGCGATTAGGCCGATTCCGGCACATTCTAGAATTTACCGTATGTATCCGTTTACGCGTAGTTTACTTTAGAAAGTTCCGCAATTAATACCGTAAATAGAGCGACCTTATTTGACAGAGAATGCCTCTGTTATTGATTATCAAGTTGCTGTACATTAAAAACGACAAATTCACATGCTCGTTCAAGCGCAGTTAGTCTATTTTCCCCATGTTAAAGGACATCCACAAATACTAAATAACGCTAACCTACTGCCGAATGTTTGACACGACAACTGTTAACATATTTGGGCTGAATTCATCTGACGCGGTATTATTCCTCAAAATAAACAACAAAACCATCGTTACTTGGAAATGTAGTTTGGGCTAACATTTACATAAATCCTCCAGATCAATTATCCGACACACACGTCAGATGAAAAAGTCACATGAAGTAACCGGCCAAATTGGCCGAAATGACTAACTTAGGTTAGTCAAATGTTTGTCCACATAATGACTAAGTCAGACAGTTAGTCATAATTAGAGTGACAACTAACATCATATCTTCGTGATTCATATATTTATTGCTGTCGTTAACATAGACCTGCACAATTTGAGAAGCCAAATTGTTTATCTTCGATGAAAACGGAAAGGGAAGTTATACCGTTCATTCAAAAATTAGGACTCCCCGCTTGCGAAACTAAACATACAAGCTATTTAAAGGTACTCAATCCGATTCGACGGTCCCCATACCATCAGATTCCAACAACAACAATTTTTTTTGAAATGTCGCTTCAGTTATCAGAATCGATTAATTACCCAAAAATAATGCTAACAACAGTCCACTATAGTATAAAATTGCACAAAACCTGTTGTTTATCAACATTTTGTACAATGAAATTTTGCCGGTTTGTCAAATATCTGACACAAAAAAGCCACTTGATTTTAGAGTTATCCATCTTCATCCGCTCTTTGGTCTTCTCATCCCATGATCGACTTTTACTGGGCCACTAAATATTCCAGGTGGTGAAAAATAATATATTTAAAAAATCGATATCTGATCTCAAATATATTTTTTCCCCCGAAGCCAAATAAATAGTAATTGAGGGGTGCTTAATCGGATTGAGTACTTAAATATATTGGATAGCTACATGGAAATAGTATTGTAGTGTGCAGCCACTCAGAGCCAATCAGTCGCGAGCTATATACTATTCAGTAATAATGTTATCATAGAAATGGAGCTTAGGTTCCGTGTTGTTATGAGAAAAGTGTCGCACAAAACAACACAGAATTCTCACTACCCTTTATATTCACATTTAGAAAGCCACGAGGAGCTTTAAAGGGAATGAAGGTCTTCGATCGAAGATTTATGAGAAATTGCATATTTTTTATAAAATGTTGTGAAACAACTATCAGCAACAAGTACATATATTTACATACTAAGTGTGATCATCACTAAATCCAGCATTCCGATTGGTCGGCGCCCACGTGGCTAGTTGCAATTATTTCTCGGTGAATGCGCAACAGCTCATAACTGCAAGTTCATAACAACATCGATACGTCATTTGGGTTTGGAAAGACGAACCCGTAATGTTTTGGGCGCATTTGGATTCGCGCAGGATTGACTTAATAAATCATCGGGTTTCAATTTTTCCTGTTAACTTTTGCCAAGGGTGCTATGGGATATTTTGGGCTGGTTTTGTCACGATACACTTTTCGATTTAAATACATTTACAAAAGTGGCATTTTCGCTAAATGTATATAAATATAAGGATTAACTGTCATGTGGACTGTTTTTATGGAGTTGTAACCTTGAGGTAAGTGGTCATAACTTGTATGTAAAAGTCTTCGGGTTTTACACAAGCTATGACCACTTACCTCACGGTTACATCTCCATAAAAACAGTCCATATGACAGTTAATCCGTATGTAAAATAGATTGACTTTGTTCTCATTTTCATTATTAATAACTCTACAATAACGAGATTTCGCATATCGAAACAAATGTTATGTAAAAATCAAATTCCCTTAATCCAATAAGATACCAAAGTTTAATCCAAACTTAACGGTAATCATTGGAAAATATCAAACCATTTTAAAATATTCTGTAAATTATTTATAGACTTAAATATTTTAAATTACTATGCGAATAGAGATGTTTGTTGACAAATGACTGTAACAGTTTTGTTGACATAACACTAGTTTCAGCACGCAAATCTTCGTTATTGGAGAGTGCATGATCAATGATTAAAGGTACATAATCCGATTGGATTGTCTCCGTATCTTCAGTTCCAACAAGAACAACAACAACAACAACATTTTGTCTTCAACAGACGCTTCAGTTATCAGAATCGATTAGTTACCAAAAATAATGCTAACCACTGTCAACTCTTGTATAAAATTTTCAAAAACGTTTTATATATCAACATTTTGTTCAACGAAATTTGGTATCGAGGGTATGTTTGTCGACTTGTTGAATATTTGCTAGGCCGCCAAATAGTCCAGGTGGTGAAAAATAAAATATTTCAAAAATCGATATCTGATCACTCTGATCTTTAAAGGCACGGGGGGGGGGGCGTACGTTGCAGAAATATTCATATTTGTTCAAATCGCCATCAACAGAAGGAATATTAAAATATATATAGTTTTGTTCATATGCCAAACATAATCAGCGCGTAAACAGTATATAGTCGTCAAGACGTACGATGGTGCACGTAAACAAGAACCTGCTCGTGTTACATAAGTTTTGCTTCTGTTTACATAACACAGCGCAATTATATTGGTTAATCACACACAAATGATATAAACGCTCTTTATTATTTCCATATGAGGAAAACAGTAACAAATAACGCTCTTTATGTTTACCATATCCGGATCTAAACAAAGGCCGGGTTCCGTAACGTTTTTTGCTTTTGTTTACATAACAAAGGAAAAACATTTGACATTAACATACTATTTATGCCATATTTCTATATTTTACTATGCTTTCTGTGTATGGTTGTTTTTGACGGAGCTGAATATTTTAACAGCATACCCACCGCCAACGCCGCCCGTATTTTTAATGGGTAGGTTCCTCGACTCGAATCAAATATTTTTACCCCCCCCCCCCCCCCTAAGCCAACGAAATAATAATTTAGGAGCGTTAATTCGGAGGATTATATATCTTTAATATAAGAAAAAAGTGTATCTATTTCTCCATTTTCTTGGTGGTGATGTTTTTACATAATTTTATAATTTTTGCACATTTACTCACTATGAACACCATGTGTCCCTTTAAAACTGGAGCCCAAAATTCTCCGGGAAAGGTTTAACCATTTGAGTGGGAATTTTTCAACTGATGCCTAAACGTTTGCAATTGGTCAGAAAAATTCAGCATCCATGATAGTTGAATTAAATTTATTTGTTACTAGTTGGGGAACCCGGCGTTGCTCGAGTATAGAAGTTTAGAAATCACTTGAAGTGTTTTGACATACATTTACTTAAAGATGGATTATCTCTTTAAATAACAAATTTTAAATAGTTGCGTGGGTATAAAATAATAGATATGAACTGAAGACCTATGTCCGGAAAAGCTTCTATCAATTAATATTGATTTTATTTCGAATATTGAATCGGACCCATTTATGTTACTATTTTTAGAACCGACCATTCGGATGAGACCGTATTGCGATATAGAGCACTGGGCTGTTCCTACGGCTACGCATCGAATGTCAAATGTCACAGATTGGTTGTTTGTATTGTTTTGTTCCACAGATATAAGCGATAATGAGTATAATTAACGATTATTTGTGACAAAATTGCACAATATAATTTCAGGTCTCTGTTAACAGTAACCACTATTGTTCGTTAGCTGAACAAACACACCTTTTTATACCAGAAAATATTCGAAATAAAATTAATATTAATCGATAGAAGCATTTCCGGACAGGAGTCTTCGATTCAAATCTAATATTTTATACCCCGGTAACTATATAATACATGTTTACAAAGAGATAATCCACCTTTAATTTCTAAGAACTTATTTGTACACCACATTCATGGTAGTCTTCCCTTCTGCTGCATGGGTGAAGAGGTTGTGTGATGATCCAACCATTGAGCACCTGTTGATCTATTCCTAATATAGTAAAGATAAAGAGCGTTATGTTCGCTTTTTATAATCGATGCGCTCTGCAACGCATGTTGAGTGTGGCTCTGTCGATGCTAATAATAAAGAGCATTCACTATTGATCTATTCCTGATATGGAATGGATAAAGAGCGTTCTGTTCGCTTTTTGTGCAGCAGTCGTCTATAGCCCGGACAAACAAACAAACAAACAAAATTGAGTTTTATCACTACATGTAGCTCACAATAATAAGCATTACATTTTGGTAAAGTTGATGAACGATCTAACAAGATGGGGATGGCAAACAGACACAATCAACAGCGAAGAGTGTATACAGTGATATGTTCAGTAATATAAGAGCTTATAGAAATTTATTATCGACTTAGCCTAAGAATGTATGGCTAATTTTGATACCGTTGAGATGGGATATCAATTAATTTACAGTATATTTACAGTAAATGTATGCAGACTCACATGAAACCAACACGAGTTGTATTGGTAGGACATAATATTGCAAGGTTGTATCATTTAATATGTTTCAAGAAAAGCATGATGTAATATATTAGAATGCTGACTCAAGTAACACCATGTACAGAGCCTGGTCACAGTGGTCAGCTTGGTTGTTCTCGTGTGTGTGGGCTCGTAGTGGCCCTGTATGGATTGAGTGGAATGGTACCGACATTAGTCGGGTGGAATGGTACCCGTATTTTCTATCGATCTAACGCTCTAGCCTTGTTCTTTCGACCGTACACGTGTTTTCGGATACGACGAATAATAAGATCGAATTATGGTAATCGATTTGACTTAATACAACCAGCCTCGCCCCCCATTAAGCATGTGTAGAGTTCTCATGTATACCCACAAATGGCGCCTATGCTTATATAAGAAGTCTTAGGCCAGATATACTAATTCGATCGTTTCTCTGAGAATAGTGCACCCACCGTCACTGTCTCACACTGACTGTGGCCAAAATGTCCATTTTATGGCAGTTCTATTGGATCTATGAACGGATGTGGTGTGAGGATATGATGGAATATATGTCAGAACTTCCCTTCGCATCAAAGGCTACACTATTAGGATAACAGTTTCTTATTCCATGACACCATATGAATCTCGGAAAATAAACTAGTTAACCCTTTACCCAACAAACCGGCCAAAACCGGCCAAATAAAGCTTCAACAGCCTAAAATATCTTGGGTCTGTCTCAATAAAACCATACAAATATGGATATCATTGGAATCGGCTTCTTAACCACATTGTGATAGCTACAGTTATGCCCTGTGCCAATGCATTCTCTTATATATGCGAGTCGACCATATGTCGCCTCGCATATATAAGAGAATGCATTGGCCTAAAAAAAAAAAAATTAACACTTTTTACCATTTTTTCTTACATTCTTTAACAATTTTATAATTTTTAATGTGTTAAGCCAATGCATTCTCTTATATATGCGAGGAGACCTATGGTCGACTCGCATATATAAGAGAATGCATTGGCACAGGGCCGTTCTGTTGGGTAAAGGGTTAAACAGACCAATATATACCACACACTATTGTTATACCTCTCAATAGACAAGCACTGAACTCTCTGTTTTAGAGAATGGATTGAAAGTTTATACTGCTGTCAATTCGGTCTCTGAGTCTGGATAATGAGTATTGATTTTTTTTTTCACAGAATTTCCACCAAATTACATGTTCACATTCTCAGTGACTCAGAAACGTTAGTCAATTTTGGTCATTTTGACTAACACCATAGTAGTCTAAATGCCTATTTAAGTCGTTGTGACTAACCATTCCTTCGTCGTTATGACTAACATCACCCTAGTCATTGTGAATAATGTTCTATCTTAGTCATTGTGACTAAGCTAAGTTAGTCACCATGTGGACAAATAGTTGACTAACCTAAGTTAGTCATATTGACTATAACTTTTTTTCAGAGCAGAATTGATTCAGTGTATTGCCCACATGTAGCGTCTTTGTTAACACCCTTGCAGTGCCATGGGCCGATCTCATCGGCCCTAATTACGGTTCAATTAAAAAATGAAAAAAAACTTTATTTATTTTTTAGATTTTTTTGGGGGGGTATGCTTAAGTATGCTATAGCGAATTTAAAAACAAACAGGATAAAACCTTAGGGGCATGTTATAATTCAAAACTATCACCAAGTATTCATAGTAATAATTTTGATGCCCATGAAAAACATAAGATTCTCTGGCACTAAACCTACAAAATAAGTAAGTTAAAGAATATAAGAAAAAATTAATTAAAATTGTAAAAAATTGTAAAAAAATAATAACAAATGATGAAAAATTGTTAGTCCAATGCATTCTCTTATATATGCGATGCGACATATGGTCGACTCGCATATATAAGAGAATGCATTGGCACAGGGTATATGGGTTGATACAAAAATCGGACCTTGCACTCAAAGGGTTAAATAAGTGATTCCAGTAAATATATGATATATAACCACCATACAGCCTCTTAGAAAGACTACTTTGACGTAAATAATAATTAAGAAATGAATGTAGTGGGCGTGTGTTGTATTAAGGGATACGATGATGTGGTCGTTGGTGCATATTTTTTGTGAACCGCCAATGTTCCCTAACGACACAGCGTCGTATCCCTTAAAAAACCCACACACCACTATACAATCATTTCTTATATCTATTTAGCATTTTGATATTAATTCCCATAAAAAAGCAGAATGTAATCTTATTTATTTTCACAAAATATGCCGAGATGTGAGACTACTCCATGCAACACTTTAAATCACCCCAATATAAGATTTTCAAGCACCTAGCAATGATCACGTGATCAATAAAAATAACTGGCTTCAAATGCAATTCAGTTGAACTTTTAAAAGCACGCCCAATTATTGCCGACCGCTTTTAGTGAATAGGTCAGAATATGTCAACAATTCGTGTCGTCGCGTGACTCGTGTTCGTGTTTCGGTCTGTTTTATTGGGATATGAAACTGGTGACACAATTGTCAGTTGGACACGATTTAGTGTAACACAGTAAATATATACAAATATCTGCACCCCTCATCACTTTCAAAAAGAAATTCCATGAGAAACTAACTATTTTGTTATCTTGCCTTATTTTCTTCGGATTTCGATATAAAGTGTGGAACAAACTCGAGATCGTGCCCATCCGTGCGTCCGTCATACCAACGCCGACGTTATCAGTGAAGCGATAACTTTATGCGAGTGTAACTGGGTTTTTTTTAACGCGCTGGGACTTCAGATACATTATCTAGACGTTTCAAAATTCGTCATGGCGACCTACGAAATTCAAGTTCCGGTGAGTGGTCGCAAATCACCTCATAATAACATTTACTCATAAAACTTCATCAAATGTTTCAAAACAAAAGTTGTCGGCAGCTTTTTATAATGGTTTCTTTAGTGTATAGTTAGAGCTGGAACTCGGGTATCGTTACAAAATTGTCAAGGCTGTTTAACCTTTTCAATACTGGGTGTGATTTCTCACATTTAGTTATAAAGTATCAATTGAAATGGTTTATTATTAATTTGGAGGGGTGTTCATGTAATAAAAGCAGACGACAGACAGAAAACAATTAATATAAGAGCAGAATTATCTTCATATTTATATATGCATAATCACGCCCGATAACCCTATAGGCTGTGGCTGTGTGTAGGCATATTGCTGTAGTGATATTGTGTGGCGGTTTTCACACGTGTGCTCAGAATTTGAGGAAAATCATAAATTCTGGAATCCACCCGGCGAGAACGCTTATGGCATTAGATAGGACCATGACTGGTGTATCCATACACCATTTGTGATAGCCGTGTGCCTTTAGATATATTTTTTATTACTTAATTTGTCGAATTTTACAACCGGTTTTTGTCGTTTATCAAAGAAACTACCTAATATAAAAGGTAGAAATATCGATATGTAGGCTTCATGTACACATGTCACTAGATGCACATTCCATTGATACAATGAAACCAAAATCCACAATAAAAGACATATTTTTCGTGGAAAAAGACATATTTTTCGTGGAAAAATATCGATTTTCCTGAGTGTCATATCACAAATGTATGACAGGCATATTGCCTCCGCAGATAGGCTCATGGCAAAGCACAAACTTGTTATGATAGGCATGTGGCATTGTTGATAGGCACATGGTAAATATTGACCAAGCTCCAATTTAGCACTTTAAAGCCAACAATATGCAAATTCTGGCATATATTATTTTATAAATACACTCTGGAATGATTATTCATTCATATAAAATAGACAGAACCACACATATGTGTGCATGGCGTGAAAATTAACGCACGAGTTTGTTACGCGGAATGTTACAACGTTACAACGATGGGGCGCGAGTTGTAACTTGCAGCATAATTTAAATTTCTCACCACGCACACATAATGTGTGGTTGTGTTTTATTACACACCCACTAGAACTATTCAACATCGAGATTTAGCGTTTATTGATTCGTTTCTGTCGTAATTTATAGCCATTTTTATCAAACTGATAGGCGACTTTATTAATAAAGTTTGTAGTTCTTGTTCAAAAGATAAAGTTGACGTAATTTGTGACTCGTGACGTCGACGTTTTCCGTATTGTATACGTGTTGAATACGTTAGTAAAGATATTGTATGGGCTACACACTGCTCAATGTAAGAAAATTAACACAAAGATTCATCTAGATCGGGCTTTATTTCTTCTGGTTACGATATTAGTTTAGCTTCTTTCTGAAATAGATAATTGAGCGGAGCCTGAGTCAGATATAAATACAATTGGACCACTATAAATGGTTGGCATTTTTTGTCAATACCGTGGGGCAGGTTGGGTACGAAGTAGGTACAAAGTGTCGGCTCTTTCACTAATGGCATTCTAACGTCAACCATTTCTGAGATGTGCATCACAGTTTAAACGGAAGTTGCAAAACCCGCTCAAATTTGTGCTATTATTCATAATAAACTGAATAAATACTAATTATTTCTAAGTTTTAATACATTTTATCAGATTTATTGACTAATTTCTGCATTTAGAAGCAGAATCTTAGATTTAAATGTCAGAAAATCTGAAATCATCCCGCGATGACAACACGATGTTTTTTTTCTGAGGTGATCATTTCTCCGATATGATATCGTACTCGGTGAATTTTAGAGGCACCCAAAAACCTGCCCCACGGTATTGACAAAAACATTTACCACTATAAATGCACACGAAATCTCACGGTGATTCCTCCTATATATATAGCCCATGATACAACAGCGCCCACTCAATTAAGTTAACGCCCCACACACATTTGTAGTATTCCCAATTCTACGATAATGATAACACAACTATCATTGCAACTGAGCCGGGTCTATCTAGCGTCGGCGTTTATTTTGGAGCAGTATTGATGTTTTACAATGACATATATGAACATTTCTGATACATAAATATAATGCTATCCATACTGACGCAGTCGTACAGGAAAAACCACCAAAACCCTTTTTCTTAGGGAAAAAATTATGGAAACCTGTTTTCCGAAAACCATTCTGCTCAGTTTCAATGTCGGAAATTCACTCTCATTGGATAATATAGCATTACAACAACAGAACATGCATGCATCTTAACTTCCATGAAAAATGAAAAGCGTTATTTCGGTGTATCTATACTGACAAAAAACAAAAAATTTGATTACCCATGCATTTGTCTTGTACAATAATTGTATGTATCAATCTGTCTTCTTGACATTAAATATATATGCATTTTGAAAATTTCGTAAGTTTACCCGACGAAAGAATAGGCTAGAGTGACTTGACACTCCTCGTTAATTAATCTCCTACCGCAGACTCACTGCTCTCATTGGCTACTGCCTTAATTAACTACTCTCATACTCATTATGTCACGGACTGTGAATACAATTTTTTCGCGCTAATACTAGAAAACGCGCGAAAAATATCAGTATTCCCAATTCTACCATAATGATAACACAACTATCATTGCAACTGAGCCGGGTCTATCTAGATAATTACAAAGAACCGGAGGTGCCATAATTATGTTACAAACTGCACCTTATATGTCACCATCAAAATTATATAATTGTCAGATGCAAACATATTAATTAATATATGAATCAAATATGAATTATGTCACATATAATAATTAACAAACATTCCAATATCTTATAAACCAAGCTTATGTGAAACTTCCAACCTCTGTGCAACATCATCTTGCACATACATATCTTTGCTGCTTTCAGAAGCCCACCTTCCGTGACGCTTCCACGCAGCACCTTTCTTTCACATTTGAATTAGCAGCCTTGGTAGCCCCACCGGCTCTCAGACTATGCAACCCAAGATCGAGATCGTTGCTCACTAGCTTAAGCTTGCCGAACAACCGATCTCTCACTGTGGTATAACTTAATTTCTTATCAATTGCTCTAAATTTTATAGAACCTTTACACCAATAACCAGCTTTGAACAAAAATTCTTCCCCATCATTTGATTCTACAAATTTAAGGTATTTAAGATACATGTTGTATGGACATGCAAGGCTACTGCCTTTAGAAATGAGAACTTCATTGCCTTGTCTGTATTTATCTGTCTTACTCTTTCTTATTTTTAAACGCAAAAATTGTTCACGAACTTCTACGTCGTTCTTTTTTTAAGCTGAAAGCTCATCATATCTTAAAAATCCACAAAATTCAAATAAAATCATTGTTAAATCTCTAATATCAAAAAAGTCTTAACAATTTTCAAATTGTTCACACAATTCTATCAACATTTCTGTTGTTACAGGATCTTTTCTATTCGTAGGCATCGAAAAATTTCTTCTTGCAGACTCTTGTAAATTTGAAACATAGCCGTTATTGGTAGGATCAGAAATTTTTTTCATGGCATGTGCCCATTTGATCCCATATTTTGCTGAATTGACCACATGATACGATGCTCCATTGTCCAACAAATATGTAACATATAATGCAACACATACAGGTTCCGCAGGTAACACTTTGTAACACCTGTTCTTTGCGAATAGTTCCCATCTCTGAAAAGCTGCGAAATACGATTTTACCGTTGAGTCACTTTTGGATCCAACTATATACTGCCCCATGTGTTGTATTAAGTCCTCCACTTTGTCCACATCTACACCGACCTTGCTCGCTTCCTTCTTGATACCTTCATTGATTCTCAGGCCTGAAAATGGATGTCTACTGGTAGATTACACGAATAATATCTGCGTGTTAATAAACCGATCAACCATATCAATCAATCATTAGTAACTTATTTGCCATTGAAATCTATCTTCAATGCTATCATTCTGAAATACATTCTGTATTTTCCAAATACTCCATTATTTCCCCTGCCTTTACTTAAAACATTACTCTCGGGCAGAACACAATAACCTTCTACAAAACTATGAAATTCCCCATCTTGGCTGCATAATAAAGGCCAAAATGGTGCTGAAAACCACTTCGGAACGATCAATGTCCCCTTGGCTTGATCAATTTTCATTTTTTCCAAAACTTTACACACAACACTGGGTGGTGGCACAAGCCAATTTGTTTCATGTTTCCAGCATTGGTCAAAAGCATCAACAGCTTCTGTTCCTTTACACCAATACTTTGAATTAAATCTTTGACATTTATTATTGTAATCGTATGCGAATCTGTCCACTGTATGGGGACCCCATACTTCGTCAAGTTCACAAAAAACCCAATCTTGAATAAACCAGTCATCACAATCTTTATTGCGACTCAATTTGTCGGCTTCCTTATTTTCTTCCCTTAGGAACCCATTTTGGAATAATATTCAATTTGTATTCCTCGCATACGTTATGTATTGATATAGCTATCTTTTGTAAATCGGGTGTCTTACTACCCTTACTTAAAATGTTGCTAAAAATTTTATTATCCGTGGCCCATTGCATCGATTTTCCCTTTGTATTACAATTTAAATTACTGCTGGTATAATCCAACAATACACGATGCACTGCCTCCAGCTCTCTCCATGTAGAACTGAGCGACTGTTCGTCATGTGCCCAAGTACCACAACATATCCTCTCCAATGTAGGATCGTATTTGTCATACCCGTCACTCGGTAAATTTTCGTTAAGAATTTTGCTGGGTTCAAACAACCCACCGATACAAACGGAATGGTTACTCTTGCGCCTCTTTGCGCTATTGGAATTACCTTCCGTGTAACCACCGGAATTACATTCTCCGGATTTTTCTAAGCGCACAGACGCGCAACCAGATTCATATAATCTGGCTTTCTTATCTGGGGAATCTAACCCCATTTCCAACGGATCTATCGATCCACTGAACATTGTGTAGAGAGGAGGGAACTCCGCCCCCTTACATTCTATGTGGGACTCCATCCCACGTACTCCAGAACTCTTTTTATATAGAGGTCGTATACCGCGCGCATCCGCGAGCCCGCCAACTCGGTTTCGAGTTGTGTTTGGCGCCACTCGATTTTTATCGAACGCGTGATTTTTCGCGAACGGCGATTCAAATGTTCCACGGCGTACAAATCCACCATAACCATCACCCGAAGCATCGCTCCAAACTAATAAGTCGGAGGCCATGTCTGTCGACATCATTTTCATGTGAACTCCAATCGAATTCAATGTTTCAATGTTTTCTTCCCAAAAAGTTAGCTCATTAATTACTTCGTTATATAACACAACTCTCGCATTCCAACTTTCTCTACCATCCAGACAATGGTACATACTTCTGGTAAATAAACTGGCCTTGTGCCCCAAAACAATGCTACATGAAATAATTTGTCCGGCAACCCCTGCCAAATATCGCGCTTTGACTAAAAATATTCCATTCTTTGCACGATTCAAAAGATATTTTAAACTTTGTTTCAATCTTTTTACTCTCTCGTTTGTAATCTTTATGTTTCCATCGACAGTGTTCCAAACGAGACCGAGCCAGACCACAATTTGTCTCGGCTCCCAATAAGATTTTTCGTCTGATAACTTGAAACCAAGTTTCAAAAGGTCAGATTTTACCCGGCACGCATCCCAATGTGCCAACATTTTATCGGAATTTCCCCCGATCAAGAACATTATAATTTTAATTCCATCTTTTCTCCAATGTTTTATGATTTCTCTCATGATTTTTGAAAATATATAACCACTGGTTGACAATCCGAATGGTAAAACTTTGAAAACATAATAATTCACATTCCCATCAAATTCCCATGCAAAACCCAAATATTCACAATAGTCTGAATTTATCAAAACATGGTGATAAGCAGACGCAAGGCCATAAGTAAATAGATAATCGCCAGGCTCAAATAAATGTCTGGCTATATCAGCGTCTTCATATTTATGTCTAAATTGATGTAAGTTAGGATTTATTGTTCTACAATCCAAAACCAGTCTGGGTTTTCCGGATCTCTTATATGCCACAGTTAAAGGGTTAAAGGGTAAACAACTTTTGGTGCGTTTTCGACTTTTTGCACCAATGCACCAATTTTGCGATTTCAGTCGAAACGAAATTTGTATTTTCCAAAGAAGATTTATTGTTTTTCAGAAAAAAACCGATTCTGGAATAGACTTGAAGGGCAGTCTATATCCATTCTCAATTACATCCATGACATGTGCATTTTCCGATATCGATTTCCATTCAGACAATCTTTCTCTTAAGCACCCCACTTGAGAACCTCGTTCAGAAGGAACCGAATTCGCGACGTCAATTTTTCGCTTTAATGACCGATCCGCACTACAGTTATGCTCTTTGAAACGTGACAACAACATGGGTTGATTTTCAGCTGATTTTGCCTCTGCGCATTCGGTTCTTAGCAATAACTCGTTGTTACTGATAATGCGCTCTCGCGAAATACTCGCCGTTTTTCCATTTTGCTCAGTGCTGGTCACACTGTTAACTACGTCACAACCGACGTTTTTAGATAAGTTTAACAAATTAATACTTATCTTATTTCCGGACGTCCTAGGGGCCGTACAATATCGGATCCAGTGTCCGTATAACTGACAATTCCAGCATTGCCCGGGCTTCACTACTTTAGCTGAAGAAGCTGATGATGATGCTGTTGAGATTCTGTTTCTCGACGACGTTGGCTCTGTGTTATAAGGTCTGTGTTTGACGAATCTTTTCTTTGTTTTTGAAGATTTGAGCTTCTTAGCTGTCACATTCACAGCCCTGTTGATTCTCTTCTCATCTTCTGAGTCATCAGCTAAGGGATTAGATACATATTCGTTAACTACGGCCCAACCGTATTCATTTGCATCTGCTAATTTTATACATTTTTGTCGAAAATTTAGAATTTCCATACCCTCTTGTATCTGCTCTTTTACTTTTACAATATCTCTGGCTTCTAACTTATCTGTATTCAAAGTAGCACTCGCTGAAGTCAATTTTGACATGATTTTGGAATTTACTTTATATTGGTCTTCGCAACTCTTTTTCTTGAAAATATATTGATTTTCTTTCATACTATCAATCTGATTCAAAGTTTGCTGAGATATGTCTATCTGAGTGCTACTTATCTGTTTTTGCAGCCCGGTGAATAGTTCTTTGAACTCGCCCATCATCTGGTTTTTGGAATGCGTAACAGCTTGGTCCACGGCCGCTTGTACGTAGGCTGGAATCTGCCCCATCTGCTGAGTTTGAATGTCCGACTGCTCCATGTCCAGAGAAGATTTGTTCCGCAAAAATAAATATAAGTGGCCAGCACAGCCGATGTTTACCCGACGAAAGAATAGGCTAGAGTGACTTGACACTCCTCGTTAATTAATCTCCTACCGCAGACTCACTGCTCTCATTGGCTACTGCCTTAATTAACTACTCTCATACTCATTATGTCACGGACTGTGAATACAATTTTTTCGCGCTAATGCTAGAAAACGCGCGAAAAATATCATTATTGCTCGGTGCTCCTGTTTATGTATATGCGGCATAACTTGGTCATGGTCCAGGTCCACTATATGTATGCTCTAGCTATACAGGTTCTAGCGTACCCTACTTTTCGCGCCTGATATTTCTCTGAGCCCAATGTCTTTACCTATATTGATACCACATAAAATTATGTATAACTATTAGCTACATTTAGCATTGGCGGGACATTGAATTATTGTTAATAGCATCGTATGCTGTTATTTATTTGTGTGCGGTTTATATTCCATAAACCGGCGTAGACATGAATCGTTCTGGTCGAAGAGAAAAAAAATATATATATGAACGCCATTCTTTCGCAGAACGCCAAAAATAAAACCGGCTATAAATGGTAGCTATATTATCTATATGTAGTGGACCATGACCATTCAGTCTGAAAACTGCACAAAGCTGGCATGGCTCATATTTTTACATTAAAATATGCTGAATAGTTTGGGCTATACTTTCCCCATTTTCAATTAAAACCCCATTTTGCAAGTTTGTCACAGTTAAAACGTTTTACATTACAACTGCCAGTATTTAGTTCTTGGAAATAAGTAGTGTATGTTTCCTGACTCATGGGCGATGTGAATTTACAACACTGAATAATATTGCATCACAAAAGAGTTTTTCTCAGACTAAAACCACTATTAATCATAGTGCTACATGCGTGTCTGTGTTTGCCATATGTCTATCCTCTCGGTGTTTGGCTATTCAATATGCCTACCACAAAATATTGACGGGACAGTATGTCAAATAGCTTTTTTTAACTGAAAAATGCATTATTTGAGTTCGCAGTCATGTGTGTCTTGTCATTGAGATAATATACCACATGTATCCACGAAAATAACTTACAAATCGACATGCTGAGCAAATTTGGGAGTCTGTTTACTTTGAAAGTTTGAAAAAGTCGACAAAATCCGAGATATTTTGTCTTCAAACAACGTATTCTACAATGCCAAATTGTTACCAAGAGGTTCAACTTATAAATCAGACATTACTGCATCTGACGTGATAAAAAAAAATCTGACCTTTTACAGCGTATTTGATCAATTATAATCTAAAACATACCTTGGTTGAGAAACCCGCCACGCAATATCACTACAGCAATATGCCTACCCACAGCCACCAGCCTATAGGGTTATCGGGCGTGATAATGCATGGTCGTTTGTTGAACTTGTTTTCTGAACATTTCCGAAGGCAACTACTCATCTATGAGTATAGAAAGGGCTAATGTGTCTGGAATGTATTGTTGAGATTTGGTACACACAGTTAATGTGATACAATGCTTAAAACCGTCAACTATTTGGATATATAACTCCGTTTACATGTACTATAATGTTATGACATGAACATTAAGTAAATGTTGCCGTTTTTCGGTACCAAGAACTCCTGTAAGATAGAACTTTTTCAAAAGTGCAGTTCATATATTCATATCACATATCCACATGTATATGAAGATCGTGAGAGGAGACTTATTTTTTCTTAAATCAAGAAATTTAATAATTACTTTCTTTAAGAAAGACAACCACACTGTACAGGGTCCGCGCTGGCCCGAAATTTACTTTTGCCAAATATTTTGCCAAATGAAAATAATTTTTGCCAAATGCTGTTATGAGTTGCCAAATGCTATCAGTTTCTGCAACATTGTTTCTTTTATTTTCACTATTTCGACAGTCGCTGCTTGAGCAACATTTGATACCGACAGGAAAGCAGTTATATAGTTATTGATAATTCTCGCCTCTATACTTGGGTTAATCATGGAACAATAAACCAACAACATAACAATACAATTGTAGAAGGGTTTCTTCATCAGAAAGGCAGATCGAAACAAAGAGGGTTAGCTATGTAAACACCACAACCAGACATACTAGCATTCCCTCCACCGTCGATACTATTGATATCAGATTAATTGCATCTTGATAGAGGTGTTAACTTTTCATAACCTTATACATGTGTAAATCACCACTAATACCAATAATAATGAAAGAGTTTCCTGAAATGAGTGGTATTGATTGACAAATATTAATAAACTTTATTGAGGAATCAAAAGTGACTTGCCAAATTTTTTGCCAAATGAAAATATTTTTTGCCAAATGTCAATTATTTTTGCCATTGGCAAATTTGGCAAGTGGCAGCGCAAGGCATTCAATAGAGCCCGAAAGAAGTATTATGTATGCAAATCTTCATATTATAGAAATAAATTGAGAACATCCAGTAAGGCATATAAACGAACTATGGATACAAAACGAGCTACGATGTTAGAAAAGTGCAACCAAGAATTGAGGGAAATTCCGAAAAAGTCACCTGATTGTTTCTGGAAAACGTTTAAAAAGTTCACTACTGGTAAAAACAGTGTGCGAGCAACACGCGATCCAATTGACCTTGAAAAGTTATTCTGCCATTTTAAAACACTGAATGAACATAAAAGCAGTGACTCTAATTTATCAGCCTTAATAGAAAGTATGTATGACCTGAACAGTTACGACATTGACCTAAATTCGCCGATTTCAGTACACGAGATTCTAGATGGTGCTAAATCTCTGAAAATTAATAAAGCTGCTGGTGTTGATCAGGTATGTAACCGTTATATTAAGTCCACAATAGATATTCTTCTACCTTTCTATTCTCGATTTTTCAATTTAGTACTAGATTCAGGTCTATTTCCAAATGTTTGGGGAACGGGTATGATAATGCCTCTTTACAAGAATAAAGGATGTAGAAGCGACCCAAATTCTTACAGAGGCATCACTTTGCTGAGTTGTATTGGCAAACTATTCACCGGTGTTTTGAATCGACGCCTTGGAATTTATGTTGAGAGGAATAAATTGCTTAATGACAACCAGGCGGGGTTCAGAAAGGGTCGTTCAACAATAGACAACATTTTCGTTTTGTACAGCTTGACTGAGATTTATTTACGTGGAGGGAGGAAATTATATTGTACTTTTGTTGATTTCAAGAAAGCATTTGATACAGTTTGGCGAGAGGGTTTGTGGGTCAAGCTTCTGAGAACGGGAATCAACGGAAAGATATTCAATATAATCCGAAGCATGTATCGTGTTACTAAATCATGCGTTCTTAGTAATGCTCGTATGACTGACTATTTTGTCTGTTGTACAGGGGTTAAACAAGGTGAAAACCTGTCACCCCTATTATTTTCTATCTATCTAAATGATCTTGAAGACTTTTTGGAAAGTTGTGCTATAGACGGATTGAACTATCTTAATGATCGTATTTTTAGCGAACTGCAGACTTATCTGAAATTATGGTGCATCTTATATGCCGATGACACCGTCTTGTTTGCGGATAATCCGCACGATATGCAACGCATCCTCGATGCGTTCTCAGACTACTCTGATTCATGGGAGCTCAAGGTAAACACTCAAAAAACCAAGATAATGATTTTCAGTAACAAAAAAGTTAGATCCTCTCCAACATTCACACTATCTAATGATAAACTGGAAATAGTTGAGCGCTTCCCTTATTTGGGCATTGTGTTATTTTATAATGGCCGATTTTGCCAAGCAATCAAGTCGATAAAAATTAAATCGACAAAAGCTATGTACGGACTTCTGTCCAAGGTGAGAAATCTCCAAATTCCTGTAGATTTGGCGCTAAAACTATTTGACTACCTTATACAACCTATTTTATTGTATGGGTGCGAAATATGGGGCTTTGAAAATACCCGTGCTATTGAAGCCGTTCACCTAAAATTTTGCAAGCTTTTGACAAACATGAAGATGAGCACACCAAATTATATCGTATATGGTGAACTGGGAAGATGGCCCTTGCGTATCGAAATTGAAAAGAGAATGATCGCATACTGGGGTCGTTTACTGAAGAAAGAGACATGCTTGCCACTTACTCTCTACAAGCTAATATTAGCTATTAAAGATGGAGGCAAAGATATACGATATATAAATACCATGAATGATATTTTTGTCCGCGCAGATTGCGAGGTTAGCTGGAAAACACAGTCACCAATTACAAATGGTATGCTTCAAGCTATACATGGTAAACTACTGAACCAATTTGTATGTCAATGGAATAATGACATATCGAAATCCTCACGTGGAGAATTCTATCGTATGTTGAAGGAATCCCCATCACTTAATCGTTATTATATTGAACTTCCCTTCAATGTTATTATTCCTATACAGCGAATGCGTACAACGAATCACAGGTTGGGTGTGGAAACTATGAAATGGTCTAGATCTAAGACCAAATCAAAAGGGAAGTCACCAGATAGCTCATGTAAACTATGCGGTGCCACCATGTGCGATGAATTTCATTTTGTAATGGTCTGTCCAGAATTAAATGAGCTTAGAGCTAAATACTTCGACAAATGGCAATTGACTAGCCCATCGAGAGACACTTTCTACAATTTATTGAACTCTGACGACACGATAAAGCTCCGCAAACTGTCGACTTTCATCAAAATTGGATTGAACAAAATTCGATAACGGTTCCAACTGTTTGTTTTGTTTGTTTGTTTGTTTTTTTTTCTCCCACATAACTCACGCAGATATTAATATATACAACAAAATTTAATAGAACGAAACCTAATTGCATTTTTATAAATGTTGAATAATTTGCTTTCAAATTTCTATTAAAATGCATTTAATAGTCTCATATTCTTATAAGCGAAAGTTCTGCTATACATTTAACAGTCCTTTTTTATGTTGTAATTATTTAAGGAAGTACAGATAGCCTTTCACGCATATATATAATTGTATGTGTGTATGTATGCATAATTGTTGTTATATATTGGGTGTGATGATTGTTTTTCAGTATTTACTGTTTGCATGTGTATTTTCAAATATTTGGACCGGAGTGTTCTCATTTGTACATAGTGTATTATATGTTTTCTCATGTACCAAATTACCAATTGGCTGGGAATAAAGCATTACTTACTTACTTAGTCCACACATAAATAATTTTCTATAGTTGAGAATTATCATTTCATGCCTGTTGACCAATAGGAGAGAATGTTGTATACAAACAATGACGTCACAGCGACCACGTGTGTTGGCTGCTGGTAGGCAAAACAAATAGCTGTGTATAGATTAACACAGAACACACAATGATGTCTCGCAAAACATCCTATACTTTCGTCTTATACATGAAATATTTAACGTAAAGTTCTTCCAGTGGTACAATAACATATTTGTATGTGAACACTGGTGCGGATTATAATCATAACTAACGATTTTGTGACATTTTGGAGGATATTTCGACACGTGGTCACGTTACTGCGGGTGTTATTGTTTTGTATTTGGTAAATTCGTCCGGGTGTTCCATTTACTAGCACACACACTCGATATATAAAATGCATCACCAAGTTCAAGTATTTGGTTCCAATTGTGTCCACCATGCATCATGTTTTATGTTGTTGTATCAATAACACGTGCAGCGACGAATGCAATTGTAATTTGGTCTCTCTGTTAGCTTATCGTGCAGTGCATTAGGGTGGATACACACATGCACGTATCTCTGTAAATGTCGTGTATTTGTCGTTTTCCATGGATCATACAGACCATGTAATATGTGTCCGCTGACAACCCAATCATTGCGGATATGTTTGACCACATTGAGCAAAGCTCTGAACGCGCAGAGAGCCGTTGACTGAACGAAGTCGTCAGGCCGCTTAAAATAATTGTTCGCGCGATAACCCCAATGTTGGACTTTCTAATTAAATCATTGTCAGTCTTCTCTTGATTTTTATACCAGTGAAGGCCCCAGGATTTCCCCAACGCATGGGCTATGATCCCCAACATGGGGATGGGTTATATCATCCCCAACATGGGGGAGGGGTTATATCATCCCGGAAGCTACCGGACTGACCATTGCATAGTTCCTGGATGGGTGGGGTGGGGACATGCAGCACCCCGAGTCCTGACCCCCCCCCCCCCCCCCCCCGACACACACACACATGAAGCCACTAAGCCACTCCTGACTTATAAATATTGTAGTTGACAGTTATTTCTGTCGTGTATGTTTGCTACGAGTGATTAATATAATATTCAGCAATTTATGCTATTCTCATATAATTATGAACATAGTATTACTGCTTAAATTTGAGAGTACAGAAGTTGGTGTTGCTGTGTGTCTTCATTCGGGGAAAGGGTTGTCCAGCTCTACGAGTTCCCAACTACGTCACATTTCCTCTCTTGTGTTATATATGTATACGCCAAATTTACAAATATGGAATATTTAAGTTAAACATATTGTACATTCATGCCCAGATAATCCCGGCTGATAATTCAATTAAATCCCTTAGTTATTCGAAGCTTTCGAGATCCAGCTCCTCCCCCAATGATCACTGTCGGATACCCGTTTATGTTCGGACATTCCAAGATGGCGGCGCCCACTAAAGCAGATAAACGGTAAGTGTATATATTGTCTCCAAGCAGCAATCAACGACATCTTTCGGTGACACACATTGAACCAGTTATGTAGGAATTTGTATGTATGCCCAACACATACGTAACACGCCTTTCGCATGACAGGCATGTGAATTGTTGTATTTGGCGTGTCAAGTCGTCATAATTTTTCGAAATGTTATCGAGGCGGCGACTGTCCGCTTTTTCATATTTTTTGGCCCTGGGCTCATGCATCCGCAAATTTATGTATTGTTGTGGGTAGATTAGGTCACCACACATCTTCGGAATGCAAAACCGGCGATATTTTTATTGTTTAACTCCGAAAAACGACCTTTGAAGATTTCAAAATGTTCAGGTTCGGATTCGCAACATTCGCGATGATTTTGTTCAGGTTCAGGCATAATTTTCGTTCAGGTTCGGACAAATTTGGTTCAGGTTCGGACAATTTTAGTTCAGGTTCGGACGCATCAAAACCTTACCTATAAATGACATGCCAAGGTGCAGTCGCGATCTTATTGTGCGTGTTATTAACGAACATGCATTGTTAATTTGTTATATCTAAATATGTCAGCTGAAATTGATTGTAACCTAGAATTGTAAGTATCCGGGTGTTCTTGTTCGACATAATTATGTTAACTAAACAGGAAACAATTATATTGTATTAACCTGCACAAAATGTCGTCGCTATATACAAGGGTAAAAACAATCTCTTACGCCCTTGTGAAACTGAAATTAGCCCACAACAATTGAACGTCCGAAAGTACATCATGAAAAGCCAAGTTAATTTCTGGTGTGCTGGTTATCGTGTTATTCATGCCTCATTTACTCAGGATGTCCGACTTATTTGTCATTATTTTTGTGAAATATATTGCCCCATTTTATATCCACTAACAGATATTTATATAAAAGTTAGCGAGGCCAGCAAGTATTTATGGGCAAATTGTGGGAACAGCTATAGGAATCACGGAACTAAATGGTTTCCCATAGGCGACAGTGTTAACGTTTCGACCAAATTCACTGAATTGAAGCCTGCCGGCCATACCAGTGATGTTTACCCAGCTAGATTGACACCAGTTGATCACGAAAATGGTTGAAAAATCATAGGTCATGTGTTTACTTTATAAAATAAATCCCCAAGTGTACGACAGGGCTATCCCACAGCCAAATTTGATCTGGAAAAATCCAGAACTACAGCAGCTAGTTAAATAAATGTCTCGCTCACAAAAATCCATTCCCCCATTCATTCACCAGTTTAAATTATTTAGATATGATGTACAAATCAAATAAACGCGATGTCATCCTTTAATAACGTGTCGCGTGTATCAGGTGAAGGTCATTCTTCAGTTACCTTCACCTTTAGTGTACGGAGTACTCGTTTCCCGACTCTAGAACACATTTAGCTCCCTGATTCCAAAATAATCCCATTCATCGTATAAAGCAGTCTAACAAATAGAGTTACTGATCGTGGCTCGTTTCTGCGCTTTATGTCTGGGAATATATTGTTAATAGAGACTGGGGGTAAATACATCATTACACGGCTTGTTGAGGGGGGATCGCCTCGGGGGATACGAGCCTCTACCGGGGCATACCACACAGTATCCCCCTCAAAAAGCCGTGTAACTTATATTATGGACAGTTATCTGCTCATCTACATGCGGCGACCTTCGTGGCATCGTATATGGATGTGGAGGGGAATCACGTGATCGCATACATCTCATACGCATAAAATAAGGAAGTCCGCCCAAATTCACGAGTGGGCTAAAACCATGCCTCGTGTTCCCCATTTATCGTTTCTTTTACGAATGGAAGATAACCAAATGCACAAAAAACGCAATAAGAACGCGACTGTACCTCGGCGTATCATTTTTATGCGAAGTTTTTGATGCGTCCGAACCTGAACCAAATTTGTCCGAACCTGAACGAAAATTGTGTCTAAACCTGAACAAAATCATCGCGAATGTTGCTAATCCGAACCTGAACATTTTGAAATTTTCAACGGTCGTTTTTCGGAGTTAGACAATAAAAATATCGCCGGTTTTGCATTCCGAAGATGTGTGGTGACCTAATCTACCCACAACAATACATAAATTTGCGGATGCATGAGCCCAGGGCCAAAAAAATACGAAAAAGCGGACATTTCGCCGCCTCGATAAAATTTCGATAAATTATGACGACTTGACACGCCAAATACAACAATTCACATGCCTGTCATGCGAAAGGCGTGTTACGTATATGTGTTGGGCATACAAATCCTACATAACTGGTTCAATGTGTATCACCGAAAGATGTCGTTGATTGCTGCTTGGAGACAATATATACACTTACCCTTTATCTGCTTTAGTGGGCGCCGCCATCTTGGAATGTCCGAACCTAAACGGGTATCCGACAGTGATGATGGATTATGGTCCAAAATGTTATAATTCAAGCGTGTATAAACTAAAATTGTGACAGTTGGGAACTTGTTCAACCTTTGGTTTGAGAAACATATACTGTTATGTAAATTATGGGTGAAAAATGGTGGGGGTGGGGGGGGTGTCACTCTTTTTACTTTCAACGATGTATCTGCATTATTTTTTGGCGCTGTAATGGATATTTGCATGGAGATCCCAAATGAATGTTATCACATGAGCTCGCTCTGAAACTATCCGAGGAATTTCAACGAACCGGTATTGTCTGTCTTAATTTTCCAATGCCTGTTATTCAAGGCATGAGAGCAACATATCGGATTGTTAAAGGGACATTAAACACTCGTGTATCACAATCGCCCTAAAAGAGCTTCAAATTCTGTACATTTTATTTTTATTTTGGATGACCCTGAAATGACGAGAAACAAATCAAGTATAAAATCGACGGACTCGCATCCACTTTTCGAAATGAATTAAAACTCGCGAAAAACAGCAACAGATATCAGAGAGATTTATTCATTTCGGCATCCATGAAAGAATTTATGACTGGCCTGAAATTTCTTGATAGCAGTTAGTTTGATAATGGCTTATAACTGCTCACTTGTCTCGCCTGTTGAAATTGTCCGATCGCGTGCAGGCGACTAATACTACCAATGATTGGTGTGGCCATGTAAAACACATGGATTTTACATACAGAAATTACATGCATGTGTGTATCCACACTTAGGTATAGATGTTGATTATGAGTTTATAAAATCAAGGAACATGGCTCACATACGAGCGGCAATTAGTACCCAACGTTCTTTATTTACTGGTTCCATATGCACCAATTAAGGACCGTTTGGACACCCGAAGTCCGTATATTTAATTTCAAAGGAGAGATAAGACGTCGATAAAAACGTATTACCGATCCACATAATTTATGTATAGGTGATATAAAAACTTTGCAAAGTCACATATTGTCCATTTCTTTTGACACATAACTGAGATAAACGCTCTTTGTTCGTACGATATTCTGAACATAGTTACAATGAACGCTCTTTATTGCTTCATGTGCAAGAAATATTTTTTGAAACATGAGTGTGTCTTTTTCTACCACGTAAAGCACATTTAAAAAAAAAATTCAAAGGTGAACTTGATAAAACTATTCGAATATTCTAGTAACTAAATTATATTAACAGCAAGTTTATAAGGTTTAAAGTTCATTTATAAAACTTCCTAACCCATAGAGTATTTTGACTCTACGAAAAATGATTTGTTACTAAAATATAATTTTACTGCCATTGTATTTTAGCTTTTTTCTATCATGTATGCGTCATCATCGAATCTGAGTTGTGCCATACACAAGAAAAAACACTGCCTCGCCCCCTTTACCATCGGGTGAATATACTTGCGCCCCTTGCTATTTAGAAACGGGAGTACAAAATAATATAATAAATTTCTAGACAAATAAATGTAGATGACAAATTCAAACAAAAAAGAAATAAAATAAACACAGCCATATGGATATGTATATATAAGAATTTACAGCGGCGTTAGTGAAAATGATAGAAGTCGCGTTGAGAATTGCACCGAAGTCGGGGAAGTTTTTTAATTATCACAACCATTTAGAGCGATCAAATTGAAAATATAAACAAAAGTTGAAATAGTCACTCCACTTCGTAGATCTTTTGTTCTGAGGATAGTATTTCATGTATGTGTCGATTAAAATTATTCTGCGTATCATACACATGTATTTGCTAAAACCCAATTTACCTTATTCTGAACATATAAGTTGTTATATTTATCAAACGGAAATATAAACACGAAAAATTGGAACACCCAATAAGTTGGGAATAACATAACAACTATTCCCTTATTTTGTTTTTGTCGTTTATCTTTCTTTGTTGTTCATACATATTTTTCAAACACGCATATTTTGACCGCACTTGAGTGTAAACAAAGAACATCTGGTAAACTCTGGTCAATGTTTTGCCTACCACTGCTAGGAACACGTGTTGGTGTGACGTCATCGAATTTGAGCTTAGATGAGTATTATGTCAATTGTCCATAGCCAAATCTCCAGCTGACCAGGTATATCTATAAATGCCGTTGCCTATTTACAGTTGATTGCTCCATGCTGGGTGGACCAGCCTCCATGCATACCAATATTTGTTTTCATTGGGCTGGAATATTTGTAGGGCCCGACGAAGCTTCGAGATTCGATTCGATTTCGAATCTTACGTTCCGATTCGATTCGATTCGAAAGCTGTCGGGTGATTCGGGATATTTCGAATCGTTATATACAAGTCCTTTATCATCGGAAATAGACTGCATTATCTATAAAAAAATAGCTCATTATATCCCCAATACTTAACCCCGAGTCCGCGACCATCTGGAACCGCCGTGGTCCAATGTGTATAGGGTAAGTTGCCCAAAAGTTCACTGCTCAATACTCATATATATATATTGCCCCCCCCCCAGTCTCAGTGCTGGTTACTCGTGGAACGTCGGTGCAACTCGTGCTACATGCAGGTATAGGTCTGTGATGGTTCGCGTGTTCATTGCGATTGTACCATAGCGCGCACGGTTTGCTCCACCACATAAAACCAGCAATATCGCGATATATAGCCCGGCCCCAGCTGCTGAAGCCAGTGAATTTCTGGTGGGAAATATTGTATGTCGTTTTCTGACATTCTTACCAGAAAACACTGTGTAGGAACTGTTACATCGGAAGTCGTTCTATCGCCGGTATTGTGATGGTTCTTGCCTGATTTGTTACGGTTCCTGATGATTGAAAATAATAATTTTTGTGACAAAATCACGCATAATTATAGATATCTTGAAAATATTATACTTTCCTGAACGAACAGAGGCTGCAGAAGTGCCGTGTTATCGAAACCTGAACTCTAGACAACAATAAACTCGGTATTAGCGAGTTAGCGCGTAAATATCAACATGTTATCACTGAAAATCAAGCCACGTGGACGCAATTTCTTTGTTTTCCGTGGCGTATAAAATATGAAGCGCATTCTGAAGACAAACACTGACTATAAAGTATACCCGTGTTCTACTGTAAAATAGCTGAGAAACTATCCCGATAGGGGTTGATAATTGGGAGCTGTGGCCTCGTAATCAACACGGGGTGCGTGTTACGGTTCTATTTCAAACCAATCACGACTGTGACGGTTCTGTACATGAGATTTATTCGAACGATTTCTGCACTTTGGTCCGAAAATCGTCTTGTGTATCTGACATTTTAAACCAGATAATGACTGTAGCTTATGTAATTTGTATAATAGAACAGGTATATTAAGAAATAACACAATAAATACATAATACGGGAGATTATATAAGTGACATTAATAGGCAGAAATAAAATATTGAAAGTCCCGATGACTATAGTATCATAATCATGCCCGCCTATATAAATGATCAATGGTAATATAAATCTACTCTCAGGAGAATATGAAATGTTATATTCATTTACTTAATCTGGGCATTATTGAAAGATCCAAGAGTGACAATATTTCGATGCCAGCGCCATCATATTTCCCGACGTGATTGTGGTGGTGGGGGACTTGGGGAGGGGGTGCTTAATTGGTGTCTATCTCCAACTTTGGTCAAAATGTTCAGCAGTTACACATTTCTGATCTTACAATAGATTGGTTTGAAATTTAACACCAACAATATGTTGAAATTGTTCTCTTAGTTTGATTTGACAACAACTTAATAGTGGGCAATTTGTCGTTTTTAGACCAACATTTGCATACTTTCCTACACTTTAAACATATAATCAACCATATTTGACATATACAAATGAACACCTCTTCTTTAGAGTTGATCCAAAACTCATGATGGGTGGACAGGAAGTAGGGAGGGTGGTAAATGTGATCTAGTTTTCTATATCACATTTACCCCCCCCCCCCCCGAAATTGGCAAGAAACTGGTTAATATACAAATAATCTAATTCCATTTAATTAAATATGCTTTGTATTAAATAATGTATACTCTTTTGCAAAATAAATCATCTCCCTCTCTCTCCATCTGTTGAGAACATTTCCAATCTTGTGGGGGTGGAGCGCCAGGTTGGAAACTTCCACCACTTGGGAATCTTGAAGCCAGGCTAGATGAGTTTTGCAATTTTCAGGTTCAGATATCCATATTTTCTCACTGGGCCCATGTATCCCGAGTTTCTCCCCCGGTTTGCATGGTGGCCAATCAACGGCTACTAATCAATTCACTTCAGAATGGCATACAATCTAGAGCTATAATGTGTCATGCAGTTGGGAAAAACCAAACCCATGCCTTATGCATGAGTTTGGTCTGTTTCAAGGGGACGATGCGGTTGGAAATTCCAAGGTGGACGCCCCAACATTGGAGACCCTCCAGCCCACGTCCCTGCTCACTTGATACGCTATCAGCGAGGAATAATAATGTGCCTTATAATAGCCAGGTTCGGACACCCATAACACCGATTTCTAGTGATTCATTTGTATGAATGTTTAGCTAATAATTCAAACAATCTGTTACTGCATGTTGAATTTAATAGCTGAGCATTCCTACAAATTAATCAATAGGATTCAAGTCGCTGCTCATTACAGCACATTTAGTTACCAAAGGATTAACATCCATATAATAATATTTGTAACTGCATGATTCTTTTCTCTTTTTGTCTATGTTACTGCTTGTTGAACTTAATAGCTAAGCATTCCTACACATTAATCAATATGATTCAAGTCAATTCTCAATACAGCGCATTTAGTAACCAAAGGTTTAACATCCATATAATAATATTTGTAACTGTAGGATTCTTTGCTTTTTTATATCTTCTATTAAAAAATCAGAGATCCCTAGTCAATCTAAAATATGATTGAATGAAAGGTTATCGTGCTTGTATATGCTTTAATAGCTGCATATTCTAGAATTCTAGAATTTAACCTAGATAATCAGCATCCAACAAGCGGGTGCCCGATATAAACTTCAAAACTGCGTAATCAGAACATTGTATGGGTGTCAACGAACTTTAAACGTCTTATTTTTGGCTTTTTGTTGAGTAAAATGCGTCTACGAAAATAGACAACACTAGCAGATGTGCCCCCTCTTCGTCCGGGCTATTTAGGGATTTATTTGTGATCGTCTCCGCCTGGACAAACTATTGTTCGATCGGCCCGGAAACATGCCTATATGAGCGAATATGGTCAAGGTCAAGAACATGGTCGCACGTGAAATTGGACAGACCCATATTGTTCCCGAGATCAAAGTAGGCCTACATTATACCAAATTTGAGTCGGATCGGTCGAGGTCCAGAAACATATGCCTATATGTGCGTATATGAGCGAGGTCAAGGTCAAGGACACGGTCGCAAGTGAAATTGGACCCGCCCATATTGTTCCCGTGATCAACGTAGAACCAGCTACCAAATTTGAGTGGGATCGGTCGAGGTCCAGAAACATGCATATATGAGCGTATTTGAGCGAGGTCAAGGCCAAGGACACGGTCGCACGTGAAATTGGACCCGCCCATATTGTTCCCCGGATCAAAGTAGGTCTACACACCACATTTGAGTCTGATCGCTCGAGCATTTTTCGAGTCTATAACACAAATACATACATACAGACAGAAGTTCCAAAATATATAATAGATCAAATACAAGACAGATAACTCTATATATCCCGTCTACGCTCACGCTTTCCGAAGTCCAGCGCTATGAAATTTCACTATTGTTAACCGGCTATTGACTCATGCAAATGTTGGGCCTGCAAAACGCGTTATTTTTCAAACTAGCTGGCGACTTTGTGAATTTTGATAGGCGTAACACAGCTTATTGGATAAACATAGAAAGGCAGTGTAATTCATCGAAATTAATGACAAGTGGTGCAAATTTCAACTTAATGCATAGTTTGTTGTGTTTATCTTTGTATACTTTCACAAAATTGGCAGTTTGAACCATGTACCATGGCAAATATTAGCCATAGTTTTGCCCGTATAGAACGATTAAATGGGGGAGAGAACCGACTCGATCAGGAGAGAACCCAAACAATTATCAAATTCGCGGTTTTTGTCGTTGTTATGACTCGCACAATGGAAGTTTCGTTATTAACACGCTCATTGGTGCCACAGATTGTGATGGATTGAAAATAACTAATCGAATTATCACCTAGATGCTTCAAAATTGCGTTTTAACTGTCAAAAAGTCGTGAAAATGTATAATTTCAATCATCAGGAACCGTCACAAATCAGTCAAGAACCATAACAAACCGGCCAGAGAACGATTTCCGATGTAACAGTTCCTACACAGTGCCAGAAAAGCTTATACTATGTTACTCAGCTCAATCAAATGATATCTTCTTTTTTTTAATTCAAAATTAAAATGATATAAATATATTAAAGGTACTCAATCCGATAAAACTCCTCTCAATTACTATTTCAATGGCTTTGGGGGTCAAAAATATTTGATTCGAGTCGAGGAAGTCACCCATCAAAGCTCAGATTTGTTAGATATCGATTTTAGAAATCTATTATTTTTCATTATCGGGAATACTTTCTGGCCCAGAACTCAGTCAAAATTGCGTTATTATTACCTCTTGATTTTAGAGTTATCCATCCTTGTCTGTTTGAATTGTGTTTTGGTGTACACATCTCGCGCAGGTTACGAAACTGACGGCAATTATTAGTACTCATCTCGAGAAACTAACAAATTTCAAAAATCAATATCTAATAACTCTGAGCTTTGTTTGATGGGTTCCTCGACTCGAATCAAATATTATTTACCCCCAAAGCCAAAGAAATAGTAATATAAGACCCTCTGATCGGATTGTTGTTGTTGGAATCTGTTGAGATGGGGACCAATTCAATTCAATTATTTATTCACTCAAATCGTCAAATATGACACAATAGAGCTCGGTGGAATACAGTGCATATAATTTCTGTGCAAGTTACAAAAGTGGTGCGCGTTGAAAATTACACATATTATAATAATACAGTTGATTGAGAACAGCCCATGGTTGTGCAAATGTCGGATTTTAATGTATTACGAATATAGTATGCCTCAGGAGTTTTTGAATAAAATCAGGACCCGTCTAATGAAAAGAGATAGGTTTTTCAAGGTTTTATGTCGTTTACAGTTAAAAAGTTCACTTAATTTGATGGTATTTGGTCGACAATAATAATATTTGTGTATGTATTTGACTCGCAAGTCTTTTAAACACGGGCATTGCAATATTACGTGGAATTCGTCCCCTATATTTGTACCGCATAGAGTACATAGTCTATCGGAATAATCTGAGTTAATCCATGAACCAGATTCGATTGGTAAGTGGTGGTTGCGGGTACGAAATTTCAGAAGTATTTGGACGGTGTCGTTTTTTACGAAAGAGAGGAATTTCTCTTTGGTGAAGTCGTGTTTTATAATTCTGTAAAAGGCATACTTATTTGAATTACACATTGTACCTCTCCATTCTTGAATGAATTGGTCTTCCAGCCTACACTTGACCGACTTCTTAAATCTGTCGAGACTAGATAATGTGTGGTTGATCCATATACCCCCCATTCCAAGTTCATTTAACAGTTTATGCACATTTGCAATCCATGGGTTGTTAACGTTAGATGAGTTGTAATAAGTGAGTAATATATAATACAGTATAAATGGTAGCCTATTGCAGTTCATTTGTATAAGTTTTCCCCAGTACGTTAAATTTCTTAATTTGATTTTCATAGTGATGGGGAATATTCCCAGTTCCCCATACACGAATGCTGAAGGTGTAGATTTTTTCAGATTAAGCAAAATTTTTAGAAACCATAGTTCTATTTTCTGGAAGCAGGATTGATTTTCGAATGACCAAATCTCTGCTCCGTATGTTAGAATCGGGACAATTGATTTTTCGTAAACTTCGAGTGTGCTCTCTACAGTTAAGCTATTGGATCTCTTCTTATTAAGTAATGCGTACATCGCTTTTTTAGCTCTTTCGCAGCGCATGTTTCTATCAAGAGAGAAGGAGCCATTTCTATGGAAGGTAGTTCCTAAATATGTATAATCTTTCACTGTTTCAATGTTATTGTTGCCGATTTTAAAAATATTATTATGTTTTTTCTTGCAGTTTCTTCCAAATATTAGTACTTTAGTTTTTGTTACGTTGATATCTAGTTTCCACTGCTTACAGTAGTTAGAGAATTTGTGAAGGGCATAATGGAGATCGTCGGCTGAATGTGCCAGTAGGACAGTATCGTCCGCATATATCAGGATAAAGAGCTTTATGTAAAACTCGCTGTCGAAATCTGATATATCTATACCATTATAACCTGATTTTTTCAGTGAACTTTCGATATCGTTGACGTATAGGGCGTATAGCAGAGGTGATAAGTTGTCTCCCTGTTTTAGGCCCACACTACTGTTGATGAAGCTTGATTCGTGCGTTTTCGTGCGAATACAGAGTTTCAGGTTATTATACAATGCTTTTATAACTGCAAGGATTTTCCCATCTATTTTATATTTAATCAGTTTCTGCCATAAGGCTGCTCGCCATACCGAGTCAAAAGCTTTTGAAAAATCAATAAAAGCACAAAACAGGCGTTCTTTCTTAGCTTTAAGTAACTCCCTTATGGTATACAGGGAGAAGATATGATCTGCTGTTGAGTAGCCTTTACGGAATCCGGCCTGACATTCTGTTTGTATGTTATTCAAGTACAGGAATAAATTAAGTCGACTGTTCAGAATGCTCGAGAATAGTTTTGATAGACAGCTTAAGAGTGTAATCTTTCTGTAGTTATTTGGGTCTAAACAGTCGCCTTTATGTTTGTAAATTGGGTGGATTATCCCTTCTGTCCAGGTATGAGGTACTAATCCACTATCAAGGATAAGATTGAAAAACTCCACATAAGTATTTTCAAATAGTGTTGCAGATTTTTTTATATAATCGTTTGTTATATTATCAATTCCGGGCGATTTGTCGATTTTCAATTTACAAACTGCGCTACGCACCTCATCGATTGATATGGGAATTGACAATGTAGAGTTATCTATCCCGACTAATTGTTCTATGTCAGGGATATGCTCTTCGTGAGTATCGTTTTCGGAGGCATTTTTTTCTTCAGATTCAAAGAAATCTTGGAATTCATCAATGTTTGGCATAGGCTTTTCTTTCCGAGTAGGTTCGAGTTCGTTTATAAATTTCCAAAACTCCCTGGTGGAGGATACGCGGGCCTTATGTACTTTTGCTCTTATTTTATGATTGTGTTGTAACTTGCTATTTACTAGGGCAAGTTTGTACTGCTTTCGAGTTTGAGTCACCAACTCTTTATGTATAATAGTTGGATATCTCTTATACTTCTTTCGCGCTTTCCGGTAGGTTGTTCTGGCTGACTGACAGTCCCTGGCAAACCAGGGTCTGTGCTTATTGTACTTATTCGTTTGGTTATTGTTTTGTCTATTTGATTTATTTTCTCTTCGAAATTTGTCCAGTGATTTGAAAAATTGATCTCCAATGCGATCTGAGATTATATCAACGTCAACCTGTTTTGTATTTTGTGAACGCAAATTATTAATTGTATTCGTTAACTGACAAATTTCACCTAAGTCTAAATTCATTGTGAATTGCTCAGTCGTGTGTGCGTCCCATTTTCGAAAGGCGCTCCTGCTATTGGTCGCCTTTGCTTTTGTTTTGGTCACGTGATGTTTTGACGCGTATTGATTTCTACTGCTGAGAATGGAATGTAGGTTACACTTTACTATGAGTCCTCTGTGTACATCAGAGTGAAGTGAGTTAAACTCATCCACGATTAATTCGGTCACCCGTGGTATCATATGCGGCGAAGCGATCACATAGTCAATTACGCTTACATTGTTACAGGTAAATTTGGAAGAGGGGTCACCTAGTCGGCCGTTTAAGATAAGCTGATTGGTTTCCCGGCACGCACGAATGAGCTTGACACCGCTTGCATTTGAAGTACTGTCTGGGTTCAGTCTGTCTACCGTAACGTTTGTCACCTTGAACTTGTCTATTATCCCCTTTGCGTGTTCATTATCGGTCAGAGTACCCGTCCGGGCATTAAAGTCCCCGGCCACTAAAACGTTATCAAAGTTGATAGTTTTCTCAAGAATGGAAAGATGGAGGTTATCGAAAGTATTATCTTTAAAGTATTTAGAGTTATCCGGAGGGACGTATGTATTACCAAAGACATACGCATTTTTGTTGTATTTGTACATACACCAGAGCACAGTTTCGCATTTATCGTCAAGGTGTGTGAAGTAATTTGCCAAAGTTTCCCTGACGGCTGTACAAATACCCCCTGACCTATATCTTGCTGTTTTAAATCTGTTTTTCACACCTATTATTTTGAAACCGTCAATTATTATAGAGTCAATGTCGTCCGTTTTTGATTCCTGAAACAAAAGGATGTCATAGTTATTGATATAATCCAAGAATTCCGGATCGTTCAGTTTGGACATCAGTCCGCATACATTTAGAGACAAAATATTAAGTGAGCCAATTTGGGTCACTCCCGGGCAGTCCTATAGGTGCGTGTCGACTGAGTCGCGACTTTGTTTGGCAACTTGTCTCGTGTTAACGGTATTGTTATTGTAATTATGTGTTGTCACAACATGATCAGTGTCATTACGTTCGTCTTGCCGATTGAATTGTCCACTGTTCTGTGTCGTTCTTCTACCAGTCAACACTCTGCGTCCGTATGAATGTCCTCGCGAGTTATTTCCCCTAGGAAATGTTTTGGGTCGTGCTCCCCTTCCACTTCCACTGGGCGGTGGGTTTTGTCCGTCACATGTATGCGAATTATAACTCGCATAATTTTTAGAATAATTCCCAGAATTGTCATTTGTCTGTGTATTGAGGTCTGGGTTTTGGACAGCTTGTTTAGAGTCTCTGTCACACCTATAGTGCGGTCTACCTGCAGCTTGGTATTGTTTATTGTCAATATATAATCTGTCTGCAACCACTCGCGCTTTGTGTCCCTTGTTCCGTGCGTCCTTAGCTATCGGATTGAGTACCTGCTTTCTGTAGTTATTTATAACCTGTGGGTGGTGTTCGTTTATGTAACAGTTAGTGTTTTTGAGAGAACCGCTCTTTTTCCTGATATTTTCTCGGTCTTTGAATTTACAAAATGTTGCCAATATTGGTCTTGCTTTTCCATCCGTTGGTTTCCCTATCCGTTTCACAGTTTCGAATTCAACAACATCAAAAAACATATAACTTATCCTGAATGAAATCGCACAAAATTTCCTCTGTCGACACACTGTCGGATTCTGATTCCATTATGCCTGTGAAAATTAGGTCATTCTGCATAGTATCCGATTGCAGATCTGTGACTTGCTCCATCATATATTGTGTGCGTTTTTCCAACAGATCTAATTTAGCTTTATTTTTAATTGAATCTATCACGACAGTTCGGATTGAGTACCTTTAAATAAACATTATATCGTCTCCAAATTCGACCAACATCTTTAAACATCATAATGGAATATTGTTGACCATTCAGCATTCCGACGAACAGGCCCAAGTTGGGATACTATATATATAGTTCTCTGTAATGCCGTTTGCGTATGCGCCATTCGCAAGTCACGATGAGCAATTTTGATATAGCGTGTGCCTGCTGTGCGCGATAGGGTGAAGCGTACATGCGCAGAAGAGTTTCCGTTTGCAATGACTCGAATCAGACTCCATTGACTCCAAAGTTCCAAACTGCTGACTTTTCACGAACTTCAGGCACAGTGCCAGTGGCACAAAATATAAAATATGTCGTGCCATTCTCATATAATAAACTGATTTTAACTGTGATTAAATATTGTTCATATCATGTCATAGAAATTAAGTTGAATGAACCTTCGTAATCTGAACCTTCGTAATCTGAGTTATCTCACTGATGTTATAAAATCATCTGACATTAATTTTGCCCCAATTTTTGCCCGTAACTCCAACTGACCGGTACCGCGATTCAAGATTCGATTCGAGATTCTATTCGATTTCGAATCATTTTCATGATTCGATTCGAGATTCGAGGCGGCAGCAGCCATCTTGGATTTCAAATTTTAATCCATCCTCAGAAACTGCAATCCGCATTTACAGGGGTAAAACTATAGTAAAAAAAACATTAGTTAATTTACCATGGTTATAATCATGCCTCCGTGATAATTATTAAGCCTCCGTTGTAATTACCATGGTATTATGATGATTAATACTATATTTTTACCACCCAAAAGAACGTTGTAAATTTACAATGCTTTCACCACCAAAATAACTGTTGTAAATTAACTACATTTTCTACTGCGGTGTACAGTATATAAAACTATATGATAAAATTACCACAGCACTACCATAGTTTTACCACTCAAAAGACCGTTGTAAATTAACTAGTTCATTTTACTAGTGTTATTACCATGGTGAATACCATTGTTTTACAACCAAATTCAAAACAGTGTTTTTGGTGGTAAATCACCATTTGAAATAAACCACAGTGAAATAAACCATAGTTGATCTACAATGGCGTTCAGGGTGGTAAAACTGTGGTAAATAACCACGTTGCTGGTAAGTAAAATAAACCATCATTAAGCAGCATCAATCAAGAAAACATGAATGATTAAAGGGGCACTGTACGCCAAATGTTGTTGTTGGTTTCTATAGTCTCAGAGTCGGAGAATAAGGTAACAATTTTTTCATTATTTGAAAGTCTGTTGAGTACGAAGTAGTGTTACGGATGACAAATTTACCGGAATGCAAAAATACAAATTGTCGTTGTCGAGTAATTTTTGTACAGTTTTCAACCAAATGAATCAAATAAAAGTTATATTTTATGCATACTAGTCCCATATAATCATTTAAGTTATTGTATCGTCGCTAGTCAGTGAGTGGCTTGAGTGTTCTCCCCGTATCATCATAATATTTTAAGCGATCGTGTGTGCGATCGGTTTAACAATCCAGTATCCCTCAATTACTTTATTTGATTACGGAAATTCGTAATTTAATTGACGCCATTTTATGGCTCCAGTCATAAATTCAATTTATATCAAATTATTAACTTTTAAATTATTAAATTTTAAGATAGCCTATTAATCTGAGCGTTTACAGAATACATCTTCGACTCAAATTACTTATGTTTCTATATATTATCGATATTAGATCGTTGTTGTCACCGGAAATTTAATGAAAATGGCGTACAGTACGCCTTTAAATATTCAATTTGATATTTCATTTTAATTATGCATATTATTAGTCTCTACAAAATATGCATGTACACTTATCTAATCTTCAAGTTCAAAGTGACAATGAAAGCAAATTTATGCCGACTGGAACTACACCTGGTTTTTTGACAGATATTACCTTACTCGTATTTAAATTCGCGCAGTAATGTTGAGTTATCACATGACTAAAAACCACACGCATAGCATCTATTCGAGGTTTTATCGCAGTTTACAACATATTTTTCACCTTTTAGCTCACTGGTCCTCCGAGTCCTACCGGCGACGTTCGGGTGTCTCCGGCATATCGGCGAGGCGCGGAAATTTCAAATTGTGGAACAGTTTAAACGGAAAGCACGTTGCGCGCAAAAGTCGAATATCGGTTGACATTCGAATTTGAAATTATTTTTGCGTGTGTGTCACGTGATATAATTGAGGTATACGACTCACGGCGGCGCGCTCAATCCTCAGAAGTAAATAAAAGCAACCCTATATCTACAAGAAAACCATAATCAGAAATGGTAACGCCACCAAGATCATATTATTAGCCATAAATATAAATTATAATATAAAATATATTGGTTACATGAATGCACCGCCTCAGAATTCCGTTAAATAATACATGTAGTTACTGCAACTATAAGACATCCAGCGAATACACACCCCACGAAAACCCGAAATGTGTTGTCCTGCGAGATATCCCATCGCTATAGCTCAATTTGACACGGCCAGATTAGCTTTTCTACAATATCCTAAAACAATAAATCTTCTCAAATCATCGGCATAGTCAATGGAACTTTCACGAACTTGGACATTCCAACTACAGCTTTTACCGCACTCGGGATCGCAGTACAACTTTAACGCGTCCCAAAATAACCGGAAAAAACAATTATCTATTTATAAAACCTACATAGGACCATGGATTTCTATAATTTGGCCAACAGTATACACCGGTGGCGTTAATAACTCCCCTGGATAAACTCTAAAAGTGGCATAAAAATCAGTGATTCCAATTTATATGGTTCAAACCCTTAAGAAAAAGTACAATAGTATTATTACAGTAATACTAGTGGTATACAGCGATATTACTGTGGTATACCATGGTAGACTACAGTATAACTAGGTATATAGTATACTATAGTACAGTGTGAAATACTAAACATCATTCAAAATACTCCTGATGGGACTTTTACTATAGTTTGTGGTGGTAATACTATATAGTATCCCATGGTATACTATAGTACCAGGGGCGCCGGAAGCATCCAAGGGCAGGGGGGGGCAGAGCCTACAAAAAGGGCACTTTTCCGCAAAAAAAGGGCATTTTCTCCGCAAACTCGGGAAAATAACCATAAATTCATTGTGGCAAAAATCCCGATTTTAATGGTATTTGTCGGTTTTTATGATAAAATTGACAAAAAATTTATATTCCTTGTGAAATTGGTGGTATTTGGACCAAAAAAGTCACATTTTGCTATAAAAACACGAGATTAAACACACAAAAAGCATTTTCTGTCTCCAGAAAAAGGGCAAGTCCTGCCCCCGCTCGCCCCCCCCTGGTCAAGGGCAGGGGGTGGGGGTCAGCTGCCGCCTCTGCCCCCCTCTTCCGGCGCCCCTGCATAGTACGCTACAGTATAACTATAGTATTACATATAGTACAGTACGAAATACTATGCAGCAACCATAGTACTCCTGCGTGGACTTTTACTGTATTATGTTGTGGTAATTAGGTAATATTATAGTATGCCATATGGTGTACCATGGTACACTAACGTATATCTATAGCTAGTATACTGCAATACAACTATCGTATACAACAATACAGTATGAAATAACTACGAAACATTCATATACTTCTGGGACTTTAATATATTACATTGCGGTATTGCTATTGTACATCATAATATTACCATAGTATATCACGGAATATTATGTAACTAGTATAGTATTTACTATAAGCACTTAGTAGCTAATGTACCACAGAGTCATGTGTTCAATTGTTACATGGAAATCTAAACAATGCTTATTTTGGTTGTGAACGTACATTTTCATGATTACCTCCATGTGAATTAGATTATCAAACAAGTAGGTTTAACCCTTTACCCAACAGAAGGGCCCTGTGCCAATGCATTCTCTTATATATGCGAGTCGACCATAGGTCGCCTCGCATATATAAGAGAATGCATTGGCTTAACACATTAAAAATTATAAAATTGTTAAAGAATGTAAGAAAAAATGGTAAAAAGTGTTAAAAAAAGATTTTGTTTAGGCCAATGCATTCTCTTATATATGCGAGGCGACATATGGTCGACTCGCATATATAAGAGAATGCATTGGCACAGGGCATAACTGTAACTATCACAATGTGGTCAAGGAGCCGGTTCCAATGATATCCATATTTGTATGGTTCTATTGAGACAGACCGAAGATATTTTAGGCTGTTGAAGCTTTATTTGGCCGTTTTGTTGGGTAAAGGGTTAAGTAAAACAAAATTAAAAAATCATCATTTTCAGATAAACAAATCCCTCTTTTATAATTGTAAAACTGTACTGTAGTAATGTAGTAACTGTACTGTAGTAATGTAGTAACTGTACTGTAGTAATGCTATAGTTGACAGTTGTCGGAAAGCCTTCATAAATACAATGGTATAATTGTTCTATAGTAAAACATGGAAACCATAGTAACACCACAGTGAACTCATGATCATTGTTCTATAGTAAAACATGGAAACCATAGTAATACCACAGTGAACTCATGATCATTCTATAGTAAAACATGGAAACCATAGTAATACCACAGTGAACCATAGTAATACCACAGTGAACCATAGTAATACCACAGTGAACCATAGTAATACCACAGTGAACCATAGTAATACCACAGTGAACCATAGTAACACCACAGTGAACTCATGATCATTTCTATAGTAAAACATGGAAACCATAGTAACACCACAGTGAACCATAGTAATACCACAGTGAACCATAGTAATATCACAGTGAACCATAGTAATACCACAGTGAACCATAGTAATACCACAGTGAACTCATGATCATTCTATAGTAAAACATGGAAACCATAGTAACACCACAGTGAACCATAGTAATACCACAGTGAACTCATGATCATTTCCAATAGAGTGATAAGCTGCTGGCCGATTCACTAATTTTAAACATGGTTCTGGTTTATATAGGGATTATCAGGGATTATTAGGGGTTATGGGAAGAATTCACTCGCGTATAGTATTCGTGAAATGTTCCACATATGCGCTGTTGGATGGAGATATATAGGCCTATCCTTACACAAGTTTCCCATGTTTTACTATAGTATATTTATGGTAGCCTAAGTTTGTTGTATTTGCATACCATATGTTTTAGTTTACCATAATGCTTATGGTAAAACTGTATAGCCAACGTAATCGATATGTGGGTGTGTTGATATAATTATACTAGAGTAAAACAATGGTTTAACTACAGTGACCATATGGAACATGTATGATAATATTGTTATTTTAATTTAGCATGTAGGCATATACTTTGACCACGTATTAGATATCGTAAAACCACGTTCACAGCAAGTGAATCCATAGTTCATGATCACACAAATATAGAACACTGGCACATACCACGCACATGTTGTTATATAACCGGTGTATAATAAAACATGGTACTGGCATTATGTATACCACATTGATCTATAGTAAACTATAGTTGAGTATAGAAGACATTCGGTCAGAGAATTGTTCTACCGCGAAACCATGGTAAAGTCGTGCATCGGATATGAAAAATATAGTAATATCTTAGTTATCGTAGTAAAACCATATTTAAAATTAACTATGGTGGGTTGGGAATTAACTAGTTCAATAAATATGGTTTAGATCATCCGTATGGTGTATCAAAACCATGGTTACTCTAGTAAAACCATTGTTTTACTATAATGTAGTTTGGTTTTACCATATAGTGTAGTTGTGAGATTGATTACTTTCACGAAAATTTAACTGCAAAGAACTATAGTTTACCACAAACATTATGGTAAACCCAAAACGTGTATGCAAACACCAGAAAATTACTATAGTAATGGTAAAACAACGTTTACTATAGAATTACTATGGTAAAACAATGTTTACTCTATATTTAACATAGTAAACTAGAGTAAACCATGGGAAAATTTTATAAGGGGGGTCTATAGATTGTAATTTACAACTGGACACACCATGTGGTGCATCGGGTTTGGTGCAGTTGTACCCTAGTGACCATACGCCATCATATAAAATTATAGTAATGCTCTAAGTAATCGACTTCTTAACCACAGCAGAATTATGGGTAACTTTTCAGGATTTAGTCGGAAATATGGCTTGTTGCCATTCATCGGAAAGCTCTCGGCGAGAGCTTTCCGATGAATGGCAACAAGCCGGACTAAATCCTGAAAAGTTACCCATAATTCTGCTGTGGTTAAGGAGTCGATTATTTAGAGCATTACTGTAGTACTGAACAGAAGATAATATCGAGGCCTGGACATTTCATGCCTCATTGAATACACACAGGTACCGTACATGTAGTTGAATATCTTGGGGGGGGACTTGAAATTGCAGAAATGGACCTTGAATTTACTTGAATTTTAGCCATGAAAGAGCAGTTGTACCCTAGTGACCATACGCCATCATATACCATACATTATTGGTGGAATTATAAATCAAAGGGAAATATTTACTGGAAAATTCAGAGCGTGACGCACATAGATACAACTATGGTATATTTGTGTGCGAGGTGAATTTTCCTGGCGCCTGGTGTTTGTGTGGCAACACAGAGAAGCCATGCCGAGAATTCCTACCTTTTGTATGGTCTTTGGCACATTCCAACGCAAGATATGCAGTGTCCAGCTTTGAATGTAAACAGCACTCTTCCTTTTGATCCAGAGGTGGCTAATCCGAACGATTTGACAAAAATTCAGAGTATGTACATGGACATTTTCATGATCACATATTTTTAAATAGTTTAATCATTCCTGTGTGCTCTGGTATTTGCAAAACGACAGGAGCCAAATTGGTTATGGTTTGCAGCAACCTGTAATGTTCCATTATTAAAATATTTTACAATACATGTACCGGTATAATATGTGACCCGCCATATCAAATCCAGTCGTACGTCGGGATTTTGTTTACCCTGTGCCAATGCATTCTCTTATATATGCGAGTCGACCATAGGTCGCCTCGCATATATAAGAGAATGCATTGGCCTAACAATTTTTTACAATTTTAATAATTTGTTCTTGTATTCTTTTATAATTTCACCCATACAGAGCCCCAGACAAACATGAGCAGACGACACTCTTCTATATATGTGTGGGGCTCCCTGCAGGGTAATGGATGTTTTTTTATTTTATGCCCTAAAAATTGTAAGAAACATTTATTTAAAAAACATGAATAAAAAATTGTTAGGCCAATGCATTCTCTTATATATGCGAGGCGACCTATGGTCGACTCGCATATATAAGAGAATGCATTGGCACAGGGTAAACAAAATCCCGACTTACGACTGGATTTGATATGGCGAGTCACATATTATACCGGTACATGTATTGTAAAATATTTTAATAATGGAACATTACAGGTTGCTGCAAACCATAACCAATTTGGCGCCTGTCGTTTTGCAAATACCAGAGCACACAGGAATGATTAAACTATTTTAAAATATGTGATCAGACTTAGTACGGTACCTATATTGTTATGTTTCACTTCAATTGTGTTAAAATCCCAGGCAGGGTGCCAACCTGTCTCGACGAGCGGCGGTGTGTACGGCTACATTTTCATACTAATTTGGTTTCAGTGCATGTCGTGTCTAGATCTCTCGTAAATGAAGGTTGAACCTCATATTTTCGTGCTAAAAACACGCCACGATTACGATCAAAACCACATTCCCCAAACTATGCGATGTCCTATTTAATGACAAAGCCACGTTTTGGATGCCTTAAGGTCAATTTACACGAGGCGCGAGCGCGTGATTTTTACGGTCGTTTTCTGTCGTCCGTAGCGGTTCAAAGTGCGCGATTTATATTCACAACAAAAACAACCATATCGTTTGCCACGACCCGATCACAGCAGTAATTTTATGCTTCGCCGATTTCTTTGCTTTGTGGCAAACCAGCGAGATAGTTGGGTCGCTGTCAAATATAGGATGTTTATCCGTTCGTATTTTTCCTATTTGAAGGCGACACATTCATTTGTCGTCGCAATAATAAATGTGACGAAGGACTTTAGCGACAGGCTGATAACTGAAGTGCAGTTTTTGGTCCAAATTCCATTCCAAATAGGCAGCCAAAGCTTGTGAATAAAATGAACGGCCACCCCCCCCCCCCCTTTCCAGATAAAAAAAAAGGTCATAAACCGGATTTATAGAATGAAATTCAATTAAACGCAATTGTTATGAGAATTTAGGAAGTCCATGCAATATTCCTCTTGACATATTATGTTTAAACTCTCTATATACATTGAATTTGTGACCTGCCTTGTAATTCAAAACGATTTTTAGCTTTGAAATTTCCATATATATAAATTTGAACCCAAAAAATAAAACAGTACCTGTGATAATGGTTGAAACTGATGCATATTTTGGTTTATTTTCCCAACAGTCCAACAATGTTAAAAAACAAATGGAAGAATCTCCGAGCAATTTCGGTGACACTAAATGATGCACTCAAACGATTATCTACCCTGGCTATCGGGCGCCATGAAGTGTTTCAGTCGCTTTCGGTGCGAAAATAAAAATCGCGCGTTTTGAACCGCCACGGACGGCTGAAACGGGCGTAAAAAATCGCGCCGGTGTGATTTGACCCTTACTGTCACATTGAAAGTCATGCACGCGTAGTGTTAGGACCATGTTTCCTGTGATTTTCGATATTTGAGCCCGATATCAAATCGTGGTGCTCCAACATAATTGAACGCCTGATAAAATATGCCAAACAGACATAGGACGCCTGGTATTTTTTTTCTTCTTATTTTTATTGAACGCCTAATAAACTTTCGAGTACACCATGTAAACTGCCTATTACGGTCGGTAAAATCAGATTGCACGTTTCTAACCTTATATTTTCACATGCATGCCACAAATGTAGTTTTCGACTTTTCAGCAACCAATATTGCTACTTGTGCTAACAAATGTTTCAAATGGTCAAATATCAGTCACAGTCGAGATCTGAGATGCATTAGAGTTACACTAATATGCATGACCGGTCCATCCATGGTGGCCCAGTCAGTATTGGACATGGCTCATTGTGAAATGTGATATAGATGGAATCAGAATTCCTAAAGGAAAATATGTGTTCTATGGTACACGTGTACATGTATATTTATTTCAAAAACTACCTATATAAACATCCACCATGGTGCCACCATGTTATACCATGATAACACCATGGTTATACCATGGTAACACCATGGTGGTAGCATAATTACCATGGCACGAACATAGTAATAGAAATTTCACCATGGTATCCAGCTTTGAATGTAAACTGCACTCTTCCTTTTGATCCAGAAGTAGCTAATCCGAACGATTTGAGTATGTACATGGACATTTTCATGATCACATATTTTAAAATAGTTTAATCATTCCTGTGTGCTCTGGTATTTGCAAAACGACAGGCGCCAAATTGGTTATGGTTTGCAGCAACCTGTAATGTTCCATTATTAAAATATTTTACAATACATGTACCGGTATAATATGTGACTCGCCATATCAAATCCAGTCGTAAGTCGGGATTTTGTTTACCCTGTGCCAATGCATTCTCTTATATATGCGAGTCGACCATAGGTCGCCTCGCATATATAAGAGAATGCATTGGCCTAACAATTTTTTATTCATGTTTTTTAAATAAATGTTTCTTACAATTTTTAGGGCATAAAATAAAAAAACATCCATTACCCTGCAGGGAGCCCCACACATATATAGAAGAGTGTCGTCTGCTCATGTTTGTCTGGGGCTCTGTATGGGTGAAATTATAAAAGAATACAAGAACAAATTATTAAAATTGTAAAAAATTGGTAGGCCAATGCATTCTCTTATATATGCGAGGCGACCTATGGTCGACTCGCATATATAAGAGAATGCATTGGCACAGGGTAAACAAAATCCCGACTTACGACTGGATTTGATATGGCGGGTCGCATATGTTTCTGAATGATTTGTACCCATATTGGGGTTTCCTCTATTCAGATTAGCCAAAATGTCGCGGAAATGATAACGTTAGAAAAATTAACAGTGTATTTCATAACATCATCATTTTGTCCAGCCGACATTATAGCACCGTATCGAGGTCATATTCCTTCAGTTATTTCGCAGCCTGGGAACTGTTTGAAGATCTGACCGGAGATATTTTATAGCATCGAAGAAATAACACAGATAATACACTCCTCAGTAAATAACTGTTCCTTAATATCATGTATTTCTCCGCAAGCGAATGTTGTCTAGGTTCGAGATTACATGATTTAGGTGAATTTTGTGAGGAAATATCGTGATAAACATGTATAGCGGGCTAGCATCACTAAATTCACCCTCTGGGGACCTTATACTGCTTAGGTCTCATCTTCTCTGGAAAGTATCTTTATTATCAAATTTCTTTAGAAAATTCTTCGGATAGATTCTATTTCTTTTTTAATTTAATTTCTCTATGTCCAGACGACACATTGCAAAATTGAGGTTCCCAATGGGAGTACATCACAATATTCACCATATGGTAACTTCAATCTGAGTCTATGACTCCCATAGAGATGATGGTGAGTTTGATGATGCTAGCCCGCTGTATGGGATAGCGTCACTAAATTCACCCTCCGGTGACCTCATTCTGCAAATGACAGGCACACTAAACTATTGCTTGCCCCAACCCTCTGTCGCCACGTTCTTCACAACACTGTCACCAGACTGACTGAGCGATTACGCAATCTGAACATGAAATAACCTTAGCACTTTGTGAATAACTGTAATAAATGCGTTAAAATATTGACTCGGTTGAATTATTTGAGGTCACACGTCTCCCCGGAGTGGAGACAAACAGTGTTAACTGCACGAGTTTCGTTTACACCTATTCACATGCGTTTGGGCCCAAACGTGGTATGCTGACAATTCATTTAATTGTGTGGCGTCCGGTGCAGTGGTGCTAATAAACAATGTCTTTCGGATCCAGAAGGTGGCGATGGGATACAACTGTCCGCACAGCTATGAGCAAAGTGGACGTAAACGTAAGTTCATATGTTACCATGCAAACTTGACTGTGATAGACCCACCCCTTGTCAAGTGGTCATAGGGTGCTAGTCTGCTATGATGTTGGTCGTTGGATATAATGCTGTTAGGGCAAACTGATGCCGTTACGAAAAAGAACCGTTATTATTTCTAAAGTTGTCATTTTTGCGGTGTTTGGCTAATTCGAGCGATTTCAGAAAGAAACACTGTGTGTGGACGGAACTTACACGGAAGTGAACGCTGGTTTGCGGTAAACTGTTGTAAACAAAAGCCGCTCACCTCAGACTTAGTACGGTACCTATATTGTCATGTTTCACTTCAATTGTGTTAAAATCCCAGGCAGGGTGCCAACCTGTCTCGACGAGCGGCGGTGTGTACGGCTACATTTTCATACTAATTTGGTTTCAGTGCATGTCGTGTCTAGCTAGATCTCTCGTAAATGAAGGTTGAACCTCATATTTTCGTGCTAAAAACACGTCACGATTACGATCAAAGCACACATTCTCCAAACTATGCGATGTCGTATTTAATGACAAAGACACGTTTTGGATGCCTTAAGGTCAATTTACACGAGGCGCGAGCGCGTGATTTTTACGGTCGTTTTCTGTCGTCCGTAGCGGTTCAAAGTGCGCGATTTTTATATTCACAACAAAAACAACCATATCGTTTGCCACGACCCGATCACAGCAGTAATTTTATGCTTCGCCGATTTCTCGCTTTGTGGCAAACCAGCGAGATAGTTGGGTCGCTGTCAAATATAGGATGTTTATCCGTTCGTATTTTTCCTATTTGAAGGCGACACATTCATTTGTCGTCGCAATAATAAATGTGACGAAGGACTTTAGCGACAGGCTGATAACTGAAGTGCAGTTTTTGGTCCAAATTCCATTCCAAATAGGCAGCCAAAGCTTGTGAATAAAATGAACGGCCACCCCCCACCCCCCTTTCCAGATAAAAAAAAAGAGTCATAATCCGGATTTATAGAATGAAATTCAATTAAACGCAATTGTTATGAGAATTTAGGAAGTCCATGCAATATTCCTCTTGACATATTATGTTTAAACTCTCTATATACATTGAATTTGTGACCTGCCTTGTAATTCAAAACGATTTTTAGCTTTGAAATTTCCATATATATAAATTTGAACCCAAAAAATAAAACAGTACCTGTGATAATGGTTGAAACTGATGCATATTTTGGTTTATTTTCCCAACAGTCCAACAATGTTAAAAAACAAATGGAAGAATCTCCGAACAATTTCGGTGACACTAAATGATGCACTCAAACGATTATCTACCCTGGCTATCGGGCGCCATGAAGTGTTTCAGTCGCTTTCGGTGCGAAAATAAAAATCGCGCGTTTTGAACCGCCACGGACGGCTGAAACGGGCGTAAAAAATCGCGCACTCGCGCCGGTGTGATTTTACCCTTACTGTCACATTGAAAGTCATGCACGCGTAGCGTTAGGACCATGTTTCCTGTAATTTTCGATATTTGAGCCCGATATCAAATCGTGGTGCTCCAACATAATTGAACGCCTGATAAAATATGCCAAACAGACATAGGACGCCTGGTATTTTTTTTCTTCTTATTTTTATTGAACGCCTAATAAACTTTCGAGTACACCATGTAAACTGCCTATTACGGTCGGTAAAATCAGATTGCACGTTTCTAACCTTATATTTTAACATGCATGCCACAAATGTAGTTTTCGACTTTTCAGCAACCAATATTGCTACTTGTGCTAACAAATGTTTCAAATGGTCAAATATCAGTCACAGTCGAGATCTGAGATGCATTAGAGTTACACTAATATGCATGACCGGTCCATCCATGGTGGCCCAGTCAGTATTGGACATGGCTCATTGGGAAATGTGATATAGATGGAATCAGAATTCCTAAAGGAAAATATGTGTTCTATGGTACACGTGTACATGTATATTTATTTCAAAAACTACCTATATAAACATCCACCATGGTGCCACCATGTTATACCATGATAACACCATGGTTATACCACGGTAACACCATGGTGGTAGCATAATTACCATGGCACGAACATAGTAATAGAAATTTCACCATGGTATTTTACCATGATAGTTTGAAAATCACTATGGTGTTACAGTGATAGACCATTTCACCATTACTTGACATACTCCTATATGTTTTCATGTATTTGAGATTAATCGGCCATGTTTGGGCTTGGGCCATTGCAAAACTGCAGGTCTACCAGACTTATGCCTAGAAAACATATATAATACGTATATTTTACCATTATACGATTATGCCGATGTAGTATGGGCAAATGCACCTAAATATCAAATGGATAAATTTGAACGGTTACACATTGATGCAGCCAGAATAGTCAGTGGACTCACACGATCAGTCTCTGATATAAACACAATGAAAGAAGTAGGCTAGCCCCCACTGAGGAGGAGGCGTGAATTACACAAATTACAAACTATGTACAACATTATCAATCGGAATGCCCCTATTTATCTCACAAACATATTACCACCCAGAATAGCTGACATATCAGAGTATGAATTCAGATATCCCGAATTTTTTTACACATATTTCAGTAACACTGAGAATTACAAAAAGTCATTTTTCCCTTCAACCATAAAAGCGTGGAATGACATGCCGTCCGTAATAACAGATGCCCCCACACTTTCAGATTTCAAAACGTATCTTAGAATAATTGACCCCGTCACTAGACCCCCGAGGTATTTCTACACGGGACGCAGGCAATGTAACGTACTTCACGCAAAATTACGGAACTATTGCAGTGATCTAAAGTCTGATAAATTCCAAAACTACAAATCTGACAGCCCACGTTGCGCATGCGGCAACCAATGCGAAGATGCATATCATTACCTTTTCATGTGTTCCCTGTACCAATCAGAACGAATATAAATGTATCATTCGCTACATAGAAAAGGACTCAAATTAACACATATGAATGATTTACTTTCTGGCATCCAAAACATAGATATAAAACAAAATGTGAAGTTGTTCAAAATAGTACAACATTTTATTACGGAAACTAAACGTTTCTGACAAATGATATTAACTTAATTAATAAGTAGGACATAAATATGTTTATTGTTGTTTATTGCTTTTTTCGACCTGGTACTTGCTCGGCCATAACAATGTTTTAAAATAACACAATCGACGTTGGCACCCCCACCACCTTACATCATCCTTTCCTAACGATCCGCAAGATCATCATTCACCAGTCACCATTCTCTCACATTCCACACAGCTGTAAATAAGTTACTTATTGTGCCACTTTGTCAATTATGTAATTTTGTAACAATGTATACTGGAGAGGGGCTCATTAAGTTATGTAACTTGTGCCCCAATCCACTTTGTATTATTACAAATAAAATATGTTTAAAGAAGAAAAAAAAAACTTATGCCTATTTTCTAACTGATTGATAACATTTTTAGTTCATTTAATTAAATTTTGGAATGTGTTGCAACAATAACAGGTGGCAACCTGAAAATATGTCACATGACTGCGATTTAGAAAAATGACTGTTTTCACCCTTATTTGAGCTGTTTTTGTAAAAAAAATTGCCTATACCACGGTTTTACATGGTAAACTACATTTTATAATGCACTTACCATGGTAAACTAATAGTAAAATGCTGGTTACCACGGTAAGTTATATAGTACCACGTAAGCCAATGTACTTTACTATGCTCGCATTATTATATACCTTGGTAATCTAGCATAATGGCAAGGTAAATAGACATTTATCATGGTAAAAATGTACAATCGTTTACATTTATCATTTATCGTGGTAAAGACCATCGTTTACCATGGTATTAAATGTTGGTTACCACGGTAATGTATATATTACTATGTGAATCAAGGTACTTTACAATGCTCTCATATTATATAACTATTACATCTATATTTGCGAATGTCTCTCTATCTGTATTCTATAGAAATTCACAGGGGACCATCTAGATGCCACCAAAGGGGTCTACTAGAGGTAACTTTTTACGAGAAAGATATTGGTGTGGGTTATAATGTTCTAAAGTGACGCCGTTGTTGTCATCAGGGGCCGAAATATTTGTTGTCGCCGATTGCCACGAAACTTATATATAATCATCCCCATGATCTAAGGATTATAATAGTGTGGTTTAAATATGTCAAAAGTGGCGCCGCTCGAGTCATGGATGCACGGAAGGGGAAATAATAATGGCGGCGATGGTAGTTTAACCACCACGTCGGCTCGTAAAATTTCTCCTATTATTTGAAAAGAAGCTATACTAAAATTTGATAATTTTGAACGACAGTTTAGAATATTCTCGCGGGAACATGCCGAGGATGGCAACCGACCTGAAACGGGACCTCACAGTGAGTTTTAGTTGTGACAAAATTCGAAAATTGACTCACGATGAAATTATCGGGGGGTTGGCCTCCATTGCCGACACGGCTAAAGATATAACAGCATCCAGTTGACAACAACTAAATGCCTGATATCGGTCGCTGACGACCAAGTGAACCTTCATATCATATTAACTCTTTACCCAACAGAACGGCCCTGTGCCAATGCATTCTCTTATATATGCGAGTCGACCATAGGTCGCCTCGCATATATAAGAGAATGCATTGGCTTAACACATTAAAAATTATAAAATTGTTAAAGAATGTAAGAAAAAAAGGTAAAAAATATGCGAGGCGACCTATGGTCGACTCGCATATATAAGAGAATGCATTGGCACAGGGCATAACTGTAACTATCACAATGTGGTCAAGGAGCCGGTTCCAATGATATCCATATTTGTATGGTTCTATTGAGACAGACCGAAGATATTTTAGGCTGTTGAAGCTTTATTTGGCCGGTTTTGTTGGGTAAAGGGTTAAACTCTGGTCTGAAGATCAGAGATCGCACGTTTCATCCTAGCGAAGTTGAAAACGAACTTGATGATAAACTTATAGCCGACGAAATACCCACATATACGGCCGAATTGTTGATGGAAGTTTGAAAAGGGGCATAATATCGGACACTGTTATTCAAATGGCGACACGGTATATGAGGGTTCGGAATTGCAAGGATAGCCCATACAATATCAAGGTAAAAGAGCACCCGATCAAAATATTTTCTGACAAAACAAAACAGCCATGTTATTTTTGTGCGGATTAAAACTGTCCGGGTCAGAGGTGCGACAAACAAACCGTGCGTGATTACAGTTGCACAAACTGTCTTGAGTAAGTGTACATTCAGACGACCACGATACAATCGTAAGTGGAACGATTTCCGTCGTAGGAAGTAACCGCTAGTTTGTCTAAATGTCATTAATTGATTTACATAGACAATAAACTTGATTGATTAGTTCAACTGCGCATGCTCAAGTCAAAATCGTAGGTCATAAAATAATATCAAGCGCTGTTTGACTTTAGATGCGAAATCGTGGCGTATGTAAAGGATAATGTTCGAAGCAGAGGGAAATGGGTAAAAGAATAGAAGAGGGCTTGCCCGAGTCTATTCTTTACCGAAATCCCGACGCTGAGAATATTATCTGACTTAAAACCCACTCATTGAATTGTCATTGGAGCCAACTATCCATTTTGTCTGACTCACATCTCTGCCTTGATTACATGAGTACACACCCACAGTTCAGCACGGACAGTTTGTGATGTTCTTGTTGTCCACGCCGATAAGCAACACATTTCAATTATTATTTAATTCGAATTAGGACTCGCCAGTTGAGGGACGTTTCTTCCGAAGTTTGTCGTTGCGCCATGGATTCGGACAGTGCATGTGAGCAATATATTACTAACCAATTGTGTTTATTTTTTTCTCTTTCTTGATTTAAAGATGCCTCATCTAATTCGACATCAAATACGTTAACATTCCATAATAATTTATCAGGAAATAAAACATGAAAAATAATGGTAATGATGTAAAAACGCTCTTTATACAATGTGATTTTTCGAATATTCTGGCGCCAACAACACGATACCTGGTAAAACAGTCTCATTATTAATAAGTCGAAAGCACACAAGAAGCTTGCATAAATGGGTTTACTGATTCTTTCTCATTGTTGTCTTGTGTAGAATACGCATGAATAGAAGTATTATAGTGTTCAATCGTATGGGGTATTTTGAATTTCCAATTATTATCAGAAAGAAACCTACATGATGTACTTGCTTGAATTTTAAGTATCATCCTATGGTTTTTACACAGGGGCGTGGCTAGACGTGACTCAGAACAACATGACAATTTAATTTCGCACACCAACCCCCTTCATGATGTTTCAAACTGAAAGGTATCATAGAATTTCCAGTTATTGGACAATTCTTACATGACATGAGCCACCCCCGTTGTTAGAAATTTCCCATCGTATATGCATGATTTCCAAATATTCACTCAACACGATGACCTTACATGTACCTTTAAGTATCACACACAGAAGTTAACAAATGGTAGGTGCGCAAATGTATAACATGTATTATCTTTTCTTCGAAACGGCATACAATCTCGTAAATGTGATTATATATCGTTCCAATATATAGTTGATTAGTCACCAGCGACGTGGCTAGAGGGCTCCTGTGATTTTCCGGCTGCATCCCGCCCCTTTTAACCAGACCGAGCTCGCAATGTCGTGTAATTTTATTTGCTTCCCACCCCGTGGTTTGGAATTTCCTAACTGTACCAATTGTGGGGAGGAATCATGAAACAATTTGAAATATGAGCCGGAAATCTGTAAAATCCTAGCATCTATAAAAAAAGTCTAACTCCATGAAAACTCAGGCCTCGTTTAGTTTTGTTTTGTTTTTAAATTCAGTTAATAATGGAATGTGGTATGCCAGTATTAAACATGGGGTTTTCGCAGTGAGTAAATGTGCACACAATTTATTTTTCAAACACCAAAACCTCGTTTTAACTTGATCGCTGATGCTCAGCGACACTTTCCATGTATTTTGCATACTTATGTGAACAGTACTGTAACATTGATAGTCATTTTATCGCCAAATAGTGCATGAATCTCGGTTCTGTTGACCATTTACCAAAGAGATTGTATCGATTGTAAAACGACTCGTGCTTCAAAAAAAGTAAAAAAAACAACGCATGATCACGTTATCCATGTCTTATCGACAATCAACACAAGAACAAACCAATCCATTGTTCAACATTTTCTCTTGGTGATAATGATTTTACAGACCAATGCGAACGCCTTACGTACCTATAATGTTCACCCTAAAATGTTCAAGTTCGGCACACATGTTAGATCATGCCATGAATCTTTACTCTGGTTATATACCCCCGTATATATCATTTTCCATATGTTCAAACCCTGTGAACATTTTCTATTATCTTCTGATGGGGTTGAAGATTGAACAAACCACGCAGGGAATATATTTCTGTGTTAATACTTGTTCCTTGAAACCAGCTCGAGGTTGCAAGATTTGTGTAGCTTTGTGAGCCAACACCAATGAAATTCCAAGCGACGCACAGTACAAGCGATTAATTCAAGTCCCCCAAACTATGCAAACTCGAGTTGGGACCTTTACCTGCTATAAAATACAATGTTATTACAGGTATAACCGAGCATTATATTAACTGCATTTTTTTTTCAATGTTATAAAACTTCCCTGTCGGAGCAACAGAAAGTTACCATGTTTTGAACTAGTGGAGTATGATATCTTGGCGAAGCCAGAGTAGATATGCATGACATGATCTATACACATGGATATACACTATTTTGTTTCAATTTGATACTGGAAATGATATTTTTTTCTGTGCTTCACCATTGTATTAAAAATAACCATGTGAGCACTTTCTCGTTCAATAAGTAACGTATAGTTAAAATCTGTGTTAAACGGTTTTGTGTTTATTTGACCGACTTAGGGACGTATTTAGATGTTATATATATGTGTTTTAGCCTGTCTGTGGACTTTTCTAAATAGTTAGTCCAAATAGCTGTTGGGTGTTTTTGTATCAAAGTTTGATGAAAGTTTATTTTATTTTTTGGCAATATAAAACCAAAATCGCTAAATATTTGTCAGTTTTAATTAGCTCAGACAAATTAAAGGTATTCAATCCGATTAAGCACCCTTAAATTACTATTTCTTTGACTTCAGGGGTAAAAAAAATATTTGATTCGAGTCGAGGAACCCATCCATCAAAGCTCAGAGTTATTAGATATCGATTTTTGATGTTTGCAATTTTCTCAAGATGCGTACTAATAATTGTCCCTAAGTTTGTAATTTTCTCGAGATGTGTACTAATAATTTTCACAGAAACCCTTATTCAAACATGTGAAGCTGGATAACTCTAAAATCAAGTGTATTAATAACGCAATTTTGACTGAGACCATCCTTTTGACGGCGTGTTTCTGGGCCAGAAACCATAGAAATAACAAAAAACAATCTGATCACTATGAGCGTTGATAGGTAGGTTTACTCGTCTCGAGTCAATTATTTTAATCCCCGAAGCCAAAGAGATAGTAATTTATGTGGGCCTGATCGGATTGAGTACCTTTAAGTGTTCCGATATTTAATGCAGCTTGCCGACATGCTCTTGACTCAACATACATGATTGGGGGAGGAGCCACTCTATGACGTCCCTCAATCGATGTAATCCCTCGCGTATTCGTAAAAAATAATGCCCACGGGCATTCTAAAAAAATAATGCCCACGGGCATTCTTAAAAAAGAATGACTGTTGGCGTTAAAATAATGCTCATGCGATCAAAACGTCTGAGCGTTCTGCCAGATAAGAGCCGTGTCCGGACAAAGGGATAACACGCCGGTGGGTTTTAACATTGGATACCTCCACTTGCGACGTAATCGCAGCCGTGTGTACGTAAAATTCGTAGCTGGAAATGGTCGTAGGGTAGTCAATCACATGCTTTAGAACAACCTACGATATCATAATGTACCACGACATCGCAATCGTGTGAACAAACTATCCACGATCTCGTCGGGACCGATTCCTCCACTTACGATTGAATCGTGGTCGTCTGAACGAACACTAAGTCACATACCAGACGGGATTGCACTAATCCAATCGTGTGTACGGCATGTCTGGTCATTGGACACCGACGGGCTCACTGTGTTAATCCGTCTCGCATGCGTCGACAACAACCAGACAAGAGCCAGACACAAACACAAAATGATGACGCCAAACAAGCAGTTATCAATCCAGATAATGAAAACGAACAAGATGAGGATGGCGACGATGAGTCGGATGACGATGAAAATGACGACGAGCCAAATGCGGATGAGAATGAGCACCAATCCAACGATAAAAATGATCATGATATGGAAAATGAAACAGATGAAATAAATGATGTCAAAATCGATACCATTGTCCTAGGGGCCAGCAACTGTTGGAATCTAGACGCAACCATCTGTAGCCCGAGTGTTAAAGTAGTACAATTATCTGGCGCGTCGCTGGAAAATATAGATAAGCTTTTGCGAATGCTAAGGGCGTGAAATCATTCAACAACAGTGAAATAAAATCAGTGAAAGTGCATCTAGGAACTAATGACGTATAAGTCGTTGGAAAAATAGTGCCCCGGCAATGTGTGCTTGTTTTTAATGAAAGCGGTCAAAAAAGTGCTGGATAATTTCGAAAATGAGCAGGAATCACCAACGTCGCCTGTCAATAAAACTCAAAAGCGCGACGATTCTCCGAGCAGAAAGGCATGATTCCACTCAAACTATGTAGAACTACATCATGTTGATGGCGATGTTGGGGTCATTGATTATGATTATTGCGAGTGTGATGATGATGATGATGATGACTATGATGGTTTTGATTACGATGATGACGATAACGATGATGATAACGATGTTGATGCCGATGATGGTGATGCTGATGGTGATGATGAAGACGATGATGATGATGAGGATGGTGATGATGATGAATCTGGGTATGACAAAGATGACGATATAAAAATGAAATTACCCATATTAGCTATAAACGTATGCGGACTCGAGAAACGCCTGAAATATCCAGAGTTCCTATAATTTATTAGTAAATATGACATACTATGTTTCTCGGAAACAATAACACTTAAAGATATTAAGGTGGTTATCCCCGGTTTTACTGTATTTCCTACAAATGGAAGGAACATGAGTGGATATGTATCCGGGGGGTATCGTAGTTGCGGTGAAGCATAGTATTGAAAACCATGTCAAATTGGTAGACACAAAGTCTTCACTAGTCACTTGGTGTAAAGTGGCATCGACTTATATTGGGGTAGACAAAGACCTTCTTATTGGTGCTGTAAATATCCCACCAACAAACACGCGGTATGTAAATGACATTGGCAGTCTGAAATAGAGTCGGAAGTACGGGACTTGCGTGCCGAAGCATCTGTTTTAATGTTAGGCGATTTTAACGCCAGAACAGCACTACTCAAAGATTTCACAACGATTGAATGCTTAATTGGCGCGGAACACATATCAGGCGATGAAAGTAACTTGAAAGACGATATCATATGGAGTCGACCAGATTTCGACCCACATCCACGAGCAAACCAAGATAAAGGTAAACCAAATTCATTCGGGTACAGACTTGTTGAAATGTGTGACAATATCAAAGTGATAATAGCAAACGGCCGGCTAGGTAGCGACAACGGAATTGGCATGCTTACAAATCACAATAAGAGCTTAATAGATTATGCGTTGGTGAGCTACGCTATGATGGAGACGGTGTACGATTTCTATGTAAATGAATTTAGCGAGTTTTACTCGGATATTCATTGCGCACTCACGGTGGAACTATTGGTGGGCCCAAAAGTAGATACGCCTAATATATACCTAATATATACCTAATATATATGACGGCCGTAAACTTCCACTGGGACCAAAACCAGGTCGATGGGACGTTGATAGGTTATATTATTTTGTTTCAAACTTCTACAATATACAAAGGTATGGTCTATTTAAACTAGCAGATAATTTGACCTCACAAAACGATATTGATCCCCTTTGTGGCAATATAGAACACACGTTCTTTCTCGCAGCAACAAAAACGTTCTGTCGTCTGCTTTTATTACATGAACATCCCGCCCAATAATAGGTCATTTCAATTTATACTTTTATAGCTGAACGAGGCCAACTATTGTTTGGTTTTCATGGTTACCTGTTCTTTTTTTGGGCATTTTCAGGCACCAGAGGACGAGATCCCAGAACTGTCTGACGACCAGAGGAATGGTAAGTTTCATCCTTGGGTACTGAATTTCTGGGACCTACTCTTGTAATAAATAGCTGAGTAATTGGACACAACTTACTTCATGTGTCGGTGTGTTCTTCAATATTCTACTTGTTATTGGTTGTTCTGATATTGATTCTCAAACTGTTATGACAGGGTCAATGGACGAGTTACTGGACGTTCGTAAACTAGATGGTCGAGGTCGTAGCCCGAGACTATTTCTGTTGACGAAGTCCAGTCGCGAGTCCATTACCCGACTTAAACAATAGTTGTATACAAGGAGAAATTATATTTATACAGATGAACAATTCCGATAAATCTAGAAAAAATAATCCATGCCTGACAACAAAACCACGCCACTTGACACAGCTCATTTGAGTGGAAATTGCGTGTGAACTTTGGCGTCAACACGAAAGCTACAATACCAACGGTACAACCATGTTCGAAAAATAACGTCGATGTGCGCTAACTTAATGAATTATTTGCTTTGGGCTGAACATAGCGCAGTATATAATTATGCGTAAACTATTCCGTCGACGTAATTGAATCTGTAGTTTGGTCACGTATGCATATAAATAAATGTTTGTCTTGAACAATGAATGTTCATATTGTCACGATATTGTTGTGTTCAGAAGAAGAACAGTAACACCATTTCTACTGACGTTAGATTTCAATGTGATATATACCCCCGGTATGCAAATTAGTAGCACGCCTCTCGACGCAAGTAACACATTTTGGGTTTGGTACGTATTCTCTAACGTGGTGACTGTCCCCGATTAAATGACTAAATGGTCACCCAGTCTATTTTAATTATATATTTCCCCCATCTGTATTCTCTTATGCTGTATTTAAAACCCAGCGCCTTTGTTCTATCTCGACCCTCTCGGCCGAATGAGCATTTTATACCATGCTTTATACCACAAGTCGACATTCTTAATCTAAAACGTTCATGCTTTATAACCCAAGTAGACATTCTTAATCTAGAATGTTCATGCTTTATAACCCAAGTCGACATTCTTAATCTAGAACGTTCATGCTTTATAACCCAAGTAGACATTCCTAATCTAGAACGTTCATGCTTTATAACCCAAGTCGACATTCTTAATCTAGAACGTTCATGCTTTATAACACAAGTAGACATTCTTAATCTAGAACGTTCATGCTTTGTAACCCAAGTAGACATTCCTAATCTAGAACGTTCATGCTTTATAACCCAAGTCGACATTCTTAATCTAGAACGTTCATGCTTTATAACCCAAGTCGACATTCTTAATCTAGAACGTTCATGCTTTATAACCCAAGTCGACATTCTTAATCTAGAACGTTCATGCTTTATAACCCAAGTAGACATTCTTAATCTAGAATGTTCATGCTTTATAACCCAAGTCGACATTCTTAATCTAGAACGTTCATGCTTTATAACCCAAGTCGACATTCTTAATCTAGAACGTTCATGCTTTATAACCCAAGTCGACATTCTTAATCTAGAATGTTCATGCTTTATAACCCAAGTAGACATTCTTAATCTAGAATGTTCATGCTTTATAACCCAAGTCGACATTCTTAATCTAGAACGTTCATGCTTTATAACCCAAGTCGACATTCTTAATCTAGAACGTTCATGCTTTATACCCCAAGTAGACATTCTTAATCTAGAACGCTCATGCTTTATAACCCAAGTAGACATTCCTAATCTAGAACGTTCATGCTTTATAACCCAAGTCGACATTCTTAATCTAGAACGTTCATGCTTTATAACACAAGTCGACATTCTTAATCTAGAACGTTCATGCTTTATAACCCAAGTCGACATTCTTAATCTAGAACGTTCATGCTTTATAACCCAAGTCGACATTCTTAATCTAGAACGTTCATGCTTTATAACCCAAGTCGACATTCTTAATCTAGAACGTTCATGCTTTATAACCCAAGTCGACATTCTTAATCTAGAACGTTCATGCTTTATACCACAAGTCGACATTCTTAATCTAGAATGTTCATGCTTTATAACCCAAGTCGACATTCTTAATCTAGAACGTTCATGCTTTATAACCCAAGTAGACATTCTTAATCTAGAACGTTCATGCTTTATAACCCAAGTAGACATTCCTAATCTAGAACGTTCATGCTTTATAACCCAAGTCGACATTCTTAATCTAGAACGTTCATGCTTTATAACCCAAGTAGACATTCTTAATCTAGAACGTTCATGCTTTATAACCCAAGTCGACATTCTTAATCTAGAACGTTCATGCTTTATAACCCAAGTCGACATTCTTAATCTAGAACGTTCATGCTTTATAACCCAAGTCGACATTCTTAATCTAGAACGTTCATGCTTTATAACCCAAGTAGACATTCTTAATCTAGAATGTTCATGCTTTATAACCCAAGTCGACATTCTTAATCTAGAACGTTCATGCTTTATAACCCAAGTAGACATTCTTAATCTAGAACGTTCATGCTTTATAACCCAAGTAGACATTCCTAATCTAGAACGTTCATGCTTTATAACCCAAGTCGACATTCTTAATCTAGAACGTTCATGCTTTATAACCCAAGTAGACATTCTTAATCTAGAACGTTCATGCTTTATAACCCAAGTCGACATTCTTAATCTAGAACGTTCATGCTTTATAACCCAAGTCGATTTTCTTAATCTAGAACGTTCATGCTTTATAACCCAAGTCGACATTCTTAATCTAGAACGTTCATGCTTTATAACCCAAGTCGACATTCTTAATCTAGAACGTTCATGCTTTATAACCCAAGTCGATATTCTTAACCAAGAACGTCCGTGTCAAACTTCATGTCTTACCGAGTCATCAAGGGAGGTAAACCATGCATGGAGGTTGGGAGTTTGCACAGAGGCCTCTAATCGAGTAGTTATCTGAGCCCACAACACAGTGCTTACAAGAAAACCATTGTTAGAAATGGTAACACCCTCAATATCATATTATTTGGGATATATATAAATTATAATTTAAAATATATTGGTTTCACGAATGCACCGCCTCAAAATTCCGTTAAAGCAAATAATCCTTCGCAGTACGACCTTTATTCTACATTCCAACATAGACATACTTCATCAGCAAAGTTAGCTTTTATATTATGCATTGTGTTCCCGCAATCAAATCTTCAATAGCTGCCCATTCGTTGTTCGTTGAGTGATTTTTCTGAAACTTCCGCTTATGCTTTCATTAAGCTTACACGATAGCATTTCATCCCCATGGTTATATATTTACATAGCCCGTCTGTGTTACACTAAATCCTGTTCGGTGATTGGTCCACTGCCAATTGGGTCACCCGTTTCATGTCCCAATAACATAGAACGTTATACGAACACGGCGTCACAAATTGTTGACCTAATCTGACCTAATCACTAAAAGCGGTTAAGCAGAATAATTGGGCGTGCTTTTCACTGCAAAAATCAACCGAATTGCATCTAAAGCCTATTATTTATTTCGAACACGTTATCGTTGCTAAGTGCTTGGAAATCTTATATTGAGCTGACTTAATGTACTGCGTGAGTTAGTCTAAAATTCTCGGCAGATTTTGTGAAAATAAATAATAATACACTCAGCATTTTTATGGAAATACATCATCAGAAAGCTATAAATATAAGAAGTGAATGTAGCGTGTGTGTCATTTTGGGATACGGCGCTGTGTTTACACAATGTGCTCCAACCAGTCAACGACCACAATAACACACACCCATTTATTTCTTATAATAAAACATTTCACACTCTGTATCTGTCTTATCCTGCTATTTTCACAGTTTTTCATCAAAGTTTGGGAGTTAGACCTTTGGGAAAAACTTGCGTAGGAGGGGTGGGTGCTCGAGATCCGAAAGACAAGTCGGTCTCGGACCAAATTGCGGAGGAAGATGGATAACTCAAAAATCAAGTGACTTTTTTGTGTCAGATATTTGACAAACTGGCAAAATTTCGTTGAACAAAATGTTGATAAATAACAGTTTTTGGGCAAAGTATCTTCCTCCATACAACAATTTCATGAAGCTGGGTTTTCTATTACAGAATTGAGGAAAGCATTCCGATATTTTGATAGGGGTTCGAAGGGTCGAATGGCCATCCGGGATATCGGGGAGCTGCTGAGGTCAATCGGATGGAACCCTTCAGAACGAGATATAGAGGAGGCAAAAAACGAATTCGAATTCGAGGCTCATCGTGAGTAATCATAGCATTATTAAAGATAACCTGTCCTAAATAATTATTTTTTCTGCTTCGGGGTGAATTGATTTCAGTCGAGGAACCCACCCTTCAAAGCTCAGAGATGTTATATTTCGATTTTGTCTTCCTAACAAAACGCCATAGCTAGAGTTGAGATGTCGCCTTTAAAGGCCCACTTAATTTTCGAGTCGCCCATTATTATTTTTTATAGTGACTTGATATACGGTTTTAACCCTTTACTCAACAAACCGGCCAAAACCGGCCAAATAAAGCTTCAACAGCCTAAAATATCTTCGGTCTGTCTCAATAGAACCATACAAATATGGATATCATTGGAACCGGCTCCTTGACCACATTGTGATAGTTACAGTTATGCCCTGTGCCAATGCATTCTCTTATATATGCGAGTCGACCATAGGTCGCCTCGCATATATAAGAGAATGCATTGGCTTAAAAAAAATGTTTTAATGTGTTAAGCCAATGCATTCTCTTATATATGCGAGGCGACCTATGGTCGACTCGCATATATAAGAGAATGCATTGGCACAGGGCCGTTCTGTTGGGTAAAGGGTTAATAACAATCTATGCCATAAGATATGATTAAAATACTATAATTCATCACTATTTGAAACATATGTGTCTCAGAAGATGCCCACAGAAAAATAGAAAACTGCTGAAATAATAGAATGACTTCCCCCATTTGGATCCCAGAATGCAACAGAATTCAAACGTTTTCAATGGAAGGGGGAGAACAAAAATGCATTATACCATGCCGATCGCACTTGGAAGAAGATGTTTTTTTTTACATTTGTGAGACACGTGATGTGGAATTCCAGTTCGAACCAGTCATCACCATATATGGAATTCGAGGTGAACAACATAACCATATATGGAATTCGAGGTGAATAATATAACATATTTTAAAAGCTATTTGGTTTTAAAGGCCCCTTTAATTTTCGAGTCACCGATTATATTTGTATATAGTGCCTTGATATACGGTTTTAATAACAATCGATGCCATAAGATATGATCAAAATGATTTAATTCATCACCATTTGAAACTTCTGTGTCTCAGATGCCCATAGAGAAATAGAAAACAGCTGAAATCATAGCAAGATTTTCCCCGTTATGGCTCCCACAATGCAACAGAATTCAAACTAAAAATGTGTTTTCAATGGGAGGGGAATAAATCTATAACTTAAGATATAGAGTTATCCCCCTTCCATTTAAAATAATGAAACTTGAGGCATAGAACATATGTCGCTATCTCAACAAAAACAACATGTTCTCAGTTAATTACACCGAATAAGTTGATAATACAATGTTTTGTGGCTTCCTCTTTCAAATGGTATATAACATGGCATATATTTCATATAAAATTATCTGAGGTTCGAAAATTAAGTGGGCTTTTAATTTGAAGCCTGAAGATTAACTTTTTTTCGCCAGTGTATGTTGCATTTGTGTGTTTATGTCGCTTTAAAGGGACACAAGACACTTGGGTTAGACCAAGTCTTCTCGGTCCACAACATCTTGGGACTAGGTCAAATTGACGCTTTGCGTATATATGCACATAGAGACCAGCGGCCAGCCTTTCCCTAACATGGTGATATCGATCATGCGTATATTAAACGACAGTGTCAACACTTTAGCTTTTTATATCACGGTAAATGATATATCATTTTGAAGACAGATTCTACTTCGTACTATAACCACACTACGGGATTCAATGATATGTAATGTTATTGCACTTGCGTGATGCACAGTTAATGCTTGGGCTGTATGAGCCGTACGGAATAATGTTCACCTTACTTTGAAACCTCGTTGCAGAATGTTTCTACTAATATTGGTTAATTTTCTTAAAGTTCGATATACATTTACTGTATACGACAGCTACCACTATTATTATCGCTATAGCTGAATAGCGACATACCGAATTTGAACCTGAACTCGCCATTTTATGGGCGACTTTCAATTTTCGCTTTGTCAGAATCTGATTTCCAATATGGCGGACAAGAAAGAAATTAGCGAAAAACTATCGGAAAAGCTTTATTTCCTCGCACCGGCGGAGCTGGTTAAACTGAACAAAACCACAAGTCTGACAAGTGCAACTAAAAACGGTCGTCGAAGACCACACACTCGACTGGTACACTCTCAGACATCAAGGACAGTCTTCTTTTCACCTCTCCGATATGTCGTCCTCGTCCGAACCCTAGCAGTTCAACCGCGAGTTCGTTCGCCAGCCACACGCCAAGTGTTCTATATACTTCGGGTCACCGAAATCCAGGTTACATTGAATCTCGTAGTGATTGCACTCAACAAGAAATCCTAAATCCGCTCAAATCGATTGATCAAAACCAAATTATACAATCTTCAGACATGTCTAAATTAGCTAAACTAATGGATGAAGTGGAAAATGCCACATATTAGTGTAAACATATTTATTCCAATCATAATAACATATATACATTTGACGAAAGTTTTGACAATAAAATAGAATGGTATAGATGATCGATTGATTGCAAAGGGGATTAAACAACCAGCCCAAGGGCTTTTGTTAAGTTTGCTCCCACATATTATCAATAATTATGGACAACCATCATCAGAATTATATGACTATGATGGGTATATTATGATACAGGCAACAATTCAGGTCTGAATGACGATTATTTCGATGACTCGACCTCTGGCCACATTGATACAACGTCTGTTTGCTCGGTTGCGGCTTGTAACCCTTTCGGACGGCCGGTGCAAAACTGAGAGAGATGGATGAGTGTGACTCAGCAGTGGACTCTCACTTGGCCGTCTGTGTTCAGACATGGTTCATGAACGGATTGGACGACAACAAGGCATCAGCTCTGTTAAACAACGGCGCTGGTAAGCGACCAGAAAACTTATCAACCCTGGTCATAGTTAAAACAAATCCTATTACTCGGGACATGTTGTCAGTAAATGCTCGGTCATGTTGGTGATGATGAGGATAAAGATGACAGCGATGACAATGATGACGATTGACTGACGACGACGATAACAACGTCGACTAAGCTGATGATGTGGTAATGATGACGATGGATGATGATGAAGATGTACAAAGACGGTGACAAAATGTTTTACGATGGTGACGATACGGATGATGACGATGAACATGAAGAAAAAGATTGTGTTGATGATAACGATGATGATGTTGTTGTTTTTGTTTTGTTGTTGTTGGTGGTGATGATGATGGTATTGTTGTTGATGATGACGATGATGACGACGATGATGATGATGTCGACGACGATGATGACGATGAGGATGGTGATGATGATGATGATGATGATGATGACGAAGATGATGTAAGTGACCCCATTGTATATATGTACATATCCATGTTCTGCATTAATTTGCAGCGTTGACAATTATAGCATATAAAGCATACAGAAGACAAAAAACTTCAGCTTCATCGTCATTATCTATTTTTATAACAAAGAAATCATGGGGTAATTCTGAAATATTTCCTATTTTCACTCTCTCTCATTGTGTTCTCATCTACATATGACCCGACCTGGAATATGAAGATGAGTGCGCCGATTGGCTAGAATAAGCATGGTCGTCGGTATTGTTTAATAGTTATGATGTCACGAACAGGAGAGAAAAAAAGATAAAAGACTATATTCGGTGGTAAAAATTTAATTAAATGCTATGAATAGAGATGGAAATGAATGACGTTTGTGATATTGATTGAAATAGGTATCCTTCGCCGTCACGTCCGTGGCGACATCGTTACCATTGTTTGGATAAGTAGGTTAAATTTTCCCGATTTCCGAGCTATGGCAAAACGGGGGATTTCTATTGTTCCCCTTGTCCTATAATAATGTGATGCTATTAACGTAAAGCAGGCGCGTATATAGTTTTGGCGTATATGGCCAGTGCAAACGGGGTGGGCAGCGGAGCGCGTTACAGGCCCATGTGGTTGGGCAACGCGTGGCACACATGAAAATGGATGTTGATACCGGGCGTTTACTCAAGTCACTCACTGACTAGACTAGTGACTATACAATAACTTAACTGAGTATATGGGACTAGCGTGCATATAATATTACATTTATTTGATACATTTGCTTGAAATCTGTACAAAAATTACTCGACGACGATAGTTCTATTTTCGCATTCCGACTAAGATAAATTTTATTTAAAAGTCTGAGGTAAAAACATTATGTTATATATTATATATTAACACAAGCTGTCAAGAGCTTTTGACTGACTGTGAAATCTGCCATCCGTACTACTTCGAACTCAACGGACTTTCATTAATGGAAATCTAGTTACATTATTCAACGAGTCGGAGACTGCAGAAACCAACAACAGCATTTGAGTACAGTATCCCTTTAATTGCTATTCATTTCATAAATTTCAGTCCGCGGCAGTGTTACCTTCCAGGAAGTAGAGACGTATATCGCACGGCGGGGAGGCCTCTACCTCGGATCCCACGACGAAGATGACATGCTCATGGCATTCCAGATGTTAGATAAAAATAGGAACGGGAAGTTGGATATCAGTGAATTCAAACGGTTTATGACGACAATGGGGGAAAAGATGGACCCGGAAGAGGTCGATGAACTACTAAAATGTGCTCAGAAAAATGGTGACGGCTTCATACAGTCCAATGGTAAGTTCTACAATCAGTAACGTGGTTAGAGGGTCTCCGTTGTGGGACTGTGCACCATATAATTTCCAGCTGCAACCCCCAACTGAAACAGATGCAAAACTGCCCTCTACTCTTGAACCAGACCCCCTCCCCATCTGCCGCCACCCTGCGTTGAAATATTCCAACTGGTGCCTCAAGGTGTCCAACCTGTGCAAACTTCCAGCCTGATACCCCTCAATGTTTGGCCGCAAGTAGGGAATTATTAAACTTTTGGTGTAAAACAACAAACATTACACTTAATACTAGGGACTTTCCTCATAAAACCGAACATAATGTTGTAAGTAAAGACTGTGAACTTCAACAGTGGTATAAACATGAGAAGTTTCAAAAATGCTAAAATAAATTTGTTTGTTCCTCTTAGAACTGACATAACATTAAAATAAAAACTATTTTGCAAATACATAAGTCGCCTAAGTTTAAAACGTCTATATTCATATGCTGGAGACTATTTATGTACCAGACATTCGATTTAATAATATAGCCGTAGGAAACCAAAAAAAGAAAGAAATATTTTATGTTCCCGCTAATGGAGAGAAAAAATTAGGGTAGGTATATTAGACCGGCCCCCCACATGAGGGTAGTACCACCCGAAAGGGTAGAAATTTTGACGCTATCTCCAATTATCCTTGCCCCATGGCGGTTCCAAAACACTGAGGTATCCAGGGCGGAGCAGGTGGAAAATATATTTTTTTGACATTTTTAGTGTTTTTGACCTGCAAATTTCAGTATAATCAGGAAAACCAATAAAACAAGACAAATGTCGAATAAAATATACTTGAATATCAGATATTTATTCTATCTGGGTTGATTAACATTTAATGATGTGCAATAAATGATATTCTCCAACATTTTTTGTGAAAAATTCACGAAAATGGCAAAAAATGCATAAATTGCAGTGCTTTTTCAAAAAAGTTTTCCTGAAGATTTTCTATAAAATTTTCATTTTTTGGTATAATGCACTCAGTGGTGCATCAAAATTTTCAGCATTATATACCTGATTCATTGATATCAACATCACAACCACTGATATCCAACAAGCCGAGATATTTTCAAAAACTTACCCCCCCAAACTGTTTTTATATCTGAAAATACCTGTCAAGTCAGCATAGCCCGTTTTTGTTCTGTTTTATTAACCAATTCAGAGTATTATCATATATCATGGAATTAGAATGTATCTGAGGATGTTTATGTTATGGGAGAGTCTATTTTGTTTAAATATTTGATTTTTTGGGGTAAATTAACTAAAATTTTCATTATTTTTAAGTGAAAAAATTCTGAAAAATTCCCATGACTTTGTCAGTTTTATGGACACACTTGCAAAACATGCATCACAATAAGCATAAATTCATCCCCAATACCAGACATGAAATTCTATAATCATGTACCAGACCAGAAATAAGAAATAAAGTTAAACTTAACCCTACCCCAAGATAGTTTTCTTAATGCTTTCAATTTTATGCTTTATGCTACTGAACTTGAAAGGTCATTCAGTCTGATTCAGAGTATAATTCATACCATATATTGCAATAGTACTGCCCACGGAATATGCAATGTCATCTTCACTGTCAATTTCATAAAATGCGATAGTATCAGTCAATAGCATTCCTGTGCAACATCTTCAGGGCAGAATGGTTCAAACAGCTCAGGTTGCCTATCGGTCGTCCATCCATGAAATGCTACATCGGGAGTGGTTGATTTGACAATGGTTGTAAGTCTCCACTGTTTTGCTATCATGTTGGCTCATTTTGACTGTAGATTTAAAGATTCCTCACATATAAGAAATATCAAGTACCTTCTGTTGATTCTCGAACTTCTGCTGGAACATTATCCACCTAGCTTGATTCATTTTTATCGAACTTTGATCATATAAGGCACATGCTAACTCCTCGAGTGTAGTAATCGTGTCACTGCCCAAAAACCAATTCATTCCTGAATAAGCCATGACTTCCATATATTTTAATTGTATTTCCAGCAACTTCCAGAAGAGTTTTTTTCCTTTTTGGAAGGTAATCATTACCCGTGAAGGAATGGAACTCAATAAGTGCATTCTTCTGCATGTATATTTGACATCTCAATATCACTGACTTGAATCATCTGGCTATTAGCATCGAATTTGATCAACTATTGTCAGGGGGTTTAACGTTTCCTCCATTGTGCATAAACGCCATCAAGATGGCGAACTCTCTGACATACCTCTCTATCGATTAATATGTCCTTGAGTTATTGTGGAAAGCGATAGCCACCCAGGTTACACAAGTACAAACAACCCACTAACATACAGTCACTCCATATATACACATAAACACCACACAAATGACAAGTTAGTCACTCACTCTATGCACATATACCTGACCCATGATAATATAGTCACTGCCTGTATACGGTACCTATACACCACTTTCATGATCATAAGTCAATCCTTGTATACATATTCATCTCACCGTTGGTCATACGGTCACTCCCCGTATACTTATTCGCCACACCTATGACCAAACAGCTATTCAAGATATACATATACACCCCATCCATGACCATAGATTCACTCCATGTATAAATATGAATCTCGTCAATGGCCATATAGCCACTCGCTTTATACACGTACCCCTCACCCATGACCATATACATGTATAGCCACACTTGTGTATACCTGTACACCCAAAAATGCCATACAGCCATGAGTAACCATGCAGGAACACCAGGTGATGATCATTCGTGATCATACAGTCAATCATTGTATACCTATTCACCTCAACATTGGTAATGCGTCACTCCCTGTATACATGTTCACCAAACCCATGGCATAATACCCACGCAAGATATACATATATTCCCCAAACATGACTATATAATCACTCCAGTTAAACATATGCACCTCACTAATGGTGATATAGCCACTCACTTTATACACATACCTCTCCATAACCAAACAGCCACACTTGTGTATACCCGTACACACTACACATGACCATACAGCCATGCAGGCACACCTGTTATACTCCTACACCTGACCCATGACCATATAGTCACACCCTGTTTACCTATTCACCACATTCATGACCATACAGTCACTCCCTGTGTACATGTTCACCTCACCATTGGCCATTCAGTCACTCCCTGAAAACATATTCACCTCACTATTGGCCATACAGTCACTCACTGTATACCTTTTTGCCACATCAATAGTCATATAGCCACTCGTTATATACATATACACATGATCATCCACACGCTCATTAATGACCATCCAGCATCCAGGTACACATACACATAATGACTACTGTCATTCCATGCACACCTATACGCATTACACATATGCACATATATTGGTCCATTCACCCCACCCATGTCCATATATGACCACACAGTCACTCCATATATACACAAACACGCCTATGACCATGTAGCTACTCTAGTTATTTACATACAGTAATGCTCTAAATAATCGACTCCTTAACCACAGCAGAATTATGGGTAATTTTTCAGGATTTAGTCGGAAATATGGCCTGTTGCCATTCATCGGGGGGAGAGCTTTCCATTGAATGGCAACAAGCCATATTTCCCGACTAAATCCTGAAAAGTTACCCATAATTCTGCTATGGTTAAGGAGTCGACTACTTAGGGCTTTACTGTAAACCACAGCAATGCCCATACAGCCACATTGGGTACACCTGTACTGGGTACGCATAACCATATAACCATAGTCACTCCCTGTATACCTATTCACCTCACAGATTACCATACACTCACCCCTTGTATACCCATACATCTCACCATGGCCACCCCATTCAAGAACATATAGTCACTCCCTGTATACATATTCACCTCACAGATGACCATACACTCACCCCTTGTATACCCATACATCTCACCATGGCCACCCCATTCAAGAACATATAGTTAAACATGTATTCCTATTCACATCATTCATGACCATACAATAACTCCCTTTATACATACTCGCCTCATCTATGACCATACGGTAACTATCTGGTTGCCATCTTGACCTGCACTCTGTATCAAGTTGATCAATTATTATCCTAATAGGCCAGAATAGCCACAGATTATGATTCATTTCAGTTCCGTTTCAAAGTTCTGCCGATTTATTAAAAACAAATATAGCCAGCATCCCAAAAGAGGTTCTCGGCAAAATTCTATAAGGCAACTTGAAAATTAATTTGTTATACCCAATAAGGAAATGCGACAACCGGAATAGGACATTTAGTTGTCAGTTGATTAGTTAACATATATAATAATCAAGTGAGTCACAATTTGCTACATTTTCGGAACAGCAGAGAATAATGTTCGTGATATATGCCATTTTGGAAGCCATTTTGAGTAATTTGGTTTATGAACACATTATTGTAACACATTTAAGGTAGATCAAAACAATAAACACCTTTCATACCAAAGATAGTTACATTTTACTTGAATTTTTTTCCCCGATATTTGTGTCAAGTTTGTGAGAGAAACATCCAATATTTCTGGTAATGTCAGTGGTGACAAATTAAGTAAAAATTAACCAAGGTGCATCAGACATGTTAGTGTTCAATGTATCGAAGGCAGAATAGCAACTTGTATACATCAACCACAACTTGTAAGCGGTTGCGGGGCACTGGGGCAATATCTACCATTTTCCATATTTTGGCAGCCAAATATACAGAAGAATGGAGTTATTGGGTTCCATTTCTTCACAGGTAATAATTACCTTTCATCGTTTTTCCGAAAAGGAAAAAAACTCTTCTGGAAGTTGCTGGAAAGATGATCAAAATATATGGAACTCATGGCTTATTTAGGAACGAATTGGGTTTTGGACAGTAACACGCTTAATACAATCGAGAAGTTAACATGTGCCTTATACATATATGGTCAACGTTCGAGAAAGGTTAATTATTAAGCTAGGTGGGTAATGTTCCGGCAGAAGTTTGAAAATCAGCAGCAGGTAGTTGATCTTTCTGCACTTCCATCATGTAAGGAATCTTTAATTTTACACTCAAAACGAGCCCACATGGTACATGATTATAGAATTTCATGTCTGGTATTGGGGATGAATTTATGATTATTGTGCTGCATGTTTTGCAAGTGCATCCATAAAACTGACAGTCATGGGAATTTCTCAGAAATATTTCACTTAAAAATAATGAAATGTTTTGCTAATTTACCCCAAAAAATCAAATATTTAAATAAAATAGACTCTCCCATAACATAAACCCCCTTCTACATTCTAATTCCCTGATATATGATAATACTCTGAATTGGTTAACAAAACGGAACCAAAAAAGTTTTTGAAAATATCTCGGCTTGTTGGATATCAATCGTTGCGATGTTGATAACAATGGATTAGGTATATAATGCTGAAAATTTTGATGCACCACTGAGAGCTTTATACCAAAAATGAAAATTTTATAGAAAATCTTCTGGAAAACTTTTTTGAAAAAGCACTGCAATTTGTGCATTTGTTTGCCATTTTCGTGAATTTTTCACAAAAAATGTTGGAGAATATCATTTATTGCACATTATTAATGTTAATCAACCCATATAGAATAAATATCTGATATTCAAGTATATTTTATTCGACATTTGTCTTGTTTTATTGGTTTTCCTGATTATACTGAAATTTGCATGTCAAAAACACCAAAAAGGTCAAAAAAATATATTTTCCACCTGCTCCGCCCTGGATACCTCAGTGTTTTGGAACCGCCATGGGGCAAGGATAATTGGAGATAGCGTCAAAATTTCTACACTTTCGGGTGATACTACCCTCATCTGGGGCCGGTCTATATATAGGGAAATTCTCTGACGTCATCGTCTGCTGGTGGTCAAATGAGATGATGCGCGCTCAATCCTTCAGTAACTAGTCAGATGCTATCATTCCTTCGCATCGAGCTGTCGAACAACCTTCTACCGCTAATTACGTCACATGGTGGTGTGTCTAGTTTCGGTGATTTTGATATTGTGTGGTGGACTGGACGAATGTATTCTTGGAGATTTTTTTTTGTACCTTACTCAATCGTACCAATAGAATCACGTATATGCTGAAATTGTAAAGTTAACGGCACCGGTGTATAATATGTTTTTGAAAATATGATAAATCGTATCCATAGGGTCAGGACAGGCTGAAATTGTAAACTTCAAGTCACCGGTGTAATAATATGTTGTTGAAAATATCAATAATCTGATAGCCTGAAAATAATATATCACCCATTGGGAGCCCCTTGTGTATTCTTGGATATTTTTATTTGTACCTTACTCAATCGTACCGATAGAATCACGTAGATGCTTAAATTGTAAAGTTAACGTCACCGGTGTATAATATGTTTTTGAAAATGTGATAGAGTCAGGACAGGCTGAAATTGTAAACTTAAAGTCACTTGTTGTTGAAAATATAAATAATTTGATAGACTGAAAATAATGTGTAACCCATTTGGGAACCCCTGGTGTGGTGAAGTGAATTGTGGGTAGTTTCATTGTGATTCTCCGTCATCTTTATTTTCTGGAATTATCACCAAGATTTCTCCACTCGATTCTCTTTAAATGCACCCGAATCGGTCAAATTATTTTGATAATTCTATCTAAATACATCTTAGCTACTATTCGGATGTGCTGTCCCGGTCGAAAAGGGTTTAGTTTGACCAAAATGGCAATTGACAAAAGCCTGTTTACAAAATGCGTCTATGCGTCTACTCGATGACCGGTCCACGCTGTAGTGTAAATTTATTATAAAAAATTTTTTAAATTTCTTCCATCTAAAACATAATTACGCGCTGAACTCTGTCATTTTAAGAATATATAAGTATTACACACATACACACCAAATTTCAGCTCAAAATTTTGAAAAATGACATAAATCGATTTTAATGGGAAATCCTGTGTTAAATTTTATCATCGAAAAAAAATCATTTCTTCGATCTAAAAATGAATTACGTGCTGTACCCTGTCATTTTAGGAATATATAAGTATCCCACGCACACACACCAAGTGTGAGCTAAAAAAATTGAAAAATAAGAGATTTATCGACATAAATCGATTTGTATATGGCAGATGTCAATTGCCTTGTTAAATAAATTTTAGGGCCCTGCAAATGTTTTCTGAGCTGTTCCATATTGGACACTAGAGTCCATATTTGACCGTTATATCTGATAATTGTGCGACAGTACAGTCGCGTTACTTTATACGTCAACATTGGTCATTATCACCCGACAAATTTATTTCGGCCTATCGTATCAACCCCTATTTTCTCCCGCGTAGCCTGACTAAGTGTCAACATTGGTCTTTATATCGCTCCACTAATTTGTATCGTTTCATCGGTATGAATTCCATATCCAATTATCCACATATAACCAACCCAACCTCTAATCCCGGTCCAATTTATTTAATTTTTTCATCGCTATATTCACGTTACTTAATATTTTATCGCGTGATACTTGTACTTATATGTCTATGGTATTACTATAGTATACCGTATACGTATATCAATTGCTATTCCTTTCTATATAATCCTGGTGCCATCTATAGAGATAGAGATCATTTCATACCCCCCCCCCATTTTATGTCATTGCTGCTTTAGTACAGTCGCGATACATTACATGGCAACATCGCTCCACTAATTTATGTCAGTTCATCGGTACGAACCCCTTTTTCTCCGAGTCCATATAACGTACCAACCCAACATCTTATAGAAGACTATTCTGGCACTATATAGAGATGACTAAGATTCTGACACCCCCTATTGTATAGCCTTGTTGCAATGTTCAGTAGAGTTGAGATGCATAATATGTCAACAACATTGGTCATTATCGCTCTATAAATTTATATCGGTTCAACCCTTAGTTCCCTGTATCGCCCACCCCTCCCTGCATTTATTTTTTCATTTGTATTATAGTCTCGTTACGTACACATTTTATCTCTTGTAACTTTTGCTTCAATGCGTCGAGTTCCGCTGCAGAGAATACAAAACTGACAACATTTTGAAATGTAAGCAGGCTTCAAACTTATCTTATCCAAGAAAAACTCTGGTTACATGAGAAATTTGTGTATAAGGTGTACGCGCATTTGTTGCGTTAAAAACCAAAGGTCCCAAGTCAAGGTCCAAATCCCCAACACACTGTTGTGAGGTTTAACTCCATCTACATACAGTAATGTCCAAAGTAATTGGTCACTTAACCACAGCAAAATTATGGGTATTTTTTCATGATTTTAAATCCTGAAAAATTACCCATAATTATGCTGTGGTTAAGTGGTCAATTACTTTGGGCATTACTGTAACCAATATAAGGATTTGAGGTTTAATGATAACTCAATCCTCATACAGTAATGTTCAAAGTAATTGACCACTTAACCAGAGCAGAATTATTTGTAATTTTTCAGGATTTTAATCCTGAAAAATTACCAATAAGTCTGATGTGGTTAAGTGGTCAATTACTTCGGACATTACTGTAACCAATATAAGGATGTGAGGTTTAATGAGAACTCCATCCACATAACTAATAAATATGTGTGAAAATTAAAACAAAACAAAATAAATTCCATGATGGCGTCCAATATGGACTGCCTAATTCTGCTCCAAAACATGTATATTGAATATATGGATGTTTATTGGGGGAAACCGATTATTTCAATGATATTTTCATTAACTGGGATCCAAAACCCGACTTACGGGAGCGTGCTTCGCGCGCGACTGTATCTTAAGCATATGTGCATATTTAATAAGCCAACAATTGGAATCCCAACAGAGAAGATTGGCGTGGGTCACTTGTGCGATCTGTCCATCGAAAACTATTTAGACATCTCAAGACACGTAAGACCCAATAACTTAATATACAGAATAGATACATCTATTGCCTGAGTGACTAATATTTATATGTGTTACAATGAGGTCAAATAGTTGCGAAGCCAGCACCACAATTCTTTCCCTCCATAGTAAATCTTAAAACAACTTCTAAAGAATTATTAATTTACTTTATATTTGGTATGGAGCGTCCTTGGTTTACTGGAGTTCAGATTTGTTAACATCACGTCACCAAGTTAATTACTTGCGAAGCCACAGCCATAACTATTTCCCTCCATAGTAATTATCAAAACAACTTCTTAAGAACAATTGACCAGGTCAGTCGCGCAATTATTGGAAGAGCCACGGTCAATCATTTTTTTTAAACCAAATGTTACATTTAAATTATTGCTTTATTTAACAAAAAACCAAAATTAAATGAGAAAATTAACTTTTACTACTTGCTAAATTTTATCTTTTAATTATTTCATTTAAATTTTAGTATTTACAGTATACTAAGTCCAAGTCTTTATAATCTGTTGAGTGACCCCACAGTCGTTTACTTGCTTCGTTAGTAATAATTTGAAGGATTACTTGTTTAAACGCAATTGTTATCAAAATATTTTATGTATTTTTTATAATTTCTATTTATATGTAATACTATAATCTTGGTGGCGTTACCATTTCTGACTATGGTTTTCTTGTTTTATTTGCGGTAGATTTTAAGTTGTGTTATTCGAAATGACACATTTCGAAACAACGTGTGATTTTCTCCGCGGAACACGTGGAGCCACAGAAGATGGCGGACCCCACAAAATCTTGCGATTCGCAAAGCATCCAGTAAGCTAACGTTACACAAGATAACTATTCAATGCAAAACCCTGTCGCTGGGCCTTCGGGTTCCAGTTCACTGGACACGGGGGGTTATCGCAAAGGGACAGCTTCAAGTTCCAACGCAAACCCGAGTTCCGTGACAGGAGCATCGGTGAATGAAAATGCAACAAAAAATGCTCAAAACAAATCAAGCAGACTGCCAATTATGAATCACTCTGCAACTGAGTGACCAGCGTTTTCACAAAAATGCTCAACAATTCGAATGTCATGACTACAATGATATTGACTATTATAACGACACAGAGTCCCATTACTACGATTAGTATATGATGAATATGATGACTACGGTAACGATTCTGTCTCAGTCTCAGCTGTTCAGCTTCAGAAGATTCTGAACCAGGGCCATCCAAATGAATGAGACATGACACTGACTCAAACGGTTCAGTGTTCAAATCAGCGCTCATCAAATTTTCATCAACTGAACAATGGAAAGGCGGTTAACGAAAACCTTGACGAATTTATAAAAGTGGTGTTTCGTCAAGGTCTCCCAGAGGACAAAGTCGCAGACCCGAAAAAGATATTAGTGCAAACATATTTATTCCAATGATAATAACATATATACATTTGACAAAAGTTTTGACAATAAAATAGAATAGTATAGATGATCGATTGATTGGGAAGGGGATTAAACAAAAAGGGCTTTTGTTAAGTTTGTATTTGTTAACATGTTAATGTGAAAGGGGCGGGTGTAAAAAGTTGTAAAAACTTCTGCCCCGATCCCTCTTGTAATATTATATAATAATAAAATATGTTTAAACAAAAGAAAGCTACATCAGGACCGTGGGGAATGGTTCATCATTGCTCCAGTTTGGCCAACCCAAGTGTGGTATGTGAGTCTTCTGGAAATGTGCACGGATTTCCCGCGGATGATTCCACGGACGTCAGTGACTCTGAGCCTCCCGATACAATGCACCCGCTGTTCAAACATTGAACATCGTGGCATGTTTGATCTCCGGCAAACACTTAAAATTAGACAAATTTCTGAACAGTCTATATCATGTCCTCTTGTAGACACTCCACAAAGAACCAGTATGCAATCTACTTCAAAAAGTGCAACTTTTGTAATAAGATAAATGTCATTAGTAATGAGGCGTCTTTAGCGCCATCGCTGGATTTGCTGAGTGAACTTTTTCACGGCGAGCACAGTTACAGTTCTATAGACACTGCTTGTAGTTCATTATCCGCTTTAGGACTAGTGTTCGATTGACTTCGGGCCTCACTCGTTGGTCATACGTCACTTAAACGGTGTGTTTAATCGCCGTCCATCTACTGCTAAATACACATCAACGTGGGACGTTTCTACCGTTCTGACATACCTTGAGGAACTGTCACCTGTAAATACCCTATCTCTTAAAGATAATCGATCAGACGGTCCCCATATCATCAAGATGCAACAACAACATTTCTTCAAAATACGCTTTAGTTATCAGAATCGATTTATTGCAACGAAATAATGTAACCGCTGTCAACGATGGTATCAAATTTCCCAAAACTTGTTTTTTATCAACATTTTGTTCAACAAAATATGGCCGTATTATCACTTAAGTATCACGAAATTTGGCCGTATTACCACTTGATTTTAGAGTTATCAATCTTCATCCGCAATTTTGTCCGAGACCTTCCTTTTGACCACGTGTTTCTGGGCCACATTACTACACATCTCGAGAAATAACAAACTTCAAAAATCGATATCTGATCACTCTGAGCTTCGATAGGTGGGTTCCTCAACTCGAATCAAATATTGTTTACCCCCGAAGCCAAAGAAATAGTAACAGGAGCGTCTGATCGGATTGAGTACCTTTAAGCAACTTCGACACAAGCTTACAATGTTATTGGCGTTGACATTGGCCGGGTGCGAATCGATTCCTCTATTCATTATTGATGGTATGGAGAAGAATTCCCAATCATTTGTTTTACGTTACTCAGACATTTTGAAACAGATTCGACCCGGAGGTAGAAACCCTGTAGCCGTGTGTCGTATTTATTCTCCAGATAGGAGATTTTGTGTGTTTTCAGTTTTAGCGGAATATTTGGGCAGAACAAAATATCTGAGGAGATGTACACAGAATTTACATAGTCGCTCGAGCCACAATTAGCCCATGACTAAAGGCTGTTCTGGTAGCAAACAATTCTCACCTCACAACATCCGCAGTGCGGAAACTTCTAAAGCGTTTGCAAACTCAGTCTCCATTGACGACATTATGCAGGTACATGTAGCTGGCTTGTCAACTGAATCGACGCCAAACACTACCACAAACCAATAGTAGCCAACACACAGTTTGCACATGTCGTTCCCAGCCAGTATGTAAGTATAGAGTTATGCTGCATCTACATACATTTACATACATCTACATGTTATCAACTGTTCCTTGCCAGTTGTTTGCCATAGGTCTCCGAACACATATTTTGGCTTTGAAATCCCATTTGACCCCTAGCAGATAGTGACGTCAGAGAATTTACCAATTAAACGAGTCTTACCAAAGTCGATGTTTGATTGGGATTCTCTAGAGTCACCATCTTGCTGGAGGGGTCAATTGCCCACCCTGGTCAGTATTCCCACCCTATCGAGGTGTCTGCAATTTGTGTCCTGTCACACTTTAAAGATCTGATGAGTTACTGAAAGATTGCGCTCGCATCATCTCATTTGACCGTCCAGTCAGATACATGTACTCTACACTAAACTAAATAACAAATAAACACACGTATGAGCAGATAGCCAGTTAATTTATTCGCAGAATAAGACACCAGATGGGCACACCAAAAAGCATGTACAACATTCATTACAAATTAATGTGTATGAGCATCTCAGTTCAATAGTATATTCACATATTGTAATTCCGATAATTATTGCGCCATCTATGGTGTTTTCTGCGTTCGTGTTTTCGCTTGTCAATGGGGGTATGGGCGAATGAGTGAAATATGAATAAAATATACTTGAATATTTTCGTTTCCGAACGATATGATTAAAGGGGTACTGTACACAGGGATAGACAATTTTTTTTATTTTCTCCCATTGAAATAACTTTCAAGTAAGATTGTGTTCGTGTTATATGAGTTTCGTGTAAACCTAATTTAGCGAAGAAAATATTGATCTTGGAAACAAAAATATTACGATTTCAAACTACGCGCCATGTTTTTGACCTTCACCGGAGAAGACTCATGTCGCAGGAAGAACCGGAAGTTCATTGTTCACAGCTTCAATTCATGCATCCAATCTCTTCCATCGAACAATCTCACTCCGTATACAATTATTGACGCTTCAGGACTCTTGTTTCTTTCTCCTTTTTCCGATTCGGTTATAGCGGGCCTTTCTTTTGCAGGTAACATGTTATGTGTGCGACTCAATAATGTTCGCGAACGGCCGTCGATAAAAGACACGCAACAGATACTATTTCAAGAACGGTAACTCGTACTGGCATAATTCTCCATTTTATGACTTAAGCCATAAATGAATTTATATTAAATAATTCAATTTTACTCTTGTGATAGCCTGTTAACCGGAACGTTTTCAGTAGACATCGTCGACTCAAATTAGTTATTTTTAAATATAATATTGATATTAGATCGTTATTGTCACCGGGAATTTATTGAAATTGGGGTACAGTACCCCTTTAAGGTAATAAACACTGATGACACCATATTTTTATTTTTAACTAACCCTCGTCATGCGACCATATCTTAACTTTAATTAACCCGTGTTACCATATTTTAATTGACATTCATTGGACCATATTTGTATATACTCCCGTGGGAACATTTTCTAATTAACCCTGCTCAGTTATGGGACTTTATTTTTAATTAACAATAATGGTACCATTTTAATTAACCATTGTGGGATTATATTTTTATTAACACTCATTGCACCATTTTTAATTAACCCTCATGTGACCATACTTTAATTTACCCTCATGTGACCATATTTTAATTAACCCTCTCTGGGTGTGACCATATTTCAATTAACCCTCATGGGACCATACATGTATGTTATTCCCATGAGTATATTCATGTATATTGGCAAGTATACCGGGCCCTTTCGTGGGAGGTGATGACTAAATGTGATTAAAACGTACGGGGGGGGGGGGGGGGGGGGGGGTAATTGCATACTACTTATGGATGGACTAAATGTGATCAGAAACGTACTCGGTATTTGCGGACTTGAACCATGTAACGAAGATCGACAATTTGGCACCATTATTATCCTGCATGCAATTTGATGCACTTTTCAGACCTCTATTTCAATAGAAATTAGAACAGGTATTTGTGTACCCGGATGGGCTAAGTGTGATTAGAAACGTACTCGGTATTTGCGTATTTGAACCATGCAATTCTGATTGGAGCTATACTGACGTGGAATCTCGGGGTTGGCAAATGAAAACTCTACGAAAGGTCATCAGACCCACTATTTTATATGTGCATGGGTATGTAGTTTACGCCAGACTGTCATTAACTGTATCATATCGTAAGTGTTTTTGATATAATTGCAGACATCGTACGGGCTCTTCGTGACCAATCTAAAGATCGACTCACGTGACTCGGCTGGTGGAAATGGTCACATGACTTGGCCGCGTGGAGGTGGTCACGTGGGTGAATGGAAGTGATACATCTCTACAGAGTAACTAGTGGAAAGCTATTATCGAGGACTTATTGTGAAATTCTCAGACCGAGATTCTGATTGGATTGTTTTGAAGAGGTGTGGCCCGAGGGGGTGGGAGTCAGAGGGCGTTTCATCCTTATACTGAGTGACAGTCTAATTGAGCCGCCGGAAATCGCCAAAACTTATTAAAATGTCGTATATCACAACTTCGTATTTTTTACTTCTAATATGTCGTATAAAATCATGTTTTGTGTTTCTCACCACCAGCATAGATATGAATATCAAAGTTTATTTTTTATAACAATTGTGATATATAGAGAATACCTGCAGTTTGTATTTGAATACCTGAAATATCTCATTCGAGTCTGGAAAGAAATATTGAATTTTCACGAGCGGCTACAAGTCACGAGTGAAAATTCGAGATTTCTTTCCTGACATGAATGAGATGAAGATGTCTTGTGTTATCCATCTCAGGTCGTACAAAGATCGAGAGACACACCAGTAAATACATCGGAACAAGATGTTAAACGCGCTCGAAAAGCCTGAAGATGCAAACAATTGCTGAAAGCGCTAGCTTAAGAACACATTCTCAGTTTGGTTCTCGGGTGGATTCTCGGACCATGTTTAATTTCTTCAATCAATATATCTAACTGCACGCATGTTCCCTTTCTTTTTATTCATGTAGGCCTATATCATATGCGTGCATGACAAGCATGGGAGAGACATACGCAAGATAGATTCTAATGGAGATAGAAAAGCTGTTCACCATAAGTTCGTTATTGATTTCCGAAATACTGAACGCACCAAGTTTAGCCATAACAACGGAAACGGAAGTGACGTAACAATGGACTGACAGTAATCTTCAAACAAGGAACATGTCTTGTGTTATCCATCTCAGGTCGTACAAAGATCGAGAGAAACACCAGTAAATACATCGGAACAAGATGTTAAACGCGGTCGAAATGTAATCGCGCTAATGTGAAGCCTGAAGATGCAAACAATTGCTGAAAGCGCTAGCTTAAGAACACATTCTCAGTTTGGTTCTCGGATGGATTCTCGGACCATGTTTAATTTCTTCAATATAACATGGCTACTGTCCTATATCTCCTATATATATATATATATATATATATATATATATATATATATATATGAATGAGATGTTTCAGGTATTCACATAAAAACAATAGGTATTCTCTATATATCACAATTGTTATAAAAATAAACTTTGATATTCATATCTCTGCTGGTGGTGAGAAATACAAAAATGATTTTATACGACATATTAGAGGTAAAAAATACGAAGTCGTGCGATACGACATACGTGTATTCTATGAACGATACCAACAATATGTTAATTATAATGAAAATGAATAAATGGCTGGAGTCATAAATTCATTTTCATTATAATTACCATGTTGTGTGCATTGCTCGTAGAGAACATGAGTGTATTTTGCACTAACCCATTGCTCAAATTCATTCATTTGTCGCATATATTCTGTTGAGGATAAAAGGAGATGGTCCCTTAAATGGCCGGATTTGGTGTACAGTACCCATTTAATTTAATTTGTAATTAATAAATTATTAACTCTACCTAATGAAAGAGCACACGTGTCTGTGTTTATAAACAGGAAGAGCTGTGACTGAATCATAGAATTATCGATTGATCACGTACCGTCATAAATTCGTCGCTTTTGATTGGCTATTGGGCAGTGTGCACGCAATGATCACTCGATCGACCTTGCCAGCTTGTGCTATTTTAAATCCCTGTGGTGAAATAACGGAACCTGCTATGAAATAACAAAACACGATTTCACTGTATATAGCTCCGAAGACATAGATACGACGATCTACATTTCATTAATTTTTCCCCGCTATTTTATGGGTAAGCATATACACGATGGGGGTCACGTGGTTTCGAGGTTGGTGAGTACCACACATTCAAATTTGCAAGCGCACAAAAACATAATATACGAGGAACAGACACAAAACTTAGCAGTTTGACTGTTACGAGCATATGCTAGTTTATATTTGAAACAAGTTGATACCTTATTTGTTCGGACTTACTTAGTGGTTTTCTATAACATTCTGACCAAAGTTGCCAGTCGGGGGTGCGTGGAATACACCAGTCCATACATCTTGGAGAATCCTTCGACTGACAACTTTGGTCAGAATGTTAGAGCAAACAAATATGAATTTGGACATAAATGAGGTATCGGCTTGTTTGAAAAATAGTATAGCATCTGCTCGTAGCTGTCAAAATAATATGTAATATGTCATATCTTAGTTTATTACCTTTTTTTCCTCGCGTCTGATCGCGTTTTAGATCGACTCGGCCATTTTGAATGCATGATACTCATTAACTAGAAACCACGTGATTGCACACCGTAATTATCACGCAAAGGTATTGGTAGATACCAATGCTATTTTTAGAAGCTCACCGATGTTAGTATCTGGAGTTTGCCAACGTTTGTAGACGTGTGGCACTTCCGTTATAGTGTCTCATGTCGTGACGCGACGTAATCGCCGGTCAAGTTTAGAATGGTTTTTTTTTTTTATAATTTATTAATCTTTTTGGTACAATTTGCTGAAACTTAACCTATTTCCATACATCAATGTATACATACATAGATATCTGAAATAAAACAAACAGATACTTACATAATAAGTTTTCCTATCAATTTAAATTGCCCAACTGTTTTTGGGTAGTTAGTACACAATGTCAATCGCTTTAAAGTCATTAGCTTCACTCCCGGTGGGTATATATTTCATGTCAGACAGAACTGTATCCGATATACCATAAGAAAGGTCATACAAAACTAGAAATAAAAACCCAAGGTTGCATATTATTGATGCGGTATTCGCCCCGTATTAAATTGTTGAAAACTGCGGTCAGAGTAAGAAATCTTCTCAGATATAACCACATTTTCGGCGCGAATCATCGCGTGGAGGTCATGAAATTATACTCGGAAGAAATCGGAACCGCCCGAAAAACGACGATCGGCTGGCACGCACGGTTGACAGAACAGCCAAAACAATAGCCGGCATGTCGATAACCGAAAGTAGATTCAACAAAACACAAACTAGATAATGTGATTATGTCTTGATTTTTGCATCGATATCTCATGTTTTCTAATTGAAATATCGAGAATTAATTGGAAACTAACAAAGTGTACACACTGTGTATATGTTGTATATGGATTGTTTGCAATATAGGCGTGAATGGGTATTCACAGCATGCAAAATACGATTGGTATACCTCCGAACTGATCCAGGTCGTCATGCTTCTCATCGATTGAACATAAACAAATCGGGGAATTCCTGCCTATCAAACGTCAACACATTTGGTCGAATTTGAGATGAAGTTATCTGCAATGGCATTATTGACTTCTGTAAATGGAAATTATTAGCAATATTTCAAATGCAGAGAGTGCATGAACCACCGATCGATCTATAAATTATAATAGCCCAATCGGGCTGAACTAGATCGATTGGTCTTCCTGGCATAGTGGTTGCTGCTGTAAGAGAGGGAACTCTAAATTTCTTAAATATTAAAAATATTACCAGTAAAAAATTATACCATTGTCTTTGATTAGTTTCAAAATAAATGAGAATTTTTTATTAATTGGTAGAAACAGCTGGTCGAAAGAACAATTTAGAGTACTCCCCTTATCCCTGATTCACTTTATAGTAGCTAATTACACTTAAGCATAAATTATTTACGCTTAAGCATAATTAACTTACGATAAGCGTAATACATTTGAATTACGATTAAGTGTAATTGGGTTCATCAGCTATTTCACCTCTATGGGAGGAAGCCAAATTAACATTTAATAAATAATTGAGCTAAACCGATGTTTGATTGATGTCTTATTGCCAGAGTAAATTTGAGTTTAGAGGAAATCGCATGGGAGACAGCCTTTTCAAATATATTATTTATTAGTGTAAATCAATTGCGCTCAAGCGCAAAAAATATGTGTCTAATAATATATTTGCGCTTTAGCATAAAATTGCCATAAATGTGATCTATTATATGGGAGGCCCTTTTCACATTTATTATTTATTTACGCTTAAGCGCAAATAACCTCTATCATATTTTCGCTTAAGCGCAAATCATTTGCACTTAAGCGCAAATAAAAATCAATATGCATTGATCCCCCCTGAATTAATTTTACATGGCACAGGCCTAAACACATCACTAAAGTTGATATAGCCCCACCATATGAGGGAAACAATCCCCCAGAAACCCCAAGATCTGTTTTATGACCATGGAAATGATATAGATCTGTGTAGGATATGTCTCTTTTATAAAATATACTATATCTCTGGGATGGAGACACAAATTCTTGGGGACAGGGATTCTGATATTATGAAAATAGGGGTTTTTCCCCTACTTCAAGTCAATGAGTACACCATATGAGGGAAGCAAACCCCAGTAACCCCTAATTCCATATTTATGGCCACGGAAATGGTATATATCTGTGCAGGAGATAATAAAATATACATGAGCTCTGGGAGTGAGGCACCAAATCTTGGGACACCAGCGACAGAGATGCTGATATGCATATGGAAATATGTTTTTTCTTCAACTGTATGGGGCTATTACTATGGGCCCATGATAATATAATATGAGATGGACTCAATCATTCACATCAGAGGGATGTAAGGGAGTGTTAGGTAATTGCGCTTAAGCGCAAATAAATTGATAGAGACATATTTGTGCTTAAGCGCAAATGATTTACACTTAAGCACACATATTTGCGCTTAAGCGCAAATAAATAATAAATGCGAAAAGGTCCTCCCATACTATTTCCGCTAAAGCGCATATGATTTGTATTTAAGTATAAATGATTTGCTCTTAAGTGCAAATGATTTACACTTAAGCGTAAATGATTTGCGATTAAGCAGAATCAGAATAAATGTGAATACGGCTTCTCGTATAATCGCTTAAGCATAATTCATTTACGATTAAGTGTAATTAATCTATCAATGAAAATGAATGACCAGTGAGCTTAAGCGTAAATCAATAACGCTTAAGCACACTTAAATCAATTACGCTTAAGCACACTAGTCATAATTATATTACTCATAGGAGTAATGCTTTATCTACATCATACGGTTAAGCGTAAGTGAAATACGCTTTATATGTGTGCATTACACCTGAGTGTAATACATTACGCTTAATCGTAATTCACTTACACTAGAGTGTAATTAGCTAATACATGTGAAAAAGGCCTTCCATTATATTTATCATCCATCAGAATGAATAGGGCTTACTAAAGCTTGACAACATAATTTGCCATTAAAAATATTTCATGGCCAATGAGCTATAGCAAATGTTCTGTACTGTCATATTGAATACCAATTATTGTACTATTGTACAGGTATAATGTAATTAAACAGTTTTGAGTAAGACAACTCTTTCTGCACGGTACTGTGCTTGCGGCCAGATTGGTGTAAAAATTCGGTCAATGCGCTTACAATTTTCTATAAATAGTAACATTTTGGAATTATTACCTCTCGATCACTGTTCGATTATAATCTTTGCCACTAACTCGGCCAATGTTCTTCCGTTTGTGATTTCACGCAACAATTCACTTTCTATTCCTTCCCTGTCGAATTGACTACCGATTGCGATGTCAATTTGGTTTTCGCTTTAATATTCTGATGTGACGCTATTCCAGCGAACTGTCATCCTCCCTAGAAGCCATTTCTGAGAACGAAACCCGATTCAATCCCAATCGAGTCGGAAGTGCTCGGGCATTTCCGTGACTGCACAAGACAACGCATCGGTTTGTTTTTTCGTGTTATTATGGCGAGATTAATCGGGACGATTGATGAAATATAAATAGTTAGCCGAATGGCCGTATAATGTGTACAAACTGACTTCAGGATGGGGGATTTCGTGTATCTGAGTTATTTTATTCACTCTTCCCACAGAATGACGCAGGGAACTCAATTGTGAGGTTCAATTTACGTTTCACATCACTTTAATTATATAGGTTAGGAAAACGAGGAATACCCACTACGACATGAGACATCATGTTGCTATGTTCAAGCAAATTATGACGTAGGATTCCCAGATACCGGTTCTGGGTTTGGACATTGAGGCTACAGTTAAAAGTTAGAACGTGCGCATAGTTTGCTGACGTAGTTCCCTAATAGTAATCGTAATTTCTATCTGCGAGTTTTGCGAAATCTCTCTATAGTGACTGAAGTCGGAAGTTTGGTCACATTTTCATTAATTGTTCAGTCGTGTTGTCATGATGTTCAGTCATGTTAACATTCATTATGTTCAGTCATTATATTCAGTCATGTTCTCATTATGTTCAGTCATATTGTTCAGTCATTATATTCAGTCATGGTTCTCATTATGATCAGTCATGTTGACATTATGTTCAGTCATGTTCTCATTATGTTCAGTCATGTTGTCATTATGCCCAGTCATGTTTATAATTAATTGGCATTATATCAGTCATGTTGACATTATGTTCAGTTATGTTGACATTATGTTCAGCCATGTTGTCATTGTGTTCAGTCATGTTAACAGTCATTATGTTCAGTCATGTCATTATATTCAGTCATGTTGGCATTATGTTCACTCATGTTGTCATTAATTGAAATTCATGTTCAGTCATGTTGTTGTATATTATTCAAATCATTCAGCATTTTGTTATCTCATCGAATAAAATCAATTATCATCGAAGATTTAAAAATATCTCGATATTCTTGAACCCCAGTATGTAGACCAAGTCATCTCTGTCCACAACAGCTTGGTATATCGGTTGGGGTGATGCTGTTTTTGGACCGAGTCCCGCCCCGTTGCTCTTCTATAACGGAATATAATTCAAAAGACGCAATACATGTACACGAGTAGCCCGGGCATTCACGTAACCCCCCCCCCCCCCCAATGGGATTAATTATCTGACATGTCCGCAATTAATCTGTCTTCAAAATGATATATCATCTACAGTAATATAAAAAGGCCCAGTGATGATACGATCGTTTAATATATTGTTCACATGCATGGATTTACTGATGGCGCGACAAATCGAAATTGGTCGATCCATTTTTTTTTTTCCAAGGTAACCCCGTACAGGCACGTATAACCCGACAAAAATATTCCCCGTCCCGAGTTGACCATACATAACAAATTTCACGTCGATGTCACCGCTGACGACCGAGATATCGCCCAAGGTCATTTATTGGTACCCGTTTCAAGGTCAAGGTCACCTCAGGCGGACAAACTGACCCGACACAAATATTCCCCGTCCCGAGTTGACCATACATAACAAATTCTTCACACGACAGAGGCCTGTGATTTAAATATGTCAAAAGTTCGCATTTAAGTGAACGTCCAGACGACCACGATTCAATCGTAATGGAGGAATCGGGCCCGACGAGATCGTGGTCCGTGGATAGTTTGTTCACACGATTGCGATGTCGTCGTACATTATGATATCGTTGGTTGTTCCTAAAGCATGTGATTGACTACCCTACGATCATTTCCAGCAACGATTTTACGTACACACGACTGCGACTACGTCGCAAGTGGAGGCAGCCAAGGATACGCCACGATTTCGCATCTAAAATCAAACAGTGCTTCATATTATTTTCTGACTTGCGACACTGTTGTGAGCATGCGCAATCCAACTATCGGTTACTTCCTACGACGGAATCTTTCCACTTACGATTGAATCGTGGTCGTCTGAACGTTCACTAAAGTGTGATTTAAAGATGTTAAAAGTGGTGCCATTTGAGTCAGGGGTCCAATGAAGGGGAGAGGGACGCCAAAATTTATAAAACTGTTTTCAGCGCCGTTTCCACCAGATGGATACAAATTCTTCTCCACCAAACTTATACATAATCATCTCCATGATATAAGGAGTCTAATCGTGTGGTTAAAATACGTCAAATTGACGAAATTTGTTTAAGCGATTGGGGGGGGGGGGGGCACTATATTTGATACGAATTTGTTTGTCGCAAATTTCCACCAATTTTATATATATTCATCTTCATAATGAGTAGAGATGTCATAGTGGCGCCACTTGAGTCAGGGATATGGCGGGGAGGGACAACATATATAGAAATATGTTTAGCGCAAATTTCCACCAAATCCATACACATTACTCTTCAATGATACGAGGAATCAAAGTGTGTGGACCCGTGGAAGACGCCAACGTTTGTGTCACTTCATGTGGACCATCTATATGGCACCAAAGGGACGAACATGTGTAACTTATTGCGAACAAGATAATGGTGTGGGTTAATTTAAAAAAAAAAAAAGACGCTGTTCGTGTCAGGTGCAAAAAAAAGGGGATTTCCCCAAATAGATACAATATAATCTCCATGATATGGTGTTGTTCGGGTCAGGAGTGCACAGAGGGCACCAACATATATTTAAACGCCCATTTCCTCCAAATTGATGCATATACTTCCCCATGATACGCGGAATTTAATCGTGTGATTTAAATGGGGGTCGTTTGGGTGAGAGATGGAGAGGCACTACATTTGATGAGAATTTGTTTAGTTGCCAATTACACTGTCGGATACCCGTTTAGGTTCGGACATTCCAAGATGGCGGCGCCCACTAAAGCAGATAAACGGTAAGTGTATATATTGTCTCCAAGCAGCAATCAACGACATCTTTCGGTGATACAAATTGAACCAGTTATGTAGGATTTGTATGTCCAACACATACATAACACGCATTTCGCATGACAGGCATGTGAATTGTTGTATTTGGCGTGTCAAGTCGTCATAATTTTTCGAAATTTTATCGAGGCGGCGAAATGTCCGCTTTTTAGTATATTTTTGGCCCTGGGCTCATGCATCCGCAAATTTATGTATTGTTGTGGGTAGATTAGATCACACACATCTTCGGAATGCAAAACCGGCGATATTTTTATTGTCTAACTCCGAAAAACTACCTTCGGTTCGGTTCGGATTCGCAACATTTGCGATGATTTTGTTCAGGTTCAGACATAATTTTCGTTCAGGTTCGGACAAATTTGGTTGAGGTTCGGACAACTTTAGTTCAGGTTCGGACGCATCAGAACCTTACCTATAAATGACATGCCGAGGTGCAGTCGCGATCCTATTGTGCGTGTTATTAACGAACATGCATTGTTAATTTGTTATATCTAAATATGTCAGCTGAAATTGATTGTAATCTAGAATTGTAAGTATCCCTGTGTTCTTGTTCGACATAATTATGTTAACTAAACAGGAAACAATTATATCGTATTAACCTGCACAAAATGTCGTCGCTATATACAAGGGTAAAAACAATCTCTTACGCCCTTGTGAAACTGAAATTAGCCCACAAAAATTGAACGTCCGAAAGTACATCATGCAAAGCCAAGTTAATTTCTGGTGTGCTGGTTATCGTGTTATTCGTGCCTCATTTACTCAGGATGTCAGACTTATTTGTCATTATTTTTGTGAAATATATTGCCCCATTTTATATCCACTAACAGATATTTGTTTTAAAGTTAGCGAGGCCAGCAAGTATTTATGGGCAAATTGTGGGAACAGCTATATACTCTTGGGATCCAAATAAGCATACCCTGTATGGTGCTTATTTGGGTCCGTATGTTTATTTATATAGTGGGATTGTCAAGAAATTTATACTACAAGCTTAACAGAATTGCTGGAGCCTTCATTCAGATAAGGAACAGATAGTTCAAACATGTTGCCGGAAGTCTGTTTGGTAACTCCTATGACAACAAACAGTGCAAAATTTTAGAAATATATATGATTGACCTTATATACATGTAGCATTTCAGATGGACTTGCTTCCATGTTGGAAATTTCCACCCTGTACTGTTATTCTGCCCCGTACTCTTATTGGATTTAGCAGAATTGTCCACCCTGTACTCTTATTCCGCACCGTATGCTCATTTGGACCCCGAGAGTAATCACATTCATCGTATAAGCAGTCTAACAAAATAGAGTTACTGTTCGTGGCTCGTATCTGCGCTTTATGTCTGGGAATATATTGTTAATAGAGACTGGGGGTAAATACATCATTACACGGATTGTTGAGGGGGGATCGCCTCGGGGGATACTAGCCTCTACTGGGGCATACCACACAGTATCCCCCCTCAAAAAGCCGTGTAACTTATATTATGGACAGTTATCTGCTCATCTACATGCGGCGACCTTCGTGGCATCGTATGTGGATGTGGAGGGGAATCACGTGATGGCATACATCTCACACGCATAAAATAAGAAAGTCCGCCCAAATTCACGAGTGGGCTAAAACCATGCCTCGTGTTCCCCATTTATCGTTTCTTTTACGAATGGAAGATAACCAAATGCACAAAAACGCAATAAGAACGCGACTGTACATCGGCGTGTCATTTTTATGCGAAGTTTTTGATGCGTCCGAACCTGAACCAAATTTGTCCGAACCTGAACGAAAATTGTGTCTGAACCTGAACAAAACCATCGCGAATGTTGCGAATCCGAACCTGAACATTTTGAAATTTTCAAAGGTCGTTTTTCGGAGTTAGACAATAATAATATCGCCGGTTTTGCATTCCGAAGATGTGTGATGACCTAATCTACCCACAATACATAAATTTGCGGATGTATGAGCTCAGGGCCAAAAAAATACTAAAAAGCGACATTTCGCCGCCTCGATAAAATTTCGAAAAATTATGACGACTTGACACGCCAAATACAACAATTCACATGCCTGTCATGCGAAAGGCGTGTTACGTATGTGTTGGGCATACAAATTCCTACATAACTGGTTCAATGTGTATCACCGAAAGATGTCGTTGATTGCTGCTTGGAGACAATATATACACTTACCGTTTATCTGCTTTAGTGGGCGCCGCCATCTTGGAATGTCCGAACCTAAACGGGTATCCGACAGTGAATTACCACCACACATATACGTAATCATCTCCGTGATATCAAGAATCTAATGGATGTGGTTTAGATATGGGAAAAGGGGCACCGTTCGAGTCATTAATGTGGAAGGGATGAGCACCAAAGCTGATACAAATGTGATTGGCACTAATTTTCACCAAGAAGGGACGCTATACATTGATGAGAATGTTTTAGTCGCCAATATCAACAAAGTTGTATAAATTCATCTCCATATAATTCGTTCTATAAGGAGTTTTTGGCGTTCACGTTTCACAGCCTCGACATGTGTGACCTAATTAAGTCACTTGAACCATTACATCTTCTCAACTGTCATTTGTATGGGGACGGGAATCAGGACATTGATACGGTGAGTTCGCAAAACAGATGCACAGAAGAAAACATTATAAGTATACTTATCATTATATTTAAGAGATGCATATATTCTTGCAAAATGAGGGACCTTGAATCGTTAGAGGATGGCATGTTGGACTAGGTAATGTGTTATAACACAATTGAGTCTATCCCATTCAAGATATTTTCCGCAAGATGGATACAATTTGTCACGAAAGATGTTCGCAATAGTGGTGGCAGTGTGCAGTCAAATATAGTTTCTTCTGAGATAAAAGAAAACAGTCCGAAGCAGATGACTTTTCAGGATCCTCCAATACTGGAAGCTGACAAGGGTATATCACCCGATACAGATAATTTCTTTCAGTTTTAGAACAGACCCATAGCCTAACATAAACAACTTAAAACCTCGCTCTGTGTCGGTTACATGTAGCTGATATATATAGCACATTTTATTTTAAACTGAGAATAATTGGCCACTACAACACCATGGACAGATGAGCAACAGGGCATTTCATTAAAACATATTCATCAAGACTATTCTCTATTCCCACCACATGCATGTCCACACTACACAGAAGAGGGTATCACCTCAATTTAGTTTAAACAGTATTTATTTTTCCCTCTATGGACATTCAGATAAATAATTACAATAGATACAAATTTAGAAGAAAAATGGGATTAGGCAACAAGCCATAGGCTTATTTGACAAAGGGACAGAAGATAATGTCAGAATTTTAGAGAGAAGGTCAGAGAGTACAGAGTGTGAGGTGTAATTATATATCTGAACATGCATATAATTAATTTCAAATAAACCAAAAAGATATATAATAACACATTTCAAGGAAATAAAAAGTATTTATACATAATTTGTGATTGGAAAAATAACCATGTGAATTACATCTGCAGTGGTCCATCGACCCGACGACCCACGTTGGAGAGATCAATAGCATCTCGGTTTATGATGTACCATGCGAGTTCAATATTGCAATTTTGGAACAGCTTAATTAAGAGAAGAATCGTTGAAAGCGATTACTGGTTATTATAAATTTCTGAGCTGCCATGAAGATTTTCTTATTAGTTTCATAGGATAATTCATCAGATCCCCATAGTAATAATTCACTAGTTATTGTAACATCAGATAGGGTATTAAGAAGTTCTTCTCTGTGAGAGGTATATTGCGCGCATTCCCGAAAAAAATGTCTAGCAGTTTCAATGCAACCACACATGCAATAAGGCAAGTCTTTGAGGTGGTTATCTTTTAGATCGCTGTTAAGATTGCTACATCTTAATCTCAGCCTGGTGTGGTAAATTTGAGCTGTCCTAGAATAGCTGGTAAAGTAGTATTTAGGCTTTAATATATCAGGTTTAAGATTGCGTTTGAAATCGCCTATTGAAGTTGCTTCTTTAACAGAGTCTGGGAGTACATTCCACGAACGGACAGACGATGAAGAAAGGATTGCATATAGTAATCATTATTACTATCAGGGGGCGTTTCATTGTATTTCTAGTGTTGTGGTCATGTAATGAGTTACTTTCTGGGGGTACCATATTACTAATATAAGGTGGTGCCCTACCGGTTTTCATTTTGAAGAATTGGATCAATTTATGCTGCTTGCGTCTATCGTCAAGATATTCCCACCCGGCCTCATCTATCAACTTGGCATTACTAACACTTCGGGTTGCACCGGTAACTATTCTCGCCATTTCATATTGGATGTCTTCAATATCATCTCGTAAGTAGTCCGGACAATTATCCCAAACGGGGGAGGCATATTCTAAAATTGGTCGAATGAAAGTGAAATAAAAAATTTCGAGAGACTTTCTGCTCAGCCTATATTTAAAACGTTTGATCATATTTAATTTTTTCCAGGCTTTCTCGGTTATTGAATTAATGTGTGTATTCCAAGTGCCTCGATCGTCAAAGGTTAAACCTAAATGTTTATGCGCTTGCACATCAGTGATTATGGAATTTCCCATAAATAAAATGGGGTGAAACGGTTGATCATTCTTGCGCGAAACTAGTAGTGGTTCAGTCTTGAGATGATTAAATTTAACAAGCCATTTTACAGACCAACTGACTATCGTTTCAATATCTCGGTTGATTATACCAGCGGCTATATTAGGATTTTCAACTGTAAGAAATATAGAGGTGTCATCAGCAAAAAGACGAATGTTGCACACGAGATTTTCAGTTATGTCATTTATATATATTAAGAATAACAGGGGTCCTAAAATTAACCCCTGAGGGACACCAGCAGTAGTTGCACGCCATTCAGATAGTTCATTGTCAGCTGACACCCTCTGCTTTCTAAGTTCCAAGTAAGAAACGAGAAGATTATACACATTTTCCGTAATGCCAATTTTTTTTAGTTTGAGAAAAAGCCCTTTATGCCACACCTTGTCAAAGGCCTTGCACATATCACAAAATACGCAACGAACCTCTTTGCCTTCATCTAGTGATCTACATATAGAATCATAAACTTCAGTCAACTGGTACACAGTCGAATCACCTCTTTTAAAACCAGACTGGTACATAGAAAGTAACCCGTTTTTATCAAGAAACGTCCACAAATGTTTATATATATATATATCTTTATTGTCCTCCATAATTGAAGAGTTTAACAAATGGTATATACATAATACAGTATCAAAGGTAGCCAAACATTTTGGACAACATGACATTTAACAAATTATAGTATGTACACAGAATGACACAAGTGCCACCAAGACATGGTATACAAGTTGGGTCAAACTAGAGAGTAACCTTACCCACAGGCAGATATACATTCAGACATACAATCGGACATACCGACATTCGGACATAATATGCAGGCATGCAGACAAACACAGCCATGCAAACATAACTTTCAGTCAAAACATATTTACATAATGCGGATAAAATCCGAAAGGTACACAGGATAAATGCTTAGACTCGCATTTTCTAATTTACTGGCGGCAAACTGTTATACTTGGGATGTTATTTAAACGTTAGTATTGTGTCGATAACTGCTCATTTCGGCCAATTTGGCCGGTTACTTCATGTGAGTTTTTCATCTGACGTGTGTGTCGGAATAATGATATGGAGGATTTATGTAAATGTTAGCCCAAACTACATTTCCAAGTAACGATGGTTTTGTTGTTTATTTTGAGGAATAATACCGCGTCAGATGAATTCAGCCCAAATATGTTAACAGTTGTCGTGTAAAACATTCGGCAGTAAGTTAGCGTTATTTAGTATTTGTGGATGTCCTTTAACATGGGGAAAATAGACTACTGCGCTTGAACGAGCATGTGAATTGTCGTTTTTAATGTATAGCAACTTTATAATCAATAACAGAGGCATTCTCTGTCAAATAAGGTCGCTCTATTTACGATACCAATTGGGGAACTTTGTAAATTAAATTACGCGTAAACTTAACCTGCTGCAAATAGAAAAGGTGTCGGAATCGGCGTACTCGCCCCATGGGCTAACTCGCCCAATCGGCGCGTGCCAACTCGGAATAAAAGGCCAACTCGGAATAAAAGATGCATACGGGGTGTTATATGGCGTTTGGTCCGTTGTTTCTCAATGAATATTATTGAAATTTGGTGTATATGTCCGGGCTGGGACATGGAATACAACAACGTTTGAATTGTTTTTAAATTTACAAATTTGTTGATTTTATTCATTTTGTTTTCGTTCTGAAACACACTATGAAGTGTATATAATATAATAACGAACACGAGACATACATAATTTATGAACTGTTAACAAAAGATATAAAATTCAATACATGACAAAGATGACTCAGTGGAGTTTATAAAGTGAACATAAAAACATTGAGGTAAGAATCTTTTTAAGGAATTCAACTTTATTTAATGATAATAAACACATAAATTAAAATAACAAACATGAGACATACATGATTTATAAACTGTTAACAACAGATATCAAACTCAATACATGACAAAGATGACTCAGTGAAGTTTATAAAGTGAACATAAAAATATTAAGGTAAAAATCTTTTTAAGCATTACTAAACCGTTTAGCACAGTCCACTTCACTCATCCGATCATCACTAAACTTAATATTTATCTTGATATTGATCTATCAGATGAGAGCTATCAAATATTTTTTTAATTTTATAGGAAAAAATGGTCGCCAGCGGCCATATTGCATTTACGTTATATGTTATCGCGTCATGTCGATATCTAGTATTACTTAGAAATTTCACCTTTCCAGATTCATAATTGCTCCATTGACTGTAACAGATGGAATTATTCCCCTCTTCGGATAGAGTGTCACTGAAACTTTATTTTGTCAGACTGTCTGTATAGTCACTGATTATATATGGCAATAATCTGTAATAAGATGTAGCACTATTTTATTTTATATTTACATGCAGTGCTGTTTTTATACAACAATTATAATCCCCCCTAGATCATCATGTGATCGACCATACATCGCGCGAGGACCTGGTTGAATTAAGGGGGGTTTTTATGGATAACTTCTGTCCTCAAGCTAGATTATACTTATGACATTTAATGGCATGTTTCTAACATGGAGGGTTAGATATGCGTGAGACACAACCACTCTTCAATTCACACCAAGTTATCAGCTGTCATATTCGGATATTAGAACCCATAGCCATGATATATGGTTTATTTTGTGTATACTAGTAATATTGTTATTTTCAGTACCTTTATATACCAGTACTGTGTATAACAATGCATATACATTAATCCATGTATACATGTATATTGATTCAACGGATTCAGTGGTTTTGTCCATCATTCTATCAAATTTGCGGGGAAAACATGGCCACAAGCAGTACACCCTGTTAAATTTCGAATTTGAATCAATTGGCGCACCCTGCAGCCAGCTTTTATTGGAGAACTTTTTCTCATGTGGATAGTTTGGGTCACCGCTAGATGTGAGCCATGTTTTGTTCTCAAGCTGTCCTTGTGAAGACATCACTGCCAGCGGTGATCTTGAATTTTACTATTTTTATGGCTAAATAACTTGGTTGATCCTACAGACGACACCCCTTGTCCGATCGTCACCAGATTCCACAATGATCTTCTGGATAACCAGGGGGAGAGTAATCTAATTTTCCCGAATTTCGTTAAAAAACATTACCACAGGCAGCAATTTGGTATCTTACTGTTTGATCCTCTTTTGCGTGACTGAATTGTTTAGCAACTGTACAGTCATATCCCTCATCTGATAGTCACCACACTTTATATTGATCTTCGGGCTGACAACTAGATGGGAGCTATCGAATGCTTTGAATTTTTTTGGAAAACATTGTCGCCAGCAGTCATCTTCTATTTTGGTTTTTATATACATGTATATCTCTTCATTCGGATAGCCAGTATTACGTAGGTACTTCAACTTTCCGCATTCCTGTCATCATTTGAAATATAAAAATTTACCTGATACCATGCACCCTTCAAAATTTGTTTCGTCGTATCTATTTTAATGACCCGTATGGTAATATTGATACAGATATATTTGTCAAACATTTCTTTGTACAATATACAGGTATTTAGTTTGTAACTAAATCTAGAAATATATAATAGTAGCTGGTGGACCCTACTTCGTCCGGGATGTTCCCCTCTGATTTTCGGAGAATTGCGCGATTTAACCTTGAATTGACCATTTTAAAGGTGAACGTCATGTCGGGTCACGATTTGACCCGCCCAAAACACTCCCCGGACAAAAGTCACGACAAAAGTACCCGTCGAAATCCGCCCGGCTTTACCCGATTTGACCTTGAATTGACAATTTTGAATGTCAAGATCAGGTCAGGGTCATAATTTGACCCACCCGAAACACTCCTGGGCCAAAAGTAACAGTAGGTATTATATTTCGTTGAAATACTTCGTTTTACCAGATTTGACCTTGAATTGATCTTTTTGAATGTCAAAGTCAGGTCGGGATCAAGATTTGACCCGTCCAAATAGTCCAGAAACATGCCTACATCAGCACGTTCGAGAACATGGTCCCACGTGAAATTGGACCCGTCAATATTGCTCCCGGGATCGAAGTAGTCCTACACACAATTTTTTAGTCGGATCGGTCAAGGTCCAGAAACATACCTATGAGCGAGGTCAAGTTGACACGTTAAATACCAAATCCGAGTCGGATCAGTCGAGCAGTGTTAGAGTCTATAACACATACACACATGCATTCATGCATACACACATACATACAGACAGGTGTTCCAAAATGTATAATCGATAGCTACAACAATTATATGGTAGATAGTTCACGGCCGACCTGATGCATGCATCTTAGTTTTCTTGTATACAATTGATGTATGACAAAGCATAATTACAAGGAGTATAAAGGTGCACACATGAGCGAATGTACGTCGTATATTGTTACATTCACACCGGTAACATCATATCCGCATGGGTGAGTGCAGTCTGCTTAAAACCATACCCAAACTCCAACAATCGTTGGAGTCTGAGTATGGTTCCAATCAGACTGGCTCCTGATATGCCATTGTGGATTTTCGTTAAAACGTTTGGTGATTACTCAGAATGAAGACTTGGCAGCATCCTGTGTGATAACCATAATATGTGGGTATGGTGAACTATAAATGATACGAACAACATAGGGTCATCAATGAAAGAAAATATTTCAGAGGGAAGTTTTGTAAGGTGAATCATAACAAGTTCATCATCGTCAAGCTCGTCCACCCAAAGATAGAACAGCAATCCAAATGTGTCAATCAATTGGTACCACATGTCATTACGACGAGAGCACAATATATGGTGAGTGCAATAAATCATAGCGTGTATTACCACGTCGTCATATTCCAAGTGACATAACGCACACGTACCCTGGTGTTTGGTAGCAGTGGTCGCAATAAGTTGGGCAACGGTGAAAAATTCTCTCTTCCGCTCTGGATATTGCCGACAGCAACGCCAAAGTATGGACATCTGTAAGTGACTTTGGATTTGATAGAAGCATGCTAGTGTTGGGTCGTTTTGAACATTTTGCGTCCAGTCGATATCGCGCTTACTGTTGACTTCCGTTTTGATCAGTCGGTTCCACTCTGGGCGGATTGGACACGTACCGACTATTGCGAATTGCTGAAGATATTGGTTCAAGTTATGAGAAATAAGAATGCGTTCAATGTCAGCAAAGTATGACTGAGGATTAGTATATTGCCGAGAAAGGTGCATGTGAAGTCTTGATACAAAAATTTCCTTGCATACCTTGGAAGGCGATATTCGACAAAGGCTACCAAACAAACTGAGTTTTCGTGCATCTATAAAAGATGAAATAGGACCAAGGCCCATGAGACCTAGGGCAATATCGGTTCTCGCCCTTACAGGCAGCCAGCCCTTGAATGCGTTTCAAGCAAAATCGATGGATTTTCTCGAGCGAGGTAGTGTCCGACACAGACATGCCACACAGAAATTCTGAACCATATAATCCTTTTGGCAGCACCGTCGTTTTGTATATGATGGCACAACTCGACGGAGTGATCCCTCCGGCATTAAGTCCAGCATTACTTAAGAGGAAAAGAGTTGACCTGATTTTGTCTACAATGACTTCAACAAATTCTTTGACAAAGCTGTACTTGTTTACTTGTATGCCCAAATGAGTGATGTCGTCTGTTTCGGAAACGGTACTTCCAGCGACAGTCCATCGTCTACTTGTGCTGCAGCTTTGGCGAGACGTTAAAAATGATGACCTTACATTTGTTAGGGTTATACATGAAGCGCCACTTTTGACTATACGATGTGCATAAATCGCATAAACGTTGTAAGCCGTAACTTGAGAGGGACAACAGTGTCATATCATCAGCTTGTGCTGGAGACGAGCAGTTGGAGGATAAAAGTCGAAATCCAAAGTTTGAAGCTTCAAGTTCATACAAGAGATCATCTATGTACATCATATAGAACAAAGGGGATAAAATACCCCCTTGCCTTGCTCCTTGTTTTATTGAAATTGACTTAGACAGAATGTGTGTATGTTTGACTACACATGAAATATTACTCAGAAACTCTCTTAGGAGGAGCCAAATTTTGCCTTGGAATCCACGAAGGTGTAGCTTCAACAATAAGCCATTGATCCATACTGTGTCAAATGCCTTATGTACATCAAAGAAGCATGCGAATAGTTTAGACTGTTGTTCTTTTGTGAAGTTCACGCTTTCGTGCAATACATATGATGACGACATAAGACAACTGACATTTTTCTGAAAACCGTTTTGAAGGGGATGAACTTTAATTAGATTTGGCGTGTTGCGTTCCATGCGAAACAACATTATTTTTTCTAGTGTCTTATACAGCACTGGTAGAAGAGTAATTGCCCTGTAGCTATCGAATTTAGTTTTTGGCTTATCACCACCCTTATACAGAGAAACTATCAGGCCAGATTTTGCCATAGCAGGTATATGTTGTAACTCTAACATTTTGCTCAAGACGAACGCTAACCGTTCTTGTAACGACTCGCCTCCATACACAATGTGCTCGTAACAGATCATGTCCGGACCCGGAGCTTTCCCCATATTCATTGACTTGAGAATTTCATTCAGCTCCTGAATAGAAATAGGATATAGCATATGTTTATCTAGTGGGGTAGAGACACCATGTGTGTGTATGCTAGATGCAATGTCTTCAACTGAACTATTGACATAATCATAATGATGATGATCGAATGCGTCCGACTCAAGTTGGCAATACAATCGTTCATAATAATCAGCCCACGCAGTTGTGATTTCTTCAGGATTACGCAGCGTAACATTGTCAACCTCGAAAAAGTTATTATTAGTTGCCCTATAGTTCTAGATTTGTTTTGATTAAATAACCGAAAAAAGTGCTCTTGGTTGATTTCCGCAGCATTGTCAACATGGTCGTTTTGGCTCGATAAGAATTTCAAGTTGCTATGTCGTAGTTCCCTGCGGAACGCACACTTCGCTGCTTTATAGTATACATATGAAAGATGAGCCCGACCTCTTGGGCAACCTTCACTGTTCCATATACGTTTGAAGTTACGCATTTGACTATGAAGTTCCTTCAGTTTTTCATTCCAGTATGGTTTAATATGGGATTTGTACGATTTTTTTGGAATGAAGATTGACGACACAGAATTAATAGCTTCGATAATACCTGAGTAATATTCGTCAAGGCTAGCAGAGTCCGTAATGGGACTATTGGGTAGAAGATCATCGACACAATTTTGATAACTCGCTATTGAAGAGTCTGAAGATAAAAACTTCTTCCAGTTGACAGAGCAGCGCTCAGGATTTGGACGAGTGCAGTGATTACCTAGCTCGATGAGCATTTTGATAGGACGGTGGTTGGAGTAATCAGTGGCAGAGTCAACGATGACTCTTATTTCGTTTACACAGTGTAGATTTGATTTGTGTATAAGTATATGATCGATGGTGGTGCCTGAATCGCTTGCGGAGGAAGCTGGAATGTGTGTAGCAATCAGATGTGTGACCGGATCAGATTGATTCACAGAAACGAGATTCCTGCGTGCGATAAGTTTCTTGAAACTGCGATTTCTGGCATCAGATTTCTGGATATTGCCGTTAAAATCACCCATAACAATGACGGTACCCATAGATGAGTAATAATCAATCGTAATGTCCAGCTTATTTAAGTAATCACGATAAAATGCGACTGTGTAGTTCGTTGAGGGCAGATAGACCTGTATAATATAAATGTACTGCGAGTTATCTAACTGTAATTGGATACCACACAGTCTATCGTCATTTAGGTCAAGTGTTGAGACAGCATTATCCAGCCTTCTGTGACAGAAAATCGCTACACCGCCCTTGTCACGCCCCCTCTGCATGGGTAGTCTCTGTGAGAAATCACAAACTGCGTGGTAACGGTAATTGTTGCTAACAGTATCAAGTATGTGCACATTGTGATTGTGGAGCCAATGCTCGCTGATACCAAAAAAGTCCACCTCCTGATTTGCAAGTATATCTGACATGTAGCAACTGCTACCCATCGTCCCAGTGGCGTTCCACGTGACGATGTTCAACATCACGAGTAAGCAAATGCAAATTGACAGTGCAGAAGACCTACGATTGTGCGAGTTATTATACACAATACTATAATTATCAGTGCGAATCATTTTGTGACAACATTAGGAATATTCTAGATTTGGAAATGAAGAAATTTCTACAACATTCGGGATATTAAACATCCTCGCGATCCTCTCCAAACTGATTTGACCGACGGTTGAGATGTACATGGTTTGTTGTTGGACGTCTGTCGCCGAATGAACTCTGAGAAAGCCAGGGTCTGCAGAATACAGCATCTGGCCAGAAACCGCTCTCCATGACTTCTTCAAAATCTTGAACATGAACATTTATACGTGCTGAGACTGGACCGTCGTAATTTCCACCGCGGAGAATGCGAATTACTGAATGACGAATTTGGTATTCACTAAGGTATTCTGATAGAACTTTGTTGTCCAGATTACGGACGAAGATTCTCCGCGTTCTGATGGGACGGGGGTTTTCATTTTGTTTAAAACGTACATACTCCTTGTCGTGTGTCTGGTCACATCTGTAGTAATCGTTATTGCGATTATCGTGGTTTGAATGATTTTCAGCACGTCTATCCTCTATTCGCGCACGGTTCTGGTTGTGAGAAGATGTGGTATCTCTAGGAGACGCATGTCTAGGATGGTTATTGAAGTCATCCACACTTATACTCTCCAGTGTGCAGGCTGATTGACTATAGTTCGCTTTCCGACTAGAATGAGAGTTGTGCGTAACGTTAATAGAGTTATCTCCCTTCTTCTCACTGTCAACAGTGACTTGATATTTGACTTTTGGTTTGGACGAAGTTGGGGTTGATGCACCTTGAGGGTGTATTTGGGATGCACGGGGCACAGGTGAAGACGTATTCCCAATATTAGGCGAGTTCGCAGGCTGTATATCAACATGACTTTCTTGAGAAGATTGGTGAATTATGGACACATCAGGCACGTTCTGAGTTTTGTTGGCGTTAATAGTTGACCAGGTGACATGAGCAAAGTGATTTAGTTGGCCGTAGACATGCGTGGCAAAACTACGAAGATCCGCTCTGAGATATTCTGCGCATCGATGCTCACATTGGCATGGGTCATTGTGTTGAGAAGATTTCGATGTGCACTTCTGTTTACTTTGTGGTTCCTCTAACGTTTTTATCCTACCGCTTATACTGGCGAGTGATCCTTTTACTGAGTTGTTTTGATTTAGAAAACTCTCACCCTTGTCCAGAATTGTTCCAATGTCCTGTTTCATTGTTTTAATATCCGCCTTTAATTTTGCGACGCCGCTACACTTTTCGCTTTCGATTCGTTCGATCGCCAGCTTATTTGCAAACGAGACACTTTCTGACGCAACGATACGGTTGATGATGTCTTGTAGTGTTACCTCATTTTTACTGACGCGACTTTGGATGTCTGATTGCATATTGTCGATTTGAGACTGCATTTGGTCTCTTGCCTGTTGGAGAATAGTTATGTTTGCACGCATTCCGATGTCAGTATACATATCACGAGAATTAGAGTCTGTGTTCACATCAGTTTCGTTTTCGTTGTTAATACAATCTGCTGGAGTTTTCGGAGTTGCACATTTTGCATTATGTTGTGTTTTGTTGCGCGAAGCACTCAAAAGGGGCAATATGTGCTCAACTTTCTCGTCCAGGATACACAAGAATAGTTGGTAAACATCAGTGGCCAGTTTTTTCGACACTGCTTCCGAAGCTTTTGTTTGGATTCTGCGTTTTAATATTGCATCTGGTGCCAAATTAATTGTGACAAGTTTTTTTGTTTCAGCAAATAGTGTCTGGCGCATCTCTTCTAGTTTGGATTCATTTTCTTTGGTTGAATACAAGAGTTTCGCAATGAGTTGATCCTTCGGTGTGTTATGAACAAATTCCATCATCAGCATTATATAGAACTTGGTTTCCTTGTCAAGATTTTCATCTGTATGCAAGCTCTCGGTGAAGGTTGCGAATGCAGTTGTGAACAATGATTTTTCAGACGCTTGTTTTGGATCTGTAGAAGACGGTACTAAATCAACCGGAGTGTGACTTGACTCACCAATGCTTGGGGGCTCAAAACCCGTCGGGTCCATGTTGAGAATTTTATCAGTTTGTGTTAGAATGTTTTCCATCATCGATGACGTGGTTGTAGACTAAATATGTGTTCTATTGTCTCTGTGATTGGGCTATTGTGCGATACCGCCACACATGATAGATTGTTTATCACACCTTTTGTGCAGATAGTGTCGAATTGGCCATTTATCATCGAAAAACAAAATCATTTCTTCGATCTAGGAAATAATTACGTGGTGTACCCTGTCATATTTGACCGGTTCTACCTGATAATTGTGTGACAGTACAGTCGCGTTACTTTATACGTCAACATTGGTCATTATCACTCGACAAATTTATTTCGGTCTATCGTATCAACCCCTATTTCCCCCGCGTAGCCTGACTAAGTGTCTTTATCGCTCCACTAATTTGTATCGTTTCATCGGTATGAATTCCATATCCAATTATCCACATATAACCAACCAAACCTCTAATCCCGGTCCAATTTATTTATTTCTTTCATCCGTATATAGTCATGTTACGTAATATTTTATCTCGTGATACTTGTACTTATATGTCTATGGTATTACTATAGTATACCGAATATGTATATCAATTGCTATTCCTTTCTATATAATCCTGGTGCCAACTATAGAGATAATTTCAGACCCCCCCCCCAATTTTATATAATTGCTGCTTTAGTACAGTCACGATGCATTACATGGTAACATCGATCCACTAATTTATGTCAGTTCATCAACTTCATTGGTACAAACCCCTTTTTTCTCCGAGTCCATATAACCAACCCAACATCTTATAGAACTCCATAAATGACTATTCTGGCACTATATAGAGATGACTAAGATTCTGACACCCCCCTATTTTATAGCCTTGTTGCAACAGTAGAGTTGATATGCATAATATGTCAACATTGGTCGTTATTGCTCTACAAATTTATATCGGTTCAACCCTTAGTTCCCTGTATCGCCCACCCCTCCCTCAATTTATTTTTTTATTTGTATTATAGTCTCGTCACATACACATTTTATCTTTTGTAACTTTTGCTTCAAAGCGTCGAGATCCGCTGCAGACAATACAAAACTGACAACATTTTGAAATGTAAGCAGGCTTCAAACTCATCTTATCCAAGAAAAACTCTGGTTACATAAAACATTTGTGTATACGGTGTACGCGCATTTGTTGCGTTAAAAACCAAAGGTCCCAAGTCAAGGTCCAAATCCCCAACACACTGATGTGAGGTTTAACTCCATCTACATACAGTAATGTCCAAAGTAATTCATCACTTAACCACAGCAAAATTGTGTGTATTTTTTCATGATTCTAAATCCTGAAAAATTACCCATAATTATGCTATGGTTAAAGGGTCAATTACTTTGGGCATTACTGTAACCAATATAAGGATTTGAGGTTTAATGATAACTCAATCATCATACAGTAATGTTTAAAGCAATTGACCACTTAACCACAGCAGAATAATGGGTAATTTGAGGATTGTAAATGCTGAAAAAATACATAATTCTGCTGTGGTTAAGTGGTCAATTACTTTGGGCATTACTGTAACCAATATAAGGATTTGAGGTTTAATGATAACTCAATCCTCATACAGTAATGTACAAAGTAATTGACCACAGCAAAATTATTGGTAAATTTTCAGGATTTCAAATCCTGAAAAATTACCAATAATTCTGATGTGGTTAAGTGGTCAATTACTTTGGGTATTACTGTAACCAATACAAGGATGTGAGGTTTAATGAGAACTCCATCCATATAACTAATAATTATGTGTGAAAATCAAAACAAAATAAATTCCATGATGGCGTCCAATATGGACTGCCTAATTCTGCTCCAAAACATGTATATTCAATATATGGATGTTTATTGGGGGAAACCGAGATCCAGATGGGATAAACAATCACGTGCACGAACATTAATTCTGTCATAACGTCTCTATCGATAATGGAGTTTAGATTCGTAACATGGAACGCCACAGGGGCTAGATCTTCTTCTTTATATTTATGCAAACTCTTGAAATTAAATGTATACGATGTGATAGGTATATCTGAACACTGGTTAGACGAACAGAACTTGACATTTCTGGATTCACTCTCTAATCAATACGTGTCAGTAGCAAAACCCGGAAGGAGGATCACAACCTCGTCAGGAACTTCATTTACGCGTGATGGTGTAGCACTTCTGATACGATCAGACTTAGCACATATGTGCACGTATTTGGAGACAGATAGTGCCAGAACTATAGCCATACAAATAAAATATGGCGACCTGTCTTTGATTCTAATCCAAACATACCTACCAAGCACTAACCACGACGACAGTTTCTTCAGGGATTGTCTGACTTCGCTGGAAAGTTGTGTTGTTCAGATGCGAAATCTTGGTCAAGTAATAATAATGGGTGATCTCAACGTGCACCACAGCGACTCGACCTCACTGCCGTGTCCACAATCTCATCTAGTTCGCTCACGTGCATTCCAAACGTTCCTCCACGACATGGAATACTTCTCCCTATGTGGCAACAGTGCACTAACTGGCGGAAGGCCCACATTCTTCCCTTTTGCACCGGGCAGTAACCCGACCATCATTGATCACATCCTGATGCCCGAGGCATCCGCGGATATGGTCACATCGTGTCTCGTTTTCGATGATGACAACACAACATGTCACGTACCAGTGGCATGCACTATGGGCATCCCAGATATAACCGCGCATCATCCAAACATGTTCACCAAACCTCTATTCAACTGGAAGCGTCTGGATCAGCTTTTATATAATTCACATCTAGAGTCATGTTGTGTCGATTTCGATTGGGTGTACTCTATGAACATTGGCAGTCATTCTCTGGATAATCTATACGACCAAATTGTAAATGTTCTTCTTGCTGCTGCCGAATTAGCGGCGGGTTTCAAACAATTTAAATATCATTTGAAACCATATTGGAATACCAAGCTATCAATGCTTCACAAGGCTTCGAAATCTAAAAGACTGGCGTGGATTGAAGCTGGTAGAGAATATTCAACTGAATCGCGTACTTACCGTGAATACAAGGAAGCCAAACGTGCATTCAGACGTGAATTTCGATTTGCTGCCGAAAATCATCATCAAAGCATGTTGGACGAACTTGAACGTTTTGCTACTTGTGACCAGGTTGCTTTCTGGAAACAAGTTAACGCTGATCGCAACAAACCATGCCCAGTTGGTTCCGCCCTTATCTTCGACGAAAAAGTGGTGCGCGATCCAAATGACATTATTTCTGGATGGAAGTCATATTTTGCGCAACTATTCACTCAAAGTAGTCACTTGGACCCGGTCTTCGAGTCGGAAGTAGAGAGAACTGTCGAAAATCTATTATCATCATCAGTTGATCTTCCGAATGTTTACTATGGGGAAATCACAGTACACGAAATATCCACTGTTATTCGCTCGCTGAGGCACAGAAAAGCGGGTGGTGCAGACGCCATTGTAAATGAACACCTCATATACATTAACACACAACAGTCGTTCATTAACCTGTTATGTTTGTTCTACAACCGTATACTAATACTTGAACATATACCAGTAAAGCTGAAAATTGGCATTATCGTACCACTCTACAAAGGACTCCCGAAACCAAGAAACCGTCCAGACAGCTATCGCGCCATAACATTGTTACCTGTCTTGTACAAGGTATTCGAAGGCGTTATTCTCAACAGAATTTCACATAGTTCTATTCTCTATGGATTTCCACACTCACTACAGAATGGCTTCCAGAAAAATATAAGTTGTTCGATGACGTCCTTCATCTTACAGGAAGTCATCAACTACGCCAAGGACCAAGGATCTCGGGTGTATACCTGCTTTTTGGACTCTCAGAAAGCATTTGATAAGGTTTGGCACTCTGGTCTTCTGCTGAAATTAAATAACCTAGGCATAGGAGGCAAATTGCTCCGCCTGATTGCCAACATGCACCGTGACTGTACGAGTCGAGTAATATATAACGGATGTATATCTGATCCACTGAACATAAGTCAAGGTACCCGCCAGGGTGCCGTGTGTTCTCCGTTTTTTTACCTCGTCTTCGTGAACGATCTCATTAAAGAACTATCGTGTGACACCAATGGACTTTCTGTTAATGCTATCAAGTGTGCTGCTCCAACGACAGCCGATGACATCGCAATCATGTCACTCACAAAACACGGCCTCGACTCGATGCTCTCAACCTGTTTCAAATACAGCACAAAATGGCGGTTCGAATTCTCATCTTCCAAGAGTCAGATTGTAGTATTCAACGAATCGAAGCAACAGCACAATTCACATACTAGGTCGTGGTCCATCGGGGGGACCCCCATCACTGAAAGTTCGGAGTGTGTTCATCTCGGTATCTTACAGACGAAATTCCACACCCCAACAGTGCGAGCAGACATTATGTCAGATAAATTGAGACGGACATACTTCTCGGTGCAAGGAAAGCGGGCGCTACAATCAAGCACACCGAGGACTATTGTCAAAATAATGAAGTCTGTTGTATTTCCTAGAGCCCTATACGGAGCCGAATTATTACCGCTTACCAGCACCGCTGCAATTCAAACCTTAGAGAAGAGCCTGCGTACCTGTGTTAAACATTGTCAGTCTCTACCAGTTCGTGCGCGAACTACTCTGTCGATGGGCCTTCTAGGAATGTTACCTATAGAGAAGGAAATCCACATCAAAAAGCTTTCTTTCATCGGAAACTTAATTCGTCTTCCAATTGGTCATCAGGTTCCGCTGGAACTTTTCGTTTTCAAGGCACACCAGTACATTCTTTTCGACAAACGACCATTTGGATTCGTAACAGATGTGATGCCACTCCTTGAAAAATACGACCTTCTGGTGTTTCTTCTAGATTTCCTTGACGCTGGGATTTTCCCAGGGAAACAAGAATGGAAGATCCTCGTCAAAACTCAAATTGAAAACTGCTACAGGGCAGAGTGCTTGGAATGTATTACTAGCGATCCTGAGCTGTCTTTCTTCTCGCAATGTCACTCTGACCCTCTCACTCTATGGGACGTCTGGTATCTCTATTCCCGGAACCGCCATCGCTCAAGGGAACTGCGTAATCTCGCACTTCTCCTGAACAAAACCACATATGCAAATAACTTGTGCTGCGCTCAATGTGGCTTGACATATAATAATGAAATTATACATGTAACGTTTGAGTGCTGTGCAGGAGTGTTGATTCGTCTTCGCGATATATTCTGGGAAAGAGTGATTGATATACAGGGTATAGAGCAGTACGAGTTTTTAGCTTCCCTCTCGGGGGAGCAGCTTTCGTCACTTTTCCTAGGAAACGTAAACATTCTCGAAAGATCAAATACTTTGATTAATGTTGGAGACCTTATCATCGATGCTGCTGTCTTTCTTCTTCGTGCCTGCAACATTGTGAAGGGAGTACAGAATTACTAAAGATTGTATATTCTCAAATTTATCCGGCCGTGTACATATGTATAGTCTATTTCTCCATTAATTGTTATGTTGTGTAATATAATCTCTCCATATAGGAGGCAATAAAGATATATATCATCAGCATTATATAGAACTTGGTTTCCTTGTCAAGATTTTCATCTGTATGCAAGCTCTCGGTGAAGGTTGCGAATGCAGTTGTGAACAATGATTTTTCAGACGCTTGTTTTGGATCTGTAGAAGACGGTACTAAATCAACCGGAGTGTGACTTGACTCACCAATGCTTGGGGGCTCAAAACCCGTCGGGTCCATGTTGAGAATTTTATCAGTTTGTGTTAGAATGTTTTCCATCATCGATGACGTGGTTGTAGTAAATATGTGTTCTATTGTCTCTGTGATTGGGCTATTGTGCGATACCGCCACACATGATAGATTGTTTATCACACCTTTTGTGCAGATAGTGTCGAATTGGCCATTTATCATCGAAAAACAAAATCATTTCTTCGATCTAGGAAATAATTACGTGGTGTACCCTGTCATATTTGACCGGTTCTACCTGATAATTGTGTGACAGTACAGTCGCGTTACTTTATACGTCAACATTGGTCATTATCACTCGACAAATTTATTTCGGTCTATCGTATCAACCCCTATTTCCCCCGCGTAGCCTGACTAAGTGTCTTTATCGCTCCACTAATTTGTATCGTTTCATCGGTATGAATTCCATATCCAATTATCCACATATAACCAACCAAACCTCTAATCCCGGTCCAATTTATTTATTTCTTTCATCCGTATATAGTCATGTTACGTAATATTTTATCTCGTGATACTTGTACTTATATGTCTATGGTATTACTATAGTATACCGTATGTATATCAATTGCTATTCCTTTCTATATAATCCTGGTGCCAACTATAGAGATAATTTCAGACCCCCCCCCCCCCCCCCAATTTTATATAATTGCTGCTTTAGTACAGTCACGATGCATTACATGGTAACATCGATCCACTAATTTATGTCAGTTCATCAACTTCATTGGTACAAACCCATTTTTTCTCCGAGTCCATATAACCAACCCAACATCTTATAGAACTCCATAAATGACTATTCTGGCACTATATAGAGATGACTAAGATTCTGACACCCCCCTATTTTATAGCCTTGTTGCAACAGTAGAGTTGATATGCATAATATGTCAACATTGGTCGTTATTGCTCTACAAATTTATATCGGTTCAACCCTTAGTTCCCTGTATCGCCCACCCCTCCCTCAATTTATTTTTTTATTTGTATTATAGTCTCGTCACATACACATTTTATCTTTTGTAACTTTTGCTTCAAAGCGTCGAGATCCGCTGCAGACAATACAAAACTGACAACATTTTGAAATGTAAGCAGGCTTCAAACTCATCTTATCCAAGAAAAACTCTGGTTACATAAAACATTTGTGTATACGGTGTACGCGCATTTGTTGCGTTAAAAACCAAAGGTCCCAAGTCAAGGTCCAAATCCCCAACACACTGATGTGAGGTTTAACTCCATCTACATACAGTAATGTCCGAAGTAATTCATCACTTAACCACAGCAAAATTGTGTGTATTTTTTCATGATTCTAAATCCTGAAAAATTACCCATAATTATGCTGTGGTTAAAGGGTCAATTACTTTGGGCATTACTGTAACCAATATAAGGATTTGAGGTTTAATGATAACTCAATCATCATACAGTAATGTTTAAAGCAATTGACCACTTAACCACAGCAGAATAATGGGTAATTTGAGGATTGTAAATGCTGAAAAAATACATAATTCTGCTGTGGTTAAGTGGTCAATTACTTTGGGCATTACTGTTACCAATATAAGGATTTGAGGTTTAATGATAACTCAATCCTCATACAGTAATGTACAAAGTAATTGACCACAGCAAAATTATTGGTAAATTTTCAGGATTTCAAATCCTGAAAAATTACCAATAATTCTGATGTGGTTAAGTGGTCAATTACTTTGGGTATTACTGTAACCAATACAAGGATGTGAGGTTTAATGAGAACTCCATCCATATAACTAATAATTATGTGTGAAAATCAAAACAAAATAAATTCCATGATGGCGTCCAATATGGACTGCCTAATTCTGCTCCAAAACATGTATATTCAATATATGGATGTTTATTGGGGGAAACCGATTATTTCAATGATATTTTCATTAACTGTGATCCAAAACCCGACTTACGGGAGCGTGCGACTGTATCTTAAGCATATGTGCCTATTTAATGAGCCAACAATTGGAATCCCAACAGAAGATTGGCGTGGGTCCCTTGCGCGATCTGTCCATCGAAAACTATTTAGACATCTCAAGACACGTAAGACCCAATAAGTTAATATACAGAATAGATACATCTATTGCCTGAGTGACTAATATTTATATTTGTTACAATGAGGTCAAATAGTTGCGAAGCCAGCACCACAATTCTTTCCCTCCATAGTAAATCTTAAAACAACTTCTAAAGAATTAATAATTCACCTTATATTTGGTATGAAGCGTCCTTGGTTAACTGGAGTTTAGATTTGTTAACATCACGTCACCAAGGTAATTACTTGCGAAGCCACAGCCACAACTATTTCCCTCCATAGTAATTATCAAAACAACTTCTTAAGAACAATTGACCAGGTCAGTCGCGCAATTATTGGAAGAGCCACGGTCAATAATTGTTTTTAAACCAAATGTTACATTTAAATTATTGCTTTATTTAACCAAAAAAAAAATGAGAAAATTTAACTTTTACTACTTGCTAAATTTTATCTTTTAATTATTTCATTTAAATTTTAGTATTTACAGTATACTATGTCCAAGTCTTTATAATCTGTTGAGTGACCCCACAGTCGTTTACTTTGTTAGTAATAATTTGAAGGATTACTTGTTTAAAGGTACTCAACCCGTAAAGAGGGTCCCCATCTCAACAGATTCCAACAACAACAATCCGATCAGAGGGTCCTATATTACTATTTCTTTGGCTTTGGGGGTAAAATATATTTGATTCGAGTCGAGGAACCCATCAAACAAAGCTCAGAGTTATTAGATATTGAGTTTTCAAATTTGTTATGATCTCGAGATGAGTACCAATAACTGCCGTAATCTGCTCTGGATGTGTACTCCAAATCTATTCAAACAGACAAGGATGAATAACTCTAAAATCAAGTGGTAATTTTTACGCAATTTTGACTGAGTTCTGGGCCAGATAGTATTCCCGATAATGAAAAATAATAGATTTCTAAAATCGATTACTAACAAATCTGAGCTTTGATGGGTGACTTCCTCGACTCGAATCAAATATTTTTGACCCCCGAAGCCATTGAAATAGTAATTGAGAGGAGTTTTATCGGGTTGAGTACCTTTAAACGCAATTGTTATCAAAATATTTTATGTATTTTTTATAATTTCTATTTATATGTAATACCATAATCTTGGTGGCGTTACCATTTCTGACTATGGTTTTCTTGTAGAACATGTGTTATCGGTTACAGGATATCCTGGTATAGGCCCAGAGCCGTAATTTCGCTAAAATCCGGATTGAGAATCCAAAGCCGATTACGGGGGGCGGAGCTAATTTCGGATTCTAGGTCAGATTTTGAAATCCACGTGGTCTCCGAAAATCTCTCCCAGCGTCAAACATGGCTCATGTATTTGACAAAAGTATCATTTGTATCTTATATTTATAAAGTGCATGTTTGTTGTGAAATCATGCTTTTCGTCTATGTGTATATACACGGTACATAATTTGCTGCCAATCCGACTTAATCGCATCTTTTTTTTTCAAGTTAAAGTGTGTTTATTAATGTTGGCAAGCATATCTAAACATGACAGCTCTAGGCCTCCTGAATCAAATTCCGAAGATGTTGTGAAGAACACACAAAACTTGTCAGTTGAACAGGGACGTGACGACAGGTGTTGCTTGTGTGTCTCGACCCCCACCCCGATTTTTGGTACAATTTGCTAAGCTGTGCAGTCATTCATACGTGAGGAAAATCAGGATTATTTTGACTAACTGTTTCAAATAATGATACGTACAAGCCAACAAACGCAACAAACAAACAAACCCGATTTTAAATAAATACATATACAAACTTAATTATGACTAACTCGGGAGACCGAGGGGCTGTCCAGTGATCTGTATATATGTTCAACTTGTTTTGGTAGTCATGTTGCTTTGCCATTACTAATTATTTATTTTTTCAGTGTAATAACATTTGGGAGAGGGGGTACCCTTAAGTGAGTCAGTACTTGTCCCCCAATTCCTTTGTGTGTATAAACAAATGTATGTGTTATATATCATGTGTTATCTAAATTTTGACATATATTTGAAATAAATATATCTAAACTAAACTTTGGTACATTCCAGCAGTCGGAAATTTCATGCATGACACAACATTAGTTGGACATTAATTTGACACCATATATAGGTTGGCATTGTTCTCATTGTTTGATTTTTTTCAACCAGTAAAAGTTGGTAATTTTCCAATCTTAGTGTTTGTCAGATTGGATATTTCCAAGGGGAGCAAATTGAATTCTGCGAACCTGTGAGATTGATGTTTGGTTCAAGGGGGGGGGGGGGGGGGGTGCAGTTGGCCGTAAATTTGAGGAAACTTCTAGCCACGTCCCTAGAACATGTGTCTGTTGTCTATACAGAGACTATTGTGCAAAACGACTGCATTTAACGAAACAAAACATGTTAAACATGAAATTGCTATAACATTAAGACTAGATGATAGTACATACGTGTATCTGATAATCCATCGATACCATATAATCCTACTATTTCTTGAATAAGAAGAAACATTATAATAACGAACACAGCAGAAGACATATCCATGCAGGTGCATATGAACTCGGTCAATGGTGACGTATCCGCCGAATTCGAAATCGACATGCGTTCGGGCGGTATTTTAAGGATGGAATTATGAAATGGACATATGAAAGTGACAATCAACAATGAATTGAAATTTCTTCGCCATCAACCGAAGTGCTCCCCCAGCGTTACTATCAATAGCGTTATTATTTGGCTAATTTCAGTAATATTCTCCCAGTTTACATTCAATAAAACAAATTTGTCTCCGCATTTAAAATTCTTTGATATAGATCGTTTATATTCTGCAATAATTTGTACACAAGAGACGGATTCTTATGTTTTATTGTGTTTTTAAACTCTGAGGTGGCGAAATCTCGGTTTGTTTTACATTACGAACATTTGAGTCCGTAATCGGAATCCGAATCCCTATCGGATTCCCACGAAATTAGGATTACGGTCTGTTCGTTTACTGATTCTGGAAATTTGTGGTCTGTTCTTTTGCCGAACCAAGTCGTACGGGGACAAATCTGTAATCTGAATCCAGAATCCAAATCGGATTTTAGCGAAATAACGCCTCAGGGTTAGTTTCGATATTTCCGCTTAAAATAATCAGCAATTTAATAAGGTCTATCAATAATACAACAACTAGAAGGAATATGGGCATCTTTTTTATGATAACAAGAAATGCCATCACATTTGTAAGTTCGCTCAATATTCATTTTCATGAGAGTATCTAGTACTGATTCAGTTTCTCGCAAGTGTAAGAATAACAGTGATACAAGTATAACGATCGCCACCTCAGAAGAAATGCCTCGGAATCTTAGAATAAGATATAGCAATGTAAGCTGAGAAGATAATCTATCTAGTCTGAACTTTTTCGGTAACCGAGACGATCTGATAAAATAACAGCCGATCCTCGCCCGATAGCTAACAATGTCTATCATTTAATAATATAATTACTTACAAATGGGGAGGACCGGCTCACCTCAATTTAACCCGAGCAACGTCGGGTAACCCGGCTAGTTAACATATAAATCTCAAGTTGAACGCTTTGAGACTTAACGGACCTCTGATATAAATTATGTATGTTTGATATCAACATGCTTGGGAAAGGCTGCCCTCTATGATCATATACGCAAAGCGTCCATTGGCCATAATTTGAAGACATACAAGCAAGATAACCCCCGACCACTATTCAGTGCTAAAAGTCCGTCTTTTGAATTAATGTCCGTTATAGAAGAGTAACGGGATGGGACTCGGTCCAAAACAGCATCAACCCAACCGATACCCCAATCTGTTGTGGACCGAGAAGATGAGCTCTGGGTTTGTTCCAATCCATTAGTCCTTTCTACGCCAACTACTCATTGATGAGTAGTTATCCCTAACAAAATATTCAGATAGTACAACAACCGACTTTTGAACAGCTTCCACCCACGAAAATGAATCGTTCTGCACCTTGTATATGATATTATCGCCTGTTTGTCGTCTGCTAATATTTCCTAAACACCCCTCCAGATGAATAAGACTATTCCAAGGTATGCTGTTATAACTGAATGGAAGAATCCATTTAGTAAAGAAGGGGGTTAACACAAATCAACCATATGTGTGAAGCTGTGCGATAAAATTGTCCACTCGTGTAGTGTAAATATATTTGTTTCCTATACTTCCATACAGGTAAGGGGGGGGGGGGGGGTAAGTGACCAGACACATTTTAAATGGATATTCCCATGCAAACTCCGGAGCCAAAGTTATATCTGAAGCATGTGTCCGGTAAAACAAGTATATCATGAACCCTTTCTATAGTAAATACTCATTGACGAGTAGTTGCCTTGTGAAATATTCAGATAATAAGTACAACAAAACTACCACAGTCGTTTGTTGAACATATTATCTGAACATTTCCCACCATGCACTGAATATGAATCGTTCTGCTCTTGTTTTGTATGATATGTGTTTCTGTCTGTCGTCTGCTTATATAGTTTTGGTGCTTCGAAAAATGTGATATTATAGAGAAATTGCATATGAAATTTTGTAAAATCCTTTTGCGTATGGAATCTAGCACACCTAATTATATGTTCTACGGAGAGCTTGGTAGACATCCACTGATAATTGATATAAAATGTAGGGTGTTGTCATACTGGTCAAACTTTATAAGGTACTCAATCCGACCAGACCCTCATAAATTACTATATCTTTGGCTTCGGGGGGTAAAAAAAATATTTGATTCGAGTCGAGGAACCCACCCATCAACGCTCAGAGTGATGAGATATAAATTTTTGAAGTTTTAGTTATATATATTGTATAGAAATTGACAAGAAAGCGAATTTTGTTGTCGTTAGACGCTGGAGGTTCCATAGAATAACATCTCCAAAATGCTCTAAAATCCGTTTTGGTAAAACTTCAGAACTGAAGATGGCGTCCAGCATGGCCACCGAAACAAATTTAGATCTACATAACAAGGAAATTCCTCACAAATTCCTACTAGACAAATGCGAATACAGCGCTGATAAGGACCTCTGGTTGCAACCAGTATATGTTGGAAGGAGTGTGGATCAGCACGTGTCGATATTACGAGATGGTTATCAAATTGGCCACCGAAACTTTTGAGCTAGTCTGAGAAACGATGAAACCACTCTTCCATTGCGCGGTATATCAAAACCAGAAATATAAAACAATTAGCTAATACCTCTTGCCAACATGCATATATCGATGCCGATCTATCAGCACGCAAATATCCAAAAAGAAGCGGTATCTTCGTCAGTTACAGACCGGGTGGTCATACACTAAAGGGGCCATTTTACAGTTAGGAGGATAGTCAGAATGCTTACAAACATGTACAAAAAACAACCAAATACCAATACATTCTAAGAAAACAGCTCCAAATTTGGTTCCCCGTGGAACCAAATACCAATATAGAGTCAAACAGTTTGGTTCCACACTGCTTTAGTTCCATCTGAAACCAATATCCTCAGTTTGGTTCTTCAAAGGCCCCACCGAATTCAATGTGTATATGGGAACATGGTCTAGCTTAAATGTCACATAGTCTAAAATGTAACAATAGATCTACGCGTTTTGGGGTTAAGATGATATTGGGAAGACTAAATCAAGTGATATCCCTTTGAAATACCAATGCACACATGCCAATAGACTGCTTCGAGTCTAAAGGTTGTTCCACACCGGGCGCGAGCGAGCGATTATAACGGCCGTTTTCTAACGTCCGTAGCAGTTCAAAGCGCGCGATTTTTATGATCACACCGCAAGCGACCGACTCGCTGACCATGAGGCGATTATAGCAGTGATTTTATGCTTCGTCGAATTGTCGCTTTGTTGCAAACCAGCGAGATAATTGCACGGCTCTCAAATAGGTGTTTATACGACCGTTATTTTTCTATTTGATGACGGCACACTGATTTGGCGCCGCGATAATGGAGGACTTTAGCGAGAGGCTAATAATCGAAGTACAACGCATGTGTGTCTGTATGGCACATGTGTGTCTGTATGACTGTGTGTGTCTGTATGACTGTATGTATGTATGTATGCATGTATGCCATGTGTGTCTGTATGACTGTATGTCTCTATGACCAAATAATTAAACCATTTATTTTTGTTATTTTTCGTGACTGAAATTCCACCTTAGATTACTATATTCAGTTTATTCCTTGTAAAGAACTAAAATCATGGACCGTATAATCTGCTCCATTGGCTGGTGAATTATATTTTGGTATAATCAGGGGAAATGATAAAGAATATAACGAGGCTAGTTCATTCCAAAAGACGTTGTGGTAAACATGAGACAATGCATAATAATCGCGTATTACCGGGTGGGAGCACTATTATAACTAATGTGTAGAAACGATTACACATCAAATGTGTAAACCCGGTTAATACACATAGCAATGTGTAGTTTTACATACAAATACATTTACCAAGTGCCGTTCTACACATAATGTGTACATTTTATTACACACACTTGTGTAAGAATGTAGATCGTGCGCATTGTGTGCCTTCAGTTTCATAGTCTGCTACATGACGACGATATTGTTTGAGTATATGTTTTGGAATACAATTTACTACTGTCTCAATACCCATGTAATTTTGAGTGACGAGAATAAACAAATTGTAGACAAGGAATGTAAGTTCAGAATTCCGACTTGTGAGTATTGTATTAATGATATATGAGGATATATTTGTTAAAACTTTCATGAAGAATACTGCTCTTACTCTTGTTTATATGATTGTTGTAATACGTTAATACTAATCACGTGCAACCACGCCACGACCATGGTTTGTTCATTTAAAACGAAAACTCACACACGACAGAGCAAAATATTACGTACCATTGTACGCCATGAAAGTTTTAACATATAAATCTCCATTTGCCATGAATACTATATACCCACAGTTCGGAATACTGAACTTTACTTTATTGTCTACGATATATATGTGTAAGAATTTACACAACATGTGTAAGGCATAGGTGTTGATTTTATGCACACCAGTGTGTATACATGTGTATAAATTGACCCATTTATTGTGTAAAATATGTTTAAGATAAAAAATGAATAATGGTTGTGTAGCAGGGCTACACATTGTTTGTAGAAACCCTACACATTAGTCATAAGTGTGTGGGGTGGGGGTGCCCCCCATGCAGCCACCTGACTCCCCTGAAATTAGCGTACACACAGAATAATAACCTGACTATCGCGCGCGACGAAGCGTTTCAGTCGCTTGCGGTGTGGACATAAAAATCGCGCGCTTTGAACTGCTACGGACGTTAGAAAACGGCCGTTATAATCGCTCGCTCGCGCCCGGTGTGGAACAACCTTTACCCTCTCAGTTTTTCGCGCATCACGACCATATGGTAATTATGGTTATAAGTCCATTATAACGTTGTGTCGCGGAAACGCTTTCGCGTTTTTTGACAATTAATTGTTTTCTTGCCATGAATCTGAACAAATAACTCTTGATATATATTGAATACAAAATAAGCCAATATGCAGATGATTCAACACTTTGGCTTGACGGTATAGTGAATCATCGCTTAATGGAACTATAAATCTAATAAGATCCTTTGAAAAAGTATCTGGGGTTAAGAGCAAATTTCGAAAAAACAGAAGCGGTTTTGGTTTGGGAAAATCGTTACAGACAAACACTAATTTAAGATGGAATATCATAGGAAAGTTCAAAACACTCGGTGTGTTGTTTAACTTGGAAGACCCCCCTGTTACTGTCTGAAAATTGGGAGGAAAACAAAATGTAAAATAGAGAACATATTAAAGCATTTTGGCTTTAAGGACACTGTCCCATATATTGAAGGCCACTGTAATAAAAATGCTGGTAGTCCCTCTGATTATTCAAACAATGTGTGTGTTACCAGATCCGCAACCTAAGGTACTAAAGGAAATGCTATTGGGTGGGGGGGGGGGGGTGGAATGGAAAGCGTGATAATATTAAACGAGATACTCTCATTCAAAATACAGAAAAAAAGGGGGGGGGCCTTAAAATTCCAGATGTTAAATACTTCACATAATCGCTGAAGGTCACGTGGCCTTCTTGACCCCTTAAACTTTTCTGAATGGAAATTACTCTTACTTAACAAAATCTACCAATACGGTGGTTCGGCCATGCTTAATTTAAATAAGCCCAGTTTGTTGAGAATGTCAAAAGAACTGAATCCCCTCTGGAGAGATGTAATATCCGCATACGCATTGATAGCTTCGGAACCCATAAATGTAGAAGATTATAAGAGTCAACCGATTTTCCATAATGTACATATGAAAATACATTATAAACCCATATATTTCAGACAATGGATAGACAAACAGGTGTTATATGTTACTGATATTTTGCGAGAGGATGGCACATTCATGAATACAGAATAACTATCGGGCAAATCTGGTTTGAAAGTGAACTATCTGACTCTACACTCCATCCCATCAATTTGGAGAAAAAAAATAAAAGCCTCGAAAAATAAATTGGAGGATATTCAAAAATGCGAACTTGTTGAAAAAAGTCATGCAAGAAGACAAGTTGAATACATACCTCTATTGGAAATTAATACACTCGCTAGTCCCACACAAACCGTGTGCACAAGTTTGGTGGTGCCATGAGCTAAATCTCGATCCAATGCAAATTAATTGGCAATCTATCTATGCAAGAGTTTTTCAAGTTACAGAAAACGCAAAATTTCAAAATTGCAAGCCTTCCAAATTCAAATAAATCATAATACTTTGGTGACAAATGTATTCCTAGAAAAATGTAAAATTACAACATCAAATCTATGCACCTTTTGTGAGACAGAAAGAGAAAGTATGCAACATTTACTTGTTGCCTGTCAAAAGGTAAAACTAAAATGGAACCAACTATCAGTACTGTTGGACTCAAAATGTAATTTACAACTTCCCTCAAAAACAGAAGATATATACTCTTTGTGATAAGTACAGGAACAAATGTACTTGCAATAAATAGCATAATTCTGTTGACAAAACGGTATATATACGTAACAAAATGCGGCAAACACAACTTAAGTATTGAAGCAGTCGTTCTTTTCCTTTCCCACGAGTATAACATTGAAAAACAAGCATGTAACTTGAATGTCACACTTAGAAATGTATTTGTGAAAAAATGGGACAGTGTCCTAGATATGTTCTCTTCACTCGATCATTGATAAGTTTCCCCAAAAGGTTTAAAAGCCCAACATTATCTTTTAAAGATACGAGCGGTGTGGGCGGTGGGTATACTGTTAAAATATTCACCTCCGTCAAAAACACCGGAGCATACAATCACGAGAAGGTGCTTGGTAACTTAGTTTAGATTATTATGACTAAAATGGTCATTGTCTACCAGTAGAACACAGATTTGTACCTCGTGATGTCATGACATGTACAAACATGTATATTAGTGATCGCAACGCTTTGTATGCACTTTAAAAAATGACAACCTCGACTTTGAAAAAGATGCAAATGAGATGAGTGAGATACCAGCATATAACTGTTTTCTGATACCATTGGAGGAGAAATTGTTTAATACATGTGATAGTTCTGCAATAAAAATTTGCCAGATAATCGATCGCAGGGTAGAATTCTGCATTCGACTGGTAGACACTGACATAGTCGGCATTATTAAGAGGGTTAATGGGGTCAATACCACATGTAAACCAAGACAGTGGTTATCCAAAATTGTTTTAGGTGGATTGTACTACTCATGTATATATGATTTGGATATTAAGGTTAATCCATATTCTATAAAATGAGAGAAAATTGAATATGTGAGTCTGAAAATACATATTTGGAAAAAAATTACATGCAAATTTTTTCCGACAACCCCCCTAAATGAATAAGGAAAAAATTTACGTGTAAATTTTTTACGCCTAGGTACCCCCCCCCCCCGGTACGTTGTGTCCCGCAGTTCCCCCCCTGTTGTTATGTAAACAAAAGCAAAAAACGTTACGTTACCTGGCTTTTGTTTATATCAGGATATGGTAAACATAAAGAGCGTTCTTGTTACTGTTTTCCTGATATGGAAATAATAAAGAGCGTTTAATTATATCATTGTTGTGTGATTAACCACTAGAAATGCGCTTTGTTATGTAAACAGAAGCACAACTTCTATAACACGAGCAGGCTCTTGTTTACATACACCATCGTAAGTCTTGACGACAATATACTATTTACGCGCTGATTATGTTTGGCATATGAACACAACTATATATTTTTTAATATTCCTTCTGTTGATGGCGATTTGAACAAATATGAATATTTCTGCAACGAACGCCGCCCGTACCTTTAATCCCAACCATTATACTGTTGATATTTGTCCCAATCATGTTTAAAAGACCATCTGTTAATCCCAAAATCATAGTGTATATAGCACTGCATAAAAGTTCACTACTACAGAACTTTCAACTTTCCTAAAGTCTAGTTTCCTCTGCAGTTCCACAAAGTATAAGACCAACATAATTATACGTGAAAAATTTCGGGCAAATATAGAGTAAAACACATTTGAGGGGCATGGCGACAAATTAATTTATGCACAGGGTCATAATATAACAGAGTCTGTGATTAGTAATTTCTGTATGAATTATGTATATAGAAATACAACACTATAATAATTGATAATTGTACCAAGATAATAATTGGTGATGTCACAAAATCAGATATAGTCTATATATATACGACCCAAAGCGTCCGGCTTTGGTTCGTTATTAGATAATAATTGGTGACGTCACAAAATCAGATATAGACCCTTAAAAATGAGGGTGACAAATACGAGATTCATTAAACGCTCTTTATTGCATTTTATTAGTTCCCCTTTAAGTAGTCATCTGAAGTAAAGGGCACATATACATTGCCATTGACATATAATACGTGCGTTTATGTGTTTGTATACATCTATATAAACGCCAAGTGTTTGTGTGTGTTTGTTTGTTTGTTTGTCTGTCTGTAATTCTGTCACATTTTTGGCGCGTATAAAACACTATATGACCCGTATGTCCGATCGGGCTCATATTTTAACATTTCCAGCGTTATATGTTAGAAACGACACGCTAACATACATACATACATACATACATACATACACATAATCATATGTCAGATGTATAGTCAGTGACGAACTTTAAATGTGTTAGGTTGGTTCTTATAAGAACCGTGTGTGATGGGTGGGGTAGGTTGTGTTTATTTCCCTCCACAACTCAATAAAACCCTTCATCGTCATCATCATCATCATCATCATCATCGTCATCATCATCATCATCATCATCATCCATCATCATCATCATCATATGTCTCGTCCCTAAATGTCTACCATTTCGATTTCAAGGACTATATCCCAATCTAATTCAGGTGGGTCATCGGACAAATATATAAGTTTACCATCCTCATTATCAATTTCATCGTCATATTCATCCTCAAACAAAAAAATTTGAATTTGCCAGAGAGGCTCTGGTAATTGTGCTGATAAAGCTGTTAGCCAGACCAACATTTTTGTTTCACGAGACATAGAGAGTGCATGCGGTGATATATTTGATTCATATCATACATCGCTTTTATATAACAGACTGAATATTATTTTCCTCGTTGATTTGATTGGTCAATATAGTTAATTTTAAAACGGATTGTACCTACTTCTCACTTCTCCTTTATTGTTTACGATTCTCATCTGACAACGTACTAGAGCAAATAATTTACGTGCATGACAAGGAAACACCTGCATTATCTTACCCTTCCTTGTTCATGTCATGTGTGGTCATTTGTCCATTATCTGACTATTCTTGTTCATATCACGTACGTTCTCGACTAGTTCGACAATATTGGTATCCCAATAAGAGATGTATATCTATCGTGAAGATTAGGCAAAGCATGGCCATATATATTCGTATGAGCAAACTGTGCATGTTTAGGATTTCATTAAATCTATACATGTATAAAATACCACGTTCATTAACATCCATTGATTATTCTTCCGGATAATGGATTCTATTTTACAGAGGTACGTGTATAGGACGTGATTCAACCTAGTGCTTTGGCTATATAAACATATATCTTTATTATCATCCACAATTGAAGAGTTAGATACAAACCGATAAAGCAGAGAAAAATTAAAACATAGAGGAGAAAAAAAAACAGAAAAAAAAACAGAACAAAACAAAAATAATACCAACAAAAAAAAAGCTTATACTTTTACACACAAGAAGAAGAAAAACTAATTAAAGATATGGTCTTAATTGTTATTTAACGACCTCTGCACTCCCAGGACTCAACTTCACCCCACTAAGTTTCTTTCTAATGTCTCCTCTAATTTTTTTCTGTTGTTAACAAGAAAAAGAAAAAAAAGTGGCCGCAGAGACTCCAGACAAGATAGCGTCCATCGTGGCGGCCATTTTTTTTGTATATGCACCAGGTCTCTTTGATCGCCGTTATAGTAAAGATGATATCACATGCGGTCTTGTTTTCCGCTCGATTCGTTATGCTAATATACAACCATTACAAATTAGCCAAAAATCCGACACCAGAATCCAATATGGCGGCCAAGATGGCCGCCCGAAATGTGAAAATATGCTATTTTTCTGACATTTCACAACCTTTCGTTTGTCTATGTGGGAAAATATTGGCATCTTGGCGTGGTGTTATACATTTATCTGATAGAAGAGTCATTGACGAATACACGGGGACCATAATATACATTGATTGTGGGATATTTTTGTCCGATATCACGTTTTCCCAAATGCCGGTATAATAGGTCAAAGCCGAATCGACGCTAATATATAACGCGATGTAATGTTTCGAATCAATGAATGTTATTGCCATCATAACAGCACCCATGCATATATATGTGCAGGGGATACTCGAGCTAGGATTCCTCTTATACCTGAGTTGAGGAATATTAACCCAAATCCAAATTGGCGGCCAAAATGGCCACCAGAAATAGAAAAATCGCCGAAAATCCAAAATCCAAAATGGCGCCCACAATGGCGGACAGATTTTGAAAAATCACCGAAATTTCCTCATATTCACACCATTGGGCATTATTGTCGAGACAACTCCACCCACGCTTACAGTTGAGTTGGAAATACTGAGGTGAACTAATTACCTTACATCTCATACAAGAAATTATTTTCCAAATCGAAGATGGCGACCAAAATGGCGACCGAAATTTGAAAACACGCCTACATTCCTTCACTTTCTTACGATGGGCGTTATTGTTTCGCGATTTCTACCCACCATTACATGTTGATATGGAATATTGCTATGAATTATTCATTTGAGTTTGGCAATTGATACTCACAGTCAAGTAGGCGGTTAAATTGGCGGCCAGAAATTGAAAATAAATCGATATTTTCACATACTATTGATACTAATATCAACTTTTTGTCATAATATCGATATGTATGGACGAAACTGTACATAAACCATCTATTAGTTCAACTTAGAAAGTATCAAAATGCATAACATAGCTCGTATCCTTCTGGAAAGTCGAAAACCCACCATTAATATCGCGATGTGGCATTTCGAAATCCATTCCCCACTTAGCGCCGATAATGGCCGTAACCGTAGGTGCGCCGAATAGTCATAATAGAACAATTACCTGATAACAGATTCTGATTTGCCACGTCACGTCCATAATTATCTGGACCAGTTTCCATTTCTTTGTCTGATAAATCTAGGTTGTTCACACCGACAGTATTCAACACTTCCTGGTAGGAGGGTCCCTCCAATCATAACGTTTCAAACAATTAATTTCCGGTGTCTAGCTTACGATTTTAAATATTTACTAAATATGGGATTTGTGTGTCATCTTGAACTAGAAAGGCATATATTCGATGAGTATACAAGCTTACAGAAGGTCATCTCTATGTATGTGTCTCATACCCCATGGGGGATAACGACATGTACACCTGGCGAACCAGAAATGTTAGCTAGTCACTTCTCAATAGATGGTTCGTCAACTTACAAACTTAGCGAACACATTGGCATACGTGGAAAATTTCGGCAGTGTTTCGAAGGTTGCTAGCTGTCTCATTCCCTTGGACAGATGTATATCTGCTAAGGCGCGCGCGAAGACCATAATAAACCGACTACCCACACTTCTTGACCATGATCCTAAGCAAACTGTGTGACGTCCCGCAGTCGTCTCGTCGAATAGCTCCCAGCAGAGAAGAACAATACTCGTGGTGCTAGATTGTGGACATACGTCATGATAGTGGGAATGAAATGGGCCACGGTATACACCACCCCTACACCCGGTGCATGTTTCAGATATTGAATGTCATGCGTGTCGCTGTTTTGTGGTGTGGTAAAATTGTATTTCCACATCCGTTTCGAAGCCGTTCTGATTCAACTTGACCAGACGTATAATTGTGTCCGGATAATACTATGCTAGCCTCCACCAGAACAGTCGGGTGGACTAAAGGATAACGTCTTTATAGAATGAAGGTATGCGTTTTTTATCCTCTCTCAAGGTTAGTGTCAGTATGTGGGCGGTAGTATTCAAGAAAATGTCAGGAACTGTGGTGCGTTTATATCACTATGTATTTAATGAACAATTTATAGCCTCGACGGCACAATGGCTGTGGACGTTGGGGAACGTGACCTTTAGGATCATATAGCTTTATATATAACGTTAGAATAAAGTAGTTAATATGTCTCATGTAGGAAAATGGTCGGAATGGTTATGTTACCAAGAAATCACTTGGTGTACCCAACGTATGTTGAACTGAATGCAAGATCTCATCAACGTAACATTCCCCTGGATGTTCTTCGCGTTGAATATTCACCCTTGTGTTGACGGTATTTGTACTTTCTTGAACCATACCGACGATCACCCAGCGTGAGTATGACATAGCAACCAACTATCAAAGGCATCGCATTTAAGACTACACCCCAGTCTGGGTGGTGCTTATATAGTAGTAGCCAATGGTACATGCCTGGTCCAGTTGATTATGAACGGCTTCTAAACGGATGGGAACATACAATCTTAGCATACAAGGAAAGCAAAGCCACACATGAGATCCTCTCTGAATCTAAAACATACACAAAGAAGGGGCGGTGCAGTCATGGTCCAATTTCATTTCCAATATCATGACACATACCCACAAACTAGCACCGTGTGTATTGTTATTATCCGCTTGGATCTGTTCGGTGAGACGATTGCTGGACGCCAACAAGATTGTTCTTAGGATCATGGTCAAGAAGTGTGGGTATATTATGCATTATGGTCTTCTACGCCTCAGCAGAAAGGCATCCGTCAAATTTCAGGCTTTCAACATTCGAAGCCACACACAGAAGTTGTCCGGGTACATCAGTGCATTAGATGAGTATGTGAATTGATAAACCATATATTGAGAAGTGGCTGTTTGGGAAGATCACCAGGTGTACATGTTGTTATCCCCATTAGGTCACCAAAGCTGAAAATACGCATATATAGAGGTCCTTCTGAAAACTAGTATACGCATCAACTGTATACCTTTCTAGTTTATCGCACAAGATGACGCTCAGATAACATATGTAGCATCTAAATTATACCTTAAGCTATACCACGAATGAAGCTCGCCAAGGACAAGGATAAGAATTCCCAGCTTTCGAGACAAACACCTGCGCTCGACACCGGCATTACAGAGAAGTGTAGAAAACTGTGTTGGTGTGAGCGAGATAGATTAATCTGACGAAGAGACGGAAACTGGTCCAGTTAATGCTGAATGTGGCAAATCAGAATAAGCTCAGGTACTGTTGTTTTGATTCTTGGTTTGATTCTTGGAAGTCATAATATGACTATTCGGCGCAAATATACCGTTACGGCCATTATGGGCGCTTAGTGGAGAATGGATTTCGAAATGCCACATCGCGATTATTAATTTAGGGTTTTCATCCTTCCAGAAGGCTACGACTCATGTAGGAACTAATAGATGGCTTATAGTATGTACCGTTTCGTCCATACGTATCGATATTATGACAAGAAGTTGAAATTAGTATGTGATAATATCGACTTCTTTTCAATTTCTGGCCGCCAGTTTGGCCGTCATCTTGACTGTGAGAGTTTGCCAAACTCAAATGAATACTTCATATCAATGTTCCATATGAACATGTAATTGTGGGCAGAATTAGAAGTAAAGGAATGTGAGCTTGTTTTAAATTTCGGTCGCCATTTTGGCCGCCATCTTCGATTTGGAAAACAAATAACTTCACCTCAGTAATTTCCAACTGCATGTGTGCAGTTGTTCTCGAAAATGTTGCCCAATGATGTGAAAATGAGGGAATTTCGGTGATTTTTCAAAATCTGTCCGGCATTGTAGAATAAAGACGTCCAAATATAAAAAGCAGAGCGATGGTCCGGGGACTAGTCAGCTTCCGGACCCGCGTTCATATTTTCTTGTCCAGGTGCACTTTTTAGACAACTCAAACACCAACTTCCTGTTCACGTTTGCAAAAAAGTTGTGGTTTTTTTAGGAGATAATATCGCATGTTTTGTACCCCCAGGCTGTATATTTGATGGTGACATCGTGTTGAACACGTAAACTGATAATTCTCTCCAAATACTGCCATAGTTTACAAAATTCGTGAATGATTTGGTCATATAAAATATCAAACGGAAAACTATCACATTGTGTAATATTTTGCAACGAAATAAGGATAGTTATTCTCATTTTATTGACGTTGAAGAATCTTTCACATTAGTTACATTCCATTCTTATTGTTAACAATTATTTTGCTGAAAACGAAGCGGTTCTTGACATTCGGGTTTGGACAATCCTGGAGATTTGCCCAAAATCGTCAAATTGTGCTTTCCAGGATGGCAGCTAAGTTCAACGTTGCTTTCGTTTTGGGAGGTCCAGGTGCAGGGAAAGGAACTCAGTGTCAGAAAATTGTTGAGGTGAGAGTTTTCACGTCTGGCAAATTATATTACATGTATATATATGTTTCAGTGCAGGAAAAATTCTGGTTATATACGTACTGGTCCAGGTGCCACCACGGCCGAGTAACTTTACCTACCTATCACTGTATCAGCTACTGACTTACCTACTGAAAAACTTCTATGATTATTATTTTAGTAAATTAAAATGAAAACCTGGGAATGTTGGACCAATATTTTCTTCTTCTTCATTTGACAGCTCGCTGTCATTTACTGACAATTATGAGCCTGTCCAGGTGCTACCATGGCCGAGTAAATTTATAACCATGGGGTGACTCCAGTAGCGTTTTTTGAATGTGCACACACGCGGCTTGTACACAGGTCAGCCATTAATGTCCGCGCTAGTCCAACAAATTAGACGATTCAGATTAAGGAATTTAAGGCCTATTTTAATATTTGGACATTTATGTGGCCTTAATCCCTCATCGTCCAACCATGGGTGTGAAAAATTTGAACGCTACAAAGCCACATTTTTTATGTGGCAAGGGCATGCTCCTTTAACTTACACTGTTCACGTCCAATGACACAAATAAAACTACAAATAAAAAACACATACCTTTTGTTAGAATGTTAAATATCATGACTGAACTAACTAGCATAAATTTGTGTCACTATTAATCCATATAATTTTATAACAACTCAACCGACAGAAATATTCAAACCCGTCTACGATAGCGAACACATACGAAAACGAAAGCACGCGCATGCGTAATAGATCAGAAATCTGGGAAAACCCCGGAAATTAACATAATTTATTTGTATTTGAAAATGGTGATATGTTTTCCAATCCGGGATTAAACTAACAAATCTGTAATTCTGACAACTTTTATATCACAATCTATGTGTGAACACAAAGAATACTATCTCCGCTACAGGTAAGACTAATGTATTTGTAGATAATTTAAGAGAAAATGGTATTTTGATGGGGTCATATCGGTGGTCACTGATGTTGACCTGCTTCAAAATGTGTGCTAACTTGGCTTTCAGCTCTTTTATTAGACTAGAAGGATTAATACAATCGTAAATGTCCAAATATTAAAATATGTATTAATCCGAATAGTCTAATTTGTTGGACTAATGTCCGCACCTGATCGGACAGCGTACTGCAGCCACGACAACATACCTGGACAAATCTTGTAATGAGGGAAGTCGGCATTTTTGCATTCGGATCTTTATTCAGTGATCTTGAATTAGACTTTTCAGCCTGACAAACTTACTCTTGGGCTCCAAACAAACATGCATGCACGTTTATTATTTTCTTGGGAAATTTCCCCCCTGCACAGTGCTTATTTGGGTCTGCACGTTTATTAATTTTGAGGCTATGAAAATTGAAATCAGCACAAACTCAAGATTTCTTTATGAATCTGATACCAAAATGTAGTGCTGGGCGGTATGACGATATATCGGGTATACCCGGTTTTAATTTTGATAGTGTCAATAATATCGTCTGAAATAAAAATATCGTAATACCGTCCCAAGTTGTAATATTCTCCATGTAGGTTGAAACCCATCATATGGTCCCAACAAACAGCGAAGTTAGAGTAAGTATAATAGTCCCAAACTTCCCGGAAATACGCAGTCGAAAACGTTTTAAAACATCGGAGCACGTGCTTGTCAAGTTGGATATGCTTCGTCGGACACATCAAAGAGATACTAGTAGCATCAGTTGGCTACACTGTGAGATTGGTATGTCGCGCGCATGCGACTGGCACAATGACCTCCTTTCAAGTTGGTTCAGCTTGCTCTATCAACCGTAACCGGTTGCTTGGAGACGGATTACGATGTCAGATTTTATATTGACCACACTTAGTCTAGCTGATCGTCTCAATGTGTGCAAATTGCGAGTAAAATGATTTTGTGGACATGTGCTGTACGGATCATGGCATTGCTATCGCTTCAACAAATGTCAAATTCACAAACTAATTGAACATGATTGTCTCTATTTATTTTCCTCAGCTAAAAAAATGCCGCCGCATATTCATTTCAAATTTTCACGTCGGCTTTTGCCTCGGTACTGCCCATTGTGGCATTGTCGACGCTAATTCCCAGGGCTGCCGTATATGGACATTGAAGTCCCACGGTGCTACCAACTACCAATTACCACTGATAAATATAGTCTCGCAAACAACCAATTCCTCACGAAATTAATAAAATGGCAATTTGAAACCGATTGCGGTGCTTAATGTGTGCATGGTGTTGAGCGCTATGGTCAAAGGGATATAACTGTAAAAAATGTATGCGAAAACGCACGTGGGCCGTGTTATATGATTATATCCCTTTGTTTCAAAGTAATTATTTCTTCGTCGGCAAACTGTCAATTGTTGCTGACGAATGGTCATTATATACATGTATACTGATGTTACTGATAATGTTCAATACACATTTACTCGACCTCTCATGACCCACAAATCGTAAATAAAACGTAGGGATGTATTGTGCAAACTTTATTTATGAAATATTGCATATATTGTACATTGTACTTACCAATTGTAATATACCAAAATAATATCGCGATAATATCGAATATCGCGATGTTGTCGCCATAATATCGCGATATTTTTTGGGGCCAGTATCGCCCAGCCCTACCAAAATGATGAGTTTATATCTTTATGCATGTACATATTCAAATATATGACACACATGTGAACATTTAAATACTGAATAAAACACCACATGACAATATACCGTACTATGTTCATTCCTATACTTGACCTACACGAACTGTAAAAATAATATGTTTAACAGTTGATGTTTTGCTCAGAGTTTCCCCTGCACTATTATTTGGGTCTGCACTTTTATTAACTTTCAATGGAATTCCCCCCCCCCCTGCACTATTATTGGGACCTGCACTTTTATTTGGAGCCCGAGAGTAGTATCTGACAGAGTTCTGATTTTTGTCAGAATACCCTGACCAGGTTGCGATCCCCGGTCTGCTAGCACGAGAGACCAGTTCGCTACCTCTCGGCTATCGACTTCCTTTACAGTTTAATCCCCATTTCAGACGTTGTAACTTATAAAATTGTGAAATGCGTGTGTAAAACTATCTTCTTCTATATCTATATTTGCGAATGTCTGTCTGTGTTCTATAGAAATTCACAGGGGACCATCTAGATGATGCCAAAGGGGTCTACTAGGAGTAGCTTTTTACGAGAAAGATAATGGTCGGGGTTAGAATTTTCTAAAGTGACGCCGTTGTTGTCAGGGGCAGAAAGGGGGAGGGGCAGAAAAAATATTTGTCGTCGATTGCCACCAAACTTATATATAATCATCCCCATAATATGAGGAATCTAATGGCGTGGTTTAAATATGGCAAAAGTCGCGCCGTTCGCGTCAGGGGCTTCCGGAAGGGGGGACAGATTTTTTTTCCTGTCGCCGATTGCCACGAAACTTACATATAATCATCCCCGTGATATGAAGAATCCAACGGTGTGGTTTAAATATGTCAAAAGTGGCGTCGTTTGAGTCAGGGATGAACGGAAGGGAAGAGGGACACCAAAATTGATAAAACTATTTTTAGCGCCGATTTCCTCCAAATTGATATATATTCTTCTTCATGATACAAGGAATCTAATTGTGCGATTTAACAACGCCAAATTGTTGTTTTTGGATGAGAGATTGGGAGGGGGTGGGCACTAAATTTGATAATAAGTCGCCGATTGCCACCACACTTATACAAAATCATCCCCATGGTATGAGGAGTCTAATGGTGTGGCTTTTATCTGTCAAATGTGGCCTCATTCGAGTCAGGGTTGCATTGAAAGGGACAGGGGCACCAAATTTGATGCACAATTTTTTTAGCGCCAATTTCCACCAAATTGATACACGTTCTTATCCATGATACGAGGAATCTAATCGTGATTTAAAGACGCCATAGTGGTGCTGTTTGGGTGAGAGATGGAGAGGGGAGGGATTGGCACCAAATTTGATAAAAAAAATTGTTTAGTCGCCGATTATCACCAAACTTATAAACAATCATCTCCATGATATCAGGAGTGTAATCGTGTGGTTTAAGGATGTCACAAGTGGGCCATTCGAGTCAGTGGTGTATAGAGATGAGAGGTACACAAAAAATTATATCTATATGTTTAGTGCCGATTTCCACCAGATTGATACACATTCTTCTCCGTGATACGAGGAATCTTATCATGTGGTTTATATACACCAAATTGGTGCCCATATGGGTGAGAGATATGGGGACCTTAAATTTGATACAAATTTGTATACTCGCCAATTTTCACCAATTTCATATATATGCATCTAATCTCTAATGAGTCTTAGTGTGTGCAGCTTGAGTCCGAAATAGGGACGGGAGGGTCACCAAAACTGATACAAAATATTTTTAGTACCAATTACCATCAGACACGTTCTTCTCAAATGATACAAGAAATAAAATCGTGCTGTCTGTCTGTCTTTTTGTCTGTCTGTGTGCGTTCTATATATATAACTTCACGCGGTACAATCGAGATGGCACCAAGGCGTTCTAAGAGGGGTAACTTTTTACAAGGAAGATAATGGTGCAGGTTAAAATTTTCTAAAATGACGCTGTTGGTGGGAGGGGAAATTTAAAAAATATGGTGAAATAGTTTTGTCGCTGATTTCCACCAAACGAATACATAATCACCTTCGCAATATGGCGTTGTTCGAGTCAGCGTTGCATCAACAATTGATTTAATAAACCAAATTCACCCTAATTCATACACGTTTTTATGTTTACCCATACCATAGTATGGTAAACATAGTGTCGTTGCCCGGATTGACCACTCGTCGTTCGTCCGTCTGTCTGTCCGTCTGTCTGTCTGTCTGTCTGTCCGTAGACACTTTACGAGTAATGCGATAACTCAAACATTTTCTATCCGATCGAAACCAAATTTTGTATATGGGTTTCTCAGCCCAAAATACAGATCGAATTTGGGTTTGATCCCAGATTTTGTTACAGAGTTATGGCCCTTTTTCAACTTAGAATTCACGCATTCTGCCATAACTCAAACATTTTTTATCTGATTGGAACCAAATTTGGTATGTGAGTTTCACAGCCCAAAATACAGATCGAGTTCGAATATGGGTATGATCCGATTAATTTTAAAGGAGTTATGACCCTTTTTCGAGAAAAAACATTTAAAACAAAAAATGGATTTTTTTAGATTTAGCTCCTTGCTAAATTTAACATATACAAACAGATACAAATATTAAATTTTGTTTGAACTTTAATAACAATAAAAAAAAAAGTTTAATAATAAAAAATATTGACACTTTCATTTATTTTAGTTTTATACGATTAATTAGGTGTGATATCCTGTTTTGAAAATATGAAGATTTTATTGCAATAAATTACCATGTGAACATCCAGAGTATATGAGAGGACATTTTATAGATGTTGTCATTCCAAGTGAAATCTGTTATGAAATGAGTGATGACATATTATACAGAGCTCTGGTGGTCAAGATAAACAACACTGGTGGCTGGCTGTTTGTTTATTCTAACTGTCAAATTGATTTATGGCAGCATAAGACTGTTGTTTATCCTATTCTTGAAATTGCATTACAGGGTGAGATAAGAGCCCCCACTCACCTATATAAGACTTAGTGTCTTCTAAATTCCATTAATTTGCTTCAAAAATAATTAACCCTTTCCAAGGTTTCCATAGACACATGCTATAATGTACATGGACTCTTCTTCATATCTCTTAATATCTGTTGGGTATCTTTGCACACTATTCACTTATATAAATTTTGGTTTTGACTGATTAATTGATTTTTGAAAAATATATTGACCCTTCAGACATGTGCTTTCAATTTGAAATTAAAATAACAGCTGATGGCCAATATGATTTATCTATGCAATGGGAATCAGGCAGATAAATATACAATGACTATTGTAAGTGATGACTTGTTTTGAAAATCAATATGGTAGATGTTAGTGTTTCCAGGAACCTTATTTTCCCATTTGTTCATATTTTCATGGTTGATTGAATTTTAGGGGCCACAGAGCACTTAGAAGATTAACATTGAAGGTTGTGGCTTTTAGTGTCCAAGCTACTTGTAAAACATTGTAATGTGTGAAACCATTTAATTGAGGGCTAACTTACTTTCTTTTATATGAACGATTTAGTGGTCATAGGGGCAAGCATCCTCATCATATTATGTCTGTATAACATTATATAGATAATACTTTTGAATTGTATAAACTACATATATTTTTGAAAACCATGCATACACCCCTGTTATGAAACACTTAATCTTATTTAATACACAGGTCAGATCTGATCTTATATCTGTCCATGTTTGATAAAGAAATAACTGGGGAGAATGGGGGAAAGGGGGGGGGGGTAATTAAAGTACCATTTAAATATGAGATGGAATCCCCTACATGTATGTCATTCTAAGCAGTCTGGCTTGTCAACAAATTATAATTTCTCTTTAGAAGTGAATAAATTTTGAATATCTGGCATGTCAAAAGTGTTAAAGATAGGGATTTATCACTTTTGCTTCCAATGAGTTAACTTAAACTCCTAAACATGTCCTCCGAAATCACTAAACCATTGGATCTCACAGTGAGAGGTCCTTGGGTGAATAGGGACAGAGTTATGAGATTTAAAACTACTCCTCCCCACCCCAAATACTTTAACCCTTCCTTAAGACAAATTATTTGAGCTTTTGATTTCAAGTTGGGTACTGTTATATGGATTAATTCCTGTGATCATATCTTTGACAAATTATCAATTATGACTAGTCGCTATCGCCAAGGTATGGGTTAAACATCTGCCGATCGTGATCGGCCTCTCGTTCTCTAATGATATACCATGAATTAAATCACATTTGGTGTCGTTTGCGTCACGGATGACCAGCGGATATGCACTATCATTGATAAGATTGCTATTCGCCGATATCCACATATAAGTTATATACAGTCACCAGGCCATCTCCATATCATTTTAAGTAGTTGGGCGTTCACATTTCACAATCCCGACATATGGTGACCCACATAAGTCACTTGAACAATTATATCTTCTTAACAGTCATATTTATATGGGAATGGCAATCAAGGCATTCACACAATGAGCTAGCAAAATGAGATAACTAGAAGAAGCATTAAACGTATATTTATCATTCTATTGAAGAGATACATATATTCGTGCAAACTGAGAGACCTCGAACCGTCAGAGGATTGCATATATATAATAAAAAAATTTAGTCTGTTGACTCTGTTCCATTCAATACAGTTTCCACAAAAAGTTACAATTTGTCAAGAGATATGGAAGGCCTGTTCAAAAATAGTGGTCACAGTGTGCAGTCAAATATAGCTTCTTCTGATATACAAGGACATGCAGTTAGTAGCACAAGACTTTTCAGGATCCTACCAATACTGACATCTGACAAGGGTTTTAGAACAGACTCATCGACTGTCATAAACAACTCAAAATCTCGCTCTGTGCCTGGTACATGTAGCAAGGTGTCCTCGAGATCTTAGTCCAACCCACTAGATTGATTGATACATCTCAATATGTAAAACCCAATTATCATCTTTTATCGAACTAATGTGTTTATGATGTTCATGTATCATATTATAACGTCTAATGTATACGCAGTTGTAAATAAATAAATACTTCATTATTGGTGGAACGGATTAATCGCGATAAACAGAATGACAATTGACAAGGTGAGCCACTACTTATATTCATTGACAGTAATAATCATGTTTGTGATGCTATTTGAATATACAATTTATGAGAAAACGTATAACACTTTAAGCAAGAGCATTCTCTATTCCCAACAAATATCCACAGCATACATTAACCTGGGCAACGCCGGGTAACCCTGCTAGTGAAAAATAATTCTTTAATTACTCAAATAATATCGCTTCCATCAAGTCTTGTGGTACAATATGCTAATTGGGTATATAAGAAACAAACGATTGATTGGTTAAAATATGTGGTGCACTTCTGCATACATGTATTCAGGTTTGAACACAGTATAATGGTACGAAAGTTGCACTGGTCTGCGGGAGACAAGTTGGTTATGAAACTAGCGTTGCCACGACTATGAGTTTTCATAATCGACTAACCGACTTATAATCGACGGTTAGTCGATTAATCGTTCATATATGCGGCCTATGTTACACCCAGGTAAACAAGTGATAAATGCGAAATTACAATGACTACTTTACATCCAGTCTGAACACAGTTATAAACTGTCAGTCAGCAGGTTTGTCCTTCTGAGGCCCCCGACCGTCATCGGCCACCTAAACTCAAATTTGCACAGCCGTAAACGCCCTCCTCATCGTTATTCCCGCGGATGAGAATTTTTTATAATATCTGTCCAGTCAATCAATGTTCCCCGTGAACATGCATAGTGGTGCCAATTGAAAGCGTGTGGAGTTGTCGCATACATATTGAAAACAGACTATAGTTAGTTTTGCAGAGAATCCCATTGTGTATCGATTACGTCACCTGACATATATAGAGCACTTAGTTTATTCTGCGGGCTTCGTGTGCGCGCGTGCCTCTTGTTAATTACAAATTAATAGTTTATATAGGTTACCACGTTGGAGAATGTAGTTCTATATAAGTGAGTGACACAAACTTGTTACTGATTAACTGTCTAGTAACTAATCATTCCATGTCCCCGCATACTTTCTGACTGTGAATAATGGTGACCGTTTTACAGTATGAAATTTGAGAAATGAAACATAGATGCAGTCCGATGCACGTCATCCATTTTGGCAATAATGATCGCTAATTACCGATCACAGGAACATCAATTCACAGTTAAACATAATTTATAAACAATGACAAGGCCGTAACACGACATCAAAGGAAGCCGCTGGCCCACCACCATTGTGAGAACATGTCGTACACCGAATTCTTTGAAGATTACCACAATCGTCGGCTGCGACATCAAAGCCGCACCAGAAGTGGCGAGAGAACAGGCTGTCGGGTGGTAAATTGTGCTACATACACTATTAAATTTTACTTCCAGGCATGGCATTTGTGCATAGTACTGCTTACATACACAACCATACCCCCCCCCCCCCCCCCCCCCCCCCCCCCCCCCCCCGAAAGTAAATAACCGCCGACTACCGCACCTGTTGAAGGATAGTCGATTAATCGAATAATCGTGGCAAGCCTATATGAAACACCTAATACATGTATGGGGATAATATAGTTTCAGGTCAGTCGTCAAACAAAATATATCTTGTAACTTTACAGTAAGGCCAAAAAAAAAAAGTTTTTTGGTTCTCAATTTTTTTTTCAAATCAATGAGGGAGGGAGGGTTTTATTTTTATTTTTTATTTTTTTCTGCGGTTAGTAAGCATGGACAAAGATACCTTCCTCTGTCTAGTAATAACCAGAAAGGTAGAGGGAACTGTTATGCATATAAACTCATTTAGTCTTATATAAAAATGACATTGTACTACGAGTGTATGACTGGGATTACTTTACAATATATAATGCCCCTGACATTAACTACTGTTATTGTTGTCTAAAAACTGATACCTCCCCATTCTAATATGTGATCCTGAATTTAGTCCTGTGCCTTTCAATTGTATAAAGTTACAATTAGTGTAAGTTGTTCACAATGACTAATTATAAGAAGAGCATGAGGATCAGCTAATCATTTTCTTAAATGTTGTAAGCCTGCAAGTCACTGCAAGCCTGAGAACCAAAACCTTCTTTTTGTTTTGGCCTAAAAGATTGCTAATTTTCTTCAAAATGAAATGGTTGTGTTCTGTTAGGGCACAGCAGGTCACGCAATCTCTTTGCTAATTTGAAAGTGCTTAAAATCACATAATTTATATCTTTTCTTCTGCAAAATCAAACCTGAGTTATTTTCAAACGAAATTTTGTTCAAATTTTTTTTTCCGTAAGTTTTTTTGTCATAACATCAGGCATTGCAATAAAAAGGCCTAATGCGGCTCTTTTTATTCAATGCGGCGGGGCCTGAGAACCAAAACTTTTTTTTTTTGGCCTAAAAGATTGCTAATTTTCTTCAAAATGAAATGGTTGTGTTCTGGTAGGGCACAGCAGGTCACGCAATCTCTTTGCTAATTTGAAAGTGCTTAAAATCACATAATTTATATCTTTTCTTCCGCAAAATCAAACCTGAGTTATTTTCAAACGGGAAGCCAAATTTAGTTAAATTTGATTGGCTGTTAATGCGCACAGAGGTAGCATCTCTGGTCAGAATTTAATATCGTGTGAGCACTTTTTGCATGGAAAGAATTACTGCAATGCACCATTATTAATCGCTCACTCACTTAGTATATCGTTACTGGTGTAATTTCTTGTAGACTTGATATGTGTACAGAATTTAAGCGCAACTTCCGTTTATTACTTCCGATCGTGGCAGATCTAAAGTATTTTTTCACAAAAAGTTGCTTCAAACTCAAGAAAGATAATCAATATAAAAAAGATAGTACCTGGTATACTGTATCCGTACATTACAATTATAATTGATTATGCTGCAAATTATAATTGCTTTATGAAGGAGTGGCAGCATTCAAACTGAGGACACAAGCTTCATTTATTTAGAATTTGAATTAAGAAATTGGTAAACTGTTTTTGATGTGAATTTTCCACGATTTTGTCATGTTGCATAAAACTGAACGACTGGAGTAGTGATGAGCCGATGATCGGAAATGACAATCGGAATCGGCCAATTCACTTGGTTTCAACATCGGCATTACCGATTATCTAAATAATAATCAGGTGCTTGTTTTTCTTCAATAAACTGTGAAAATCTATTTTCCGCTATGATCTTGTTTAATATACACATGTATTTTCAGAAATGACTAAGAACTGAAACTGTCATCAGAAACAAGACTTTTCAAAAATATTTTTGTCAGTTTTGGATTCTCCCAGATAGGTGTGTGAATTTAAAGTGTGCGAATTCACAACTTAGTGAAAAATAGTACTGCGTGAATTTAAATATGAGTATGGTAGCAGGTCAGGCTCATCCAGGGTTCGCGCTGCCACTTGCCAAATTTGCCAATGGCAAAAATAATTCACATTTGGCAAAACAAAAATTCATTTGTCAAAAGTTTTGGCAAGTCACTTTTTAATTCCTCAAGAAAGTTGAAAAATATTGGTCAATCAATATCATTCATTTCAGGAAACTCTTATAAGATAATTATATTAGTTGCGTTTTATAAGGTTTAGAAAAAGTTAACACCTCTATTAAGATACAGTTAATCTCACAGCATTAGTATCGACGGTTGGAGGGATTACTAGTATTTAGTGTGGTGGTAGTGTTTACATAGCTAATCCTCCTGTGATGTGCCCTTCTTATGAAGCAACCCTTCCACCATTGTATTGTTCGGTGATTGGCTTATTGTCATATGATACATGCGAGTATAATTAAATATCAACTAACTGCTTTTCTATCGATATTAAAAGTCGTTCAAACCACGAGTGTCGAAACATAAGATATAAGGTTGAAGAAAATGATACTATCAGGGATAGAATTTGGCAAAAAATATTCTCATTTGGCAAATTATTTGGCAAAAGTAAATTTTGGTCCAGCGCGGACCCTGGGCTCATCCTGAATTCAGCACTTATACTTGACTATTATAGTTTAATTTTACAAGGCTAAATCCACTATTTCCATATTTTTAGTGGAAACTATCAGATCGTGCATCCCAGTGAACTGCCAACCCAACAATTAAAGACATCAGTACAGTTCCTGAAGTGATTTTAATTTATTTCTTTCATAAACTGTATATAAACATTGATAGCTTCTGAAATTTGATGTATGCGTTGTATAATTCATGGTCTTGTTAGCTGACAGACTACAGAATTCTTGCAGGTAGGCAAACTTTTTCGAAATACATTGTAGGTACAGTAATGCTCTAATTAATCGACTCCTTAAACACAGCAGAATTATGGGTAACTTTTCAGGATTTAGTCGGAAATATGGCTTGTTGCCATTCATCGGAAAGCTCTCGGGGAGAGCTTTCCGATGAATGGCAACAAGCCGTATTTCCGACTAAATCCTGAAAAGTTACCCATAATTCTGCTGTGTTTAAGGAGTCGATTAATTAGAGCATTACTGTAGGTGAATAGGAAACTTGTATGTTTTTTATTTTCGACCTAATCTTGGGGATACTCTTTTCCAGAAATATGGCTATGTGCACTTGTCAGCGGGTGACCTGCTTCGAGAAGAGAAAAGTCGAGAGGGGTCGGAGTTCGGAGAAATCATACAAAATCACATAAAAAATGGCACAATTGTTCCGGTGGAGATCACATGTTCTCTGCTGAGACGGGTGAGTAATTTATTTTATAGGGTAGTTACATGTGCAAGTGTTGCTATGATTTGCATATATAGAGATGTGCATGTGCTGCTATGATATGCATATGTAGAGATGCATATGGTATGGAGAGCTAAGGCCAAAGAAAAAAAATAGTTTGTAAGAGCCATCTATAATATGTCTACCTTTTTGTTGTCCATGTGCTCTGCAGGTGGTATACTTGTCCAATTGGGACAACCACAGTTAGTTTAAACAGGGGTGGACATATATTTCACTATGACTGTTGGAGGATCATAAGTATTTTATAAAAATAAATAGATCTGGGGCATTTATTATCCGAACATTTTCTTCCAATGAATTTGAAAATTCTGCTCTTGTATTATCTGTTTTTCTGCCTGCTATCTGCTTTCATTACCTCAACACCCTCCAAATGAATAATAGATCATTCCAATGTACACATCTCCATAACTGAATTAGAGAATCCATTTAGTTTAGAAAGGGTTAAAATATTACAGGCAATGGAGAAGAGTGGTAAGAAGGATTTCCTGATTGATGGATTCCCCAGAAACAAGGATAATTTAGATGGCTGGATACATGCGATGGGAGAGACTGCTGATGTACAAATGGTCTTCTGCTTCAGTTGTACTGAACAAGTTAGTATTTCGCTGTTTGTGCTTGTAACCAGGCCTTTAGATTTGTGTAATTTTACATTTAAGTTTTTATCAGCAAAACAGGTATATTGGGTAGATCGTTGATCACCGTGTCATCATTCCTGCGACATCAACTTCATCTATGAAATATTTGTCAGACATGGTGAGTATACATGTAGACCTAGCGTTTTCAATGTCTGAAATATTGGGCCGAGTCTATATGAGGATAAGGCCCTTGATCACTTTTTATGTTTACCCATACCATAGTATGGTAAACATAATGTCGACGTCCGGATTGACCACTCGTCGTGTGTCCGTCCGTCCGTCCGTCCGTGTTTACTAATGACTACTTAAGTGGCTAAGATTGTGTAAAATGGATATTTATGTGCATAACTTCCGTTGTGTGGCTAGCCACATAACAGCTTTCAGATGGACGTTCAAAAATGATCTATTTGGCCTAATCAGCTTATTTAATTTTGTAGTCACTCAAAATTTGGAAACAAAAAGTCCATCGATTTAGACATCCATGACCTGTCAATAGGAGATGTCGGACACTGACTGACATTTATGTGGCTAGCCACCCAATCACGGACCTGTCAGTTTCTCCTATTCCACTGTCCCAGTTGCTGTGTGCAAGTTTTTGAGTTTTAATCAGCTTCTTCTGCTATAATTCCAACATGTGATGAATCCATAATCTGGAGTTTTATCACTATCTACTACTTGATAGCCACATAAAATTTTATGGCTACTTGAGAAGCCACATAAAAACTAAAGCCACATTACCATTTCTAGCCACATAGGTCGGAGCCACATATCTACCCATTTGTTCGTCCGTCCGTCCGTCCGTCTGTCTGTCTGTCCATAGACACTTTACGCATGGTGCGATAACTCAATAATTTTCTATCCAATCGGAACCAAATTTTGTATATGAGTTTCTCAGACCAAAATACAGATCGAGTTCAAATATGGGTTTGATCCGAATTTTTTTTATGGAGTTATGGCCCTTTTTCGACTTCAAATTCACGCATGCTGTCATAACTCGAACAATTTTTATCTGATCGGAACCAAATTTGGTATGCGAGTTTCAGAGCCCAAAATACCGATAGAGTTCGAATATGGGTTTGATCCGATTTATTTTAAAGGAGTTATGAACCTTTTTTCGAAAATAAAATTAAAAAAACAAAAATCCGATGCTATAACCAAAGTATATTTTGTCAGATTGTGTTCATATTTGATATGTAGGTTTATGATGACATGCCCCTCATCTGTATAGTTTTTGGTATTGATTGGTTGATCGGTTTAAAAAATAATTAACCCTTTACACACATGCTATCCAATGCAATAAGTTGAACATATTTCTTCTGATCTGCCTCATATTTCTTACCTAGGTTTTTCTTAGCACGTTCTTAGTCTGTATGGTTTTTGGTATTGTTTAATTAACCCTTTTCACTCTTATGTTTACTTAGAATTCACCCAAGCTGCTATGACTCAAAATATTTTTCATCTGATCAGCACCAAATTTGGTATATGAATTTATCACCCCTAAATACAGATCGAGTTCGAATATGGGTTTGATCCGATATATTTTAACAGAGTTATGACCTTTTATAATTCAAGTAATTACTGCTGGGAATTTTAAGAGAACATATCTGGCAGACCATGTGTTATTGAAATGAGTTAATTATCACTATGTCTATGGACATGCTATAACGCCTGATAGTGGTACTGCTGGCTGGCAGGATTTGTTATCATATTAATGTCAAATTGATTGATGGCTATCTGGTGGAGTGCTGTTTTCTGTGCAATATTAAGTTAACCCCTTGGCTGAAACAGGTTCATTACTAAAGTTTATGTAAACACTATAGGACACCTATTCTAAAATATTAAATTGGAATAGTCCATTGTTACTTAATTTGTAGCAATGTTTTACAGACATTGTTGTCTACATACACTGTTGTCTTATCTTAGACAAAAATTAATCCACACATTCCTCAGTTCCATGATGTGATGTCATTGCAAATGATTAACCCTCTCCACACATCATATGGTTTTTAAGCTTTTCGTTTGATCATTCTCCTATATTATGTCCAGGTTGATGGTGATCCACTTTTGATTTGCATGGATTTGGGATTAAAATTAAACCATTCCATAGACACATATTATGCGATTGACAGATATAATATTATCCCTTTCACTTTGATCCAGGTTCAGTAAGGGTTTCAATAAATCACCAATTATATATTCATCATTAGAGGAAATGTCTTATTTTGAAATTCCCTCAGTTGCATTTGGGCTCCAGGGTAATATTAATGGTGCTGGTATTCTTGAGACTGACTTATTGTATGGGTTTCTAAATCCAATGACATGCTTTGTATAGACTATTTTGTGTTTATCAGTTCATTAGTTTGGGTAAGATTAACCCTATTCTATCCGATTTGATAACTCAAATATTTCCATTGACTATGTTTATACATGTAGTTCTTGGCATAGTTGACAAGAACACACCCATAACCTGCATAGTGAGGGTCATTTGGTTTATTTGCTTAAAAATATTAACATCCTCCGCCAATCCTGTTGACACAATGTGATAACTAAATATTTTTCACATGATCACTATATTAAGTGTGAATTGTTGAAACTTTAGCACTCATGAAAAGGTTGATGTAAGGATTTATAAAATTTATAAAAATAGCTAATCGCTATCGCCAAGGTATGGGTTAAACATCTGCCGATCGTGATCGGCCTCTCGTTTTTATTTGGGGGTGAGCTTAATAGCGGGCAAGAGTCTAGATGCAGCTCTCTATGGTTTAAGCATAGCAATGTAATGGCAAAAATTCCATCCTCGTGTGAAATTTAGTATATGGTCTACATATGTGAAAGTGAGGTAAAAATCTAACTTGTGTCTGGTGCAACAATTTCTGATGGATTTTTGTCCATGTTTAACTTAGAATTCGGTGATCCCCTTTCTTTCATATATTTTGATGATTTAGATAGACAATAATTACACGTGTTTTTGTATTAATAGTTAAAGATTTCAAAACTACAAATAGCTATATTGTGAATAAAATACAGACAAAACTGAAGATTGGATATATCATTTGTCTATAAAGGCATGATAAAGTGGTTTATTTCTATTCTAATTTGTGGTGAAATCTATAAATGAAATGCATTTTGCCTTGGTTTAGGGTGCTAACAAGATAGTGTTCTCCCTCTAGGTATGCATTTGGTATACTCCAAATGTATTTTGCATGAATTTCAGTTCTACAAATAGCCCATAAAACTGTCCAGTGAATGTGATCAGTGCTTCTAAATAAAATTGATATTAATTGATGGAAGTATTTCATGAGATATTTATTCTATTTATATGTATTATTTTATACCCTGCAAAACATATGTAACTTGTTACAGACCATCTTTAAAATAAAGATTGTACAGCCATTTGTGCATTTGAGTATAACCATAGTTGCACACATTCATATGAGGCCAAACAAAACTAAATGTCTGCGTTGGGTTATAGGTCATAAAAAAATAGGGTTAGTAGGTAGGCTTAAATTTTCTTTTTTAAAATAATTTTTTTGATGTTGATAAATCCTTATTCTTTTTTTTGTCTTAACTGAAAGATTTGGATAAAATATTCTTTATGTAAACAAATGCAATAATAACTTTTGATGTTGTATTGATTATCTACTATTATAACTCAGCATGTACACTCTACAGGCAGACAACATTTGAAATCCTAGATCATGCCACGAATCGCTACTCTGGCTATTCCACCTGAGAACTTTTTGAAGTTTTGACAGGTTCTGATGGGAAAAATAACACACACCTGTCGGCTCGAGATTATGTGATTTATGTGACTTTCCTGAGGCGATTTCATGATAAACGGGAAGTGAAGATTGTAAGCAATGCAAAGCGAAAATTGTCTCACAAAAGCATCTTAATTTATAATCTCGGAACTACTGTGAAGTACATTATTAAAGAAATATATGACTTTTACCTTTGTTAATTTTCCATAGAATTAAGTTTCCCATCAGAACTTCAAAAAGTTCTCTAAGGTTTTGAACCAGTGGAATATAATATCTACGGATGTAGCTAGAGTAGAGATTCGTGGCATGATCTGGTGAACTCCTGCTGTTTATTTCAGACTTGCATAAATAGATGTATATTAAGAGGTAAAACCAGCGGCCGAGCAGACGACAATGCAGAAAGTCTCAAGAAAAGGTAACATCTCATTTCAATGTTTCCAATTTGCTTTTTAACCCTTTACCCAACAGAACGGCCCTGTGCCAATGCATTCTCTTATATATGCGAGTCGACCATAGGTCGCCTCGCATATATAAGAGAATGCATTGGCTTAACACATTAAAAAGTCTAAAATTGTTAAAGAATGTAAGAAAAAATGGTAAAAAGTGTTAAATTTTTTATTTTTTTTAGGCCAATGCATTCTCTTATATATGCGAGGCGACCTATGGTCGACTCGCATATATAAGAGAATGCATTGGCACAGGGCATAACTGTAACTATCACAATGTGGTCAAGGAGCCGATTCCAATGATATCCATATTTGTATGGTTCTATTGAGACAGACCGAAGATATTTTAGGCTGTTGAAGCTTTATTTGGCCGGTTTTGGCCGGTTTGTTGGGTAAAGGGTTAAAGGGACACAAGGCACTCACAGTGGGTAAATTTGCAAAATATAAAAGTCTGTAAAACACCATCACTAAGAAAAACATGGAGAAATAGATAAAACTTTATTCATATATTCATTGTTGATAGTTCACCGATAACGTTGGAAGTTGAAACCATTGTTATGTAAACAAATGGTTACAATGATTTGTCAACAAACACCGGTAATTGTATAGGAAGTTCAAATATTTTAGTCTGAATAAGATTTTCAGAATATATTTCAATGCTTTGACCTTTTCGAATGTTTACCATCAAGATTTGAGTAAACTTTGGTATCTTATTTGACTAACTGGACTTTTGTCAGTAATTCCACTGTCTACATCATAAAAATATTAACAACTATCCACTAATGAGATTTCCCAATGTCAAAACCATTGTTATGTAAATATCATTGTTGCAGTGGAATTACTGACAAAGGTCCAATAAGTCCAATAAAATACCAAAGTTTAATAAACACTTGACGGTAAGCATTGAAAAGATCAAAACATTGAAAAATATTCTTAAAATCGTATTAAAACTAATAAATTTCAACTTGCATGATTGGCGATGAATGTTGATAAATAACTGTAACAGTTTTGTTAATATAATAATGGCTTCATCATGTGAAATTAAGTTATTGGAGAACTGTCAATAATGAATATACTGTATACACCCGTCAGTAAGCCCGGGGGGGGGGGGGGGAGGGCTCATGCACGTTTTTGCTCAGAAAGTGGGTGCTGGGCTTACTCACGAGGACCCGCCCCTGTGCAAAAATTCTGTTGGCCTTCAGGTGCCGACCTACCATCATGTTTTATACCAGTACCATATTTTTGTATTGAATAAAGATAATAACATGTTTTATTTATATTAATAAGAAGCTAAAATCATATGATAATAACCAAAAACAGTGATAGACAGTTCTATACATTTGGAATCATTTTGAATAAGGTTGTACATTTTGAGATTAATTTGTAAATGCAATAGGGTTGTATGATGAGTTCACAAGTTAATTTCGTTACACTAATGATTATTAATCAAGCTACATGTAATTCTTATCAAAACAGAATAGGTCACTCTTCTGCATTATCAAAGGATCAAACAAAAACACCATGTCATTACTCCACATCCATTGGATTTACTCTGATAGATGTGTGAACAATAAGTGACACCTTTGATTTTAATGAATTGATACCTAATATTATTAGCACAAGTGTATACTATTATACATCTTTATTATTTGAGAAAAACAACTGGAAAAAATCATAAAAGATTTGCTTGAGTATCTTCTCCTATTTTACAGGATAGAGACATGATTGCATTCTCCTTCCAAATGCTTAGAAATGGGGGACCACCCCATGTTTTGTTTAGGGTAAAAAACCCAGACTGGCCTTATCTTCGAGGATGGGCTTACTTACGGGTGTATACAGTAAGAACAACGTTTATTGCACTGAAATGGTTAATGTGTTAGTATTATTGATGTGTTAGAATTATTTTATATATATATTTTTTTCATTATTATAGGATTGTAACATATCAGAATGACACAATGCCTATCATCGACTATTACAAAAAACTCAACCTCTGTGCTGATATTAGTGGCGAGAAGACACCAGATGAGGTACGTCATTCTTAAAGTGACTTGTAATATGACCTTGCCTTAAACTGCTTGCAAGGCTTGACCTGATTGGTCAGTAGACTGTGTTACCATGGAAATGTCAATGCCATTTTGTGGTACAATTCTAGAATGTTCCCTAGAAAATCAAATGTGAACTGATGTACCACAAAAAAAATCTTTCAAACTTTCAGAGCCCACATAATTCTATAACCTGAGACGAATTGGTTTGAAATCTTATGCTATGCTGATGAAAGAGACAGACTAGACAGTTATGATGTGTGGTATACAGTAATGCCCTAAGTAATCGACCCCTTAACCACAGCATAATTATGGGTAACTTTTCAGGATTTTGTCAGAAATATGGCTTGTTGCCATTCATCGGAAAGCTATCACAGATGAATGGCAATGAGCCATATTTCCGACTAAATCCTGAAAAGTTACCCATAATTCTGCTGTGGTTAAGGGGTCGATTATTTATGGCATTACTGTAGCAAATAGGCCGTACAAATCTGAAAATCTCAGAGAAGAGACCAAGAAAAGTAGCCACTGTGACGTCATTTTTAGCTCAACTTGAAATCATGTTTGAGTTATTTCCATGGGTTGACATGTGTATGGATGTGAGTGTCCATCCGTCAACAATTTCCATTGGTACACTCTACAGGTCACAACTCTCATCCGAAATTCGTTGAATACATTGTTGCCAGCAGCCATCTTAAATTTCAAATTTGAATCCATCGGCACACACTGCAGCCCACATTTATTGGAGAATTGTTTTGAAAATTTACAGACATGTTTAGGATCATCTCTAGATGGGATTGATTGAATGATTTTTGATGAAAAACATGGCCACTGGCAGCCATCATAGATTTTACTCTTTGCATGACTAAATCCTTTGGCAAAGCATACAGACCACATCCCTCATCTGATCGTCACCAAACTTCATGTGGACCTTTTGCACTATATATCATTGTGCTAAGCTCTTACGTCACTGCCGATAATACACATATGTCTTTAACCCTTTACCCAACAAAACGGCCAAAACCGGCCAAATAAAGCTTCAACAGCCTAAAATATCTTCGGTCTGTCTCAATAGAACCATACAAATATGGATATCATTGGAACCGGCTCCTTGACCACATTGTGATAGTTACAGTTATGCCCTGTGCAGATTGCATTCTCTTTATATGCGAGTTGACCATAGGTCGCCTCGCATATATAAGAGAATGCATTGGCCTAAAAAAAATCTTTTTTAAACACACTTTACCATTTTTTCTTACATTCTTTAACAATTTTATAATTTTTAATGTGTTAAGCCAATGCATTCTCTTTTATATGCGAGGCGACCTATTGTCGACTCGCATATATAAGAGAATGCATTGGTACAGGGCCCTTCTGTTGGGTAAAGGGTTAATACTACAAAACATGAGGTCGGGTTTAGTGGCTAATTATGTGATAAAATAGATTCTGGTTGCCTGATTTTCATTCATAGAAAAGTTACAGTGCATACCCGGGTTAACACTGTAATATTACACATATAGCTCACATATTCGCTATTGGGAGGAGCTATGGTTGGTAGGAGACAAGGCGTCTGCAGAAATTGTTTATTAAGTTTTACAGCACTTGCCTGTATGCTATAATACATTAGAGAACATAGTCATTTCGCCCTTAATTTTGTCATGCAAAATGAAAAACAGTGTTATTATAGACACTCCATGTGGTTAAACAGCAACAATATACATGGTTAAACCACATATTTACATGGTTAAACAGCAACAATTTACATGGTTAAACAGTACATATTTACAAGGTAACTGACCGTTTATTCCATAACGCATCAAACATCATTTAATATTGTAGCAGTTTTCAATTTGAGTGTCTTTTTTTTATCACAAATATGTATTTTTTAAAGAAAATATTGCATTCAAATCGTGTGAAAACATCCAAGGAGGGGGAATAAAATCAACCTCAGGCCATCAAAAAAGCCAGAGCCAATGACCCCCGAACCCTCCGCTTACAGCGGGGGACTTGGGCAGCTTTCAGTTTCAACTATTTCCACTGTGGCTCAGTCTCATGCCTGGTTATTATCATGGATGGATTTCCAACATCATTTACAAATAGAAATTTCAGTGCATTGTGATTTTACAACAAAAAAGTTGGTTGAATATACATGTAGGCAATTTAACACTGAAAGTTTGCGTGAATAATACTCTGTAATTTGAACTTGATCAGATGATTGAATCCATAGCAACAGCTAAGTTCCTCCCACTATGATTCCTCCCACTATGATTGGCTGCGGAAAATTAACTTCCCACCTCTTTCTATTTGCAGGTTTTTAAGGATGTTGAGGCTGTTTTCAATGATATAAAGAAGAGTTAACTACGTTCTTGTATAAGTTATTATGTGTGCAGGGACCAACCTAGAGTTCAACACGAAGCTACAGTAATGCCTTAATTAATCGACTCCTTTAACCACAGCAGAATTATGGGTAACTTTTCAGGATTTAGTCGGAAATATGGCTTGTTGCCATTCATCGGAAAGCTCTCGGGGAGAGCTTTCCGATGAATGGCAACAAGCCATATTTCCGACTAAATCCTGAAAAGTTACCCATAATTCTGCTGTGGTTAAAGGAGTCGATTAATTAGGACATTACTGTATTCCATCAATACGGCAACATTTCCTTTGATATACTAGTATCCCTCACAAACAAAGTTTGGTGTTGGATATAGAAATGGGTTCTGTCCGTCCGTGTGTTCATCCACCTATCTGTGTGGGTCTGAACTTTGGAGTTCCATACTCAGTCACCTGTGGTCTGATTCAAATGAACGTTCCAACAGAGCCAAAGAATTGTGTTATTAGCTATCAGTTTATGTCTCATTTAACCCTTTACCCAACAGAACGGCCCTGTGCCAATGCATTCTCTTATATATGCGAGTCGACCATAGGTCGCCTCGCATATATAAGAGAATGCATTGGCTTAACACATTAAAAATTATAAAATTGTTAAAGAATGTAAGAAAAAATGGTCAAAAGTGTTAAAAAAAGATTTTTTTTTAGGCCAATGCATTCTCTTATATATGCGAGGCGACCTATGGTCGACTCGCATATATAAGAGAATGCATTGGCACAGGGCATAACTGTAACTATCACAATGTGGTCAATGAGCCGGTTCCAATGATATCCATATTTGTATGGTTTTATTGAGACAGACCCAAGATAATTTAGGCTGTTGCAGCTTTATTTGGCCGTTTTTGGCCGGTTTGTTGGGTAAAGGGTTAAGGATGTCAATTGTGCCAATGTCCGCCAGCAACATACATGTGCTGTTCAAGACTGCAGATAGTGTGTCTGACATTTGCAGAATGAGGTCCCCAGAGGGTGAATTTAGTGATGCTATCCCACATAGTGGTCTAGCATCACCAAATTCACCCTCTGGGAACCTCATTCTGCTTAGGCCTCAACTGCTATGGGAGACCTAGAATCAGATTGAAGTTCCACTGTTGAAGTTTCACCCTTTAGTCACTTCAATTATACATATCACCTTCTGCAAATTAGGGAATAGAGAAACTTCTCAGAAGGGAAAAAGTAACTAAAAACAATGTTAATTTGAAATACAGATACTTCCCAGATGATGAGGCCTGAGCAGAATGAGGTCCCCAGAGGGTGAATTTGGTGATGCTAGCCTACTGTGCAGGATAACATCACTAACTACATCCTCTGGCGACCTCATTCTGCAAATTACAGACACACTATTTGCAGGCATGATGTGCTGTTCTGTGTTTATTACACACTCGACTGACCTAACCCATCTGATGATATCTGAAGGTTATCTCATGTTATATGTCCATATTTTGTCATGTATGAACATGATTCTATTTAAAATTTTCAGTCGTTGTAATGGGTCCAACGTCATTGATGTTCTTTCTATTTCACACATGTATGGGAAGTGGGTTAAATATATGGAACTGACTACGGTGTATTATTGGGGTGGTTTTATATATGGAACTGACTACGGTGTATTGTTATTGGGGTGGTTTTATATATGGAACTGACTACGGTGTATTGTTATTGGGGTGGTTTTCAGTTACAGGTGTTTAACCATTTCATGACTGGAGCTGCGTTGGTGCAGCATTAAAGACCCTGTGTCAGTGCATTCTCTTTATACATGTGAGTCTCCTATAGGGAGCCTCGCATATATAAGAAAATCCACTGACTTACAAGGCCAATGTAAATATGGTTGTGCCTTTGAATGTATTCTCTTTATATATGCGAGGCTCCCTATGGGAGACTCGCATTTATAAGAGAATGCATTGGCACAGGGTTTTCGCAAAATTTCAGGAAGCTCCAGTCATGGAAGGGTTAACAGACTCCTTTCACATAATGAACTACTACTGATAAGAATTACAAATAGGGTATTATGTCACTAGAATATATGTTATTTCTATCAGTTGTCATTTTACCATACCCATAGTTACGATTACAGTTTCTCGTTTTAACAAATACATCATACAGTAATAAATTCAAGATAATTTCTCAGGTCCTTAAAGACATATGATGGACTTGTTCTGATGCATGACACTTATAAATTAGTACTCAAATTTCAACGTAACGCACAACAAAAATGGATTTCTCTGAACACAAGTCCTATCTATGTTGACCCCTGTGTATTTCTGTTTTGACGTACGTCTCTTTATTTGTTACACGTATATCACACAAGGTTTCATTTTCCTGCTGGGTGGTCAGAATCTTGCCCAATTTATACAGTTATGCCCTAAGTAATCGACCCCTTAACCACAGCAGAATTATGGGTAACTTTTCAGGATTTTGTCGGAAATATGGCTTGTTGCCATTCATCAGAAAGCTCTCACTGAGAGCTTTCCAATGAATGGCAACAAGCCATATTTCCGACTAAATCCTGAAAAGTTACCCATAATTCTACTGTGGTTAAGGGGTCGATTACTTAGGGCATTACTGTACCATATTTGTCTATGCTATTGTGTGCATAACACCTATTTTGTAAATTTCAGATTACACCCTACTGTTTGTATATGGCTTCGTACTGGGGGTATAAATTGTTATTGTGAGTAAATGTTTCAATCACACATGGGTTAAACGTTTATACCCATAGTTGAACTACATCATGGTTGACCAAATCCTTCTGCAATTGTAATACATGAATCTGTCATCTGCTTATATTTCCTGAACGTCCCTCCAGATGAATAATACACCATTCCGATGTATACTTTTATAACTGATGAGAGATTTCATTTAGTAGAGAACGGGTAAATGCAAGCCTGAATTTAGTGTGTCTGAAATTTGCAGAATGAGGACCCCAGAGGGTGAATTTAGTGATGCTACCCTGTACAGCAGGCTAGCATCACCAAATTCACCCTCTGTGGACCTCATTCTGCTTAGACCTCACATTCTGGGAAGTATAGTATCAAACTATCATTGTTTTTAGTGACCTTTTCCATTCTGTTCAGTTTCTATATCCCCTAATTTGCAGAAGATAAAATGCATAATCGAGGCGACTAATGGGTGAACATCACCAACTTCAACTGGGGAACTTCAATCTGATCCTAGATCTCCCACAACAATTGAGGCGTAAGCAGAATGAGGTCCCCAGAGGGAGTTAGACACACTAAATTCAGGCTTCGGTAAATGCTTTGATGGATACAGACGCTGGTCTCCTATGTGAGGAGAATAATTACTTGCATTTCATTCTCTATAGTATTTTGCCAATTTGTAAAATTCTAATGTACTTAAATAAGATATCTATATTTAGTCTAGGCTGTGCTGGGGGGTGACCGTCGCACGTCGGGGGAATTTATGCGACCATCATTTTCTTATGGGAAAATTACTCTAGTTTTCTAATTCAGAGGGCGCCGAGCCGAGATAGGTGACAAAATATAACTTTTCACAATGTTTCATAGGGCACCCTACCTAAAAAATGGCATTACTGTATAGAGTGTCAATAAAAAAATTGGCGGCCAACTTGGACGCCATCTTGGATTTGATTACCTTCCTAATCTAGGATTTGAATGATGTTTTACATTATCAGTGTCCCAGTAGGATTCTACACCATATGACAAGGTAAACTGTACATTGCCAATTTATTTGGTGGACACAAACTGCATGGACGCATATATGTGGTTATTTGTGAAATTGGGGGAGGGTTAAGTTTTTGTCTATTATGTCAATACTTGGAGAGATATAATGTAAGTAGGAACATCTTTATATAGAGAATACCCTACCATTTCCAAAAGTATATAACTTGGAAGTATTTGGCAGATATATTATGTTTGTACAGAGTTGACACACGACACTTTGTCTGAATCGCCATGCATTTTTGACACGCCTCGTTACATTCTTTACCATGAAGTCACCAAATCAGAACAAAAGCAGGAAAACAATGTTGAATCTGATTAAGTGTCTACATTCGTTCCACAATTTGTAAATATGTTTATAATCTTTCCGATTTTGATGCCCTGTTAACCAGTTGGCTAATGCCTGTTAGCCTCTGAAAATATGTCATGTTTTAGGTAGGGTGCCCTATGAAACATTGTGAAAAGTTATATTTTGTCACCTATCTCGGCTCGGCACCCTCTGAATTCGAAAACTAGAGTAATTTCCCATAAGAAAATGATGGTGGCATAAACTCCCCCGATGTGCGACGGTCACCCCCCAGCACAGCCTAGACTAATTAGGGCACAAGCAATTTCATCATTTTACGATATTGCCAACTCAAAATGCACTTTCAGGTTGATATTTTTCATAACAGTGCAGACCCAATTAAAAATGTGCAGGGTGGAAATTTCTGATGAAATTAATAATGTTCATGCACGTTTATTTGGAAAACCAGAGTACTTCATTTTTTAACTATGCCTAAATAATTTTATCCCAATTTATGCTACGTAAAAAAAAAAACTTAAAATTTTCAATAGCTTTTCGCTTTTCCTTGCTAGACTTTTCTTCAATTTATACACTGGATTATAATATTTATACAGGAAACATTGAATTATATTTTCTTTGTAAATTCAGGCCAGAATAGAGAATTCAGCTTTAATAATATTAGTTTAATAATTTTAGTTTATATGGTATGTCTATACCCATGATTATTTTCAGTACAATGGTTTGACAATTTTATTTTTATCAGCAGTAGAACTTATCTTGAGATAGATCATTAACCCTTTCAGTGCCAAGTCCGATTTTTGTATCAACCCATATTTCCTTGATCATTTTTCAAATTTATTGATTATAATAATGTGATACATTGATGGAAGGAAATATGGGTTGATACATAAATCGGACTTGCACTGAAAGGGTTAACCCTTCCTTGACTGAAGATTCTTGTAATTTTGCGATATTTCTGCGCCAATGCATTCTCTTATAAAGGCGAGTCTCCCATATATAAGAGAATACATTTGCCTAAAAATATTTACCATGAACTTGTAAGCCAGTGCATTCTCTTGTATATGCAATTATCCCTATGGGAGACTCGCATATATAAGAGAATGCACTGGCACAGGATCTTTTATGTACCAGTGGAGCTCCCATCATGAAAGGGTTAAAAAGCCGATGATAATATCAAATTCCTGTTCAGATCTCATTTGTTCATTAAAGGAATTCCCACGTAACCATCGGTCATGTCAGCTACTATGCACAGTAACATCACAGCTCATTGCAAGGTGGAATCCAGTCTGGTTAGAAAGCTGATGACAATTACAAACACATGATAGTTAATATATTTAAATTGCGAGATTGGAGGTCAGTGATGTGTTATACAGTAATGCCCTAAGTAATTTCAGGATTTAGTCGGAAATATGGCTTGTTACCATTCATCGGAAAGCTCTCCCCGAGAGCTTTCCGATGAATGGCAACAAGCCATATTTCCGACTAAATCCTGAAAAGTTACCCATAATTCTGCTCTGGTTATGGAGTCGATTACTTAAGGCATTACTGTAACTTCTACTGAATACTGTGATTCTCACAATTCTCGACAGTTTCATGTGTGGAGGATGAAAAATGAGATGGTTCACGACAGTTTTGTGGCTGGAATACGAAAGAGAAGATGGTTGATATAAGCGATCATCGCTTGATGCAGACTATTCTTCTTCCCTCTCAATCTACTATCGTATCATGTTTCACATTCATCATGTAACTTTATGTAATATTTGGCGTACATCACCGTGAAATCACTTCGCTGTATATGTTGAAACCACCGACGCCCCTGGAAAGCAACTGACAACCGATTCAAGATACACAAATGAGGTTATCTTCATTTGCGTGGGTCCCAAATTGACACCGATTGAGATTAGAACCAGCTTCGTAATCGCTGAACGGCCAACGACTGTGTCTTCTACCTGTGTCACAAACTTTTATTACACCAGGCATGCTTCTCTATATTTGGAAACAATATGATCTTACTAAGAATTCTCGAGACGTAAATATAATTATCATCAGCTTTTTAACACTTTCTATACTAAATACTCATTGATGAGTAGTCCCTTAGAAAATGTTCAGATAATAAGTTCAACAAACAACCTGCGACCGTAGGTCATTCGTTAAACTTATTATCTAATCATTTCCCACCAATACATATGAATCGAGACAGGATTCCACCTTGCAATGAGCTGTGATGTCACTAACCAATGAAATTGATGGTTACAGTAATGCCCTAATTAATCGACTCCATAACCACAGCAGAATTATCCCTTTGGAGAGTATATGTAACGTCATATACATGACGTCATGAGTAAATTTAACGTCAACGTCATAGCAATAATTGTTAACAAGTTCGGTCAAAAGGGCCCAATAATTTGTTTTAATTTATGTGCATTTTTTGTTTACGTGTGTTATCATAATCGATTGCACTTATACATTTGGGACAATATATTAATAAAAATAACTCCTATACAAATCATTTATAAATCAGATGATTTATTGAAGTTATGTCTACATAAAATAACATTTCCTGAAACGACATATATGTCGTTCTACTCCTCAACCGATAGACGACATATATGTCGTTCTACTCGCCAAAGGGTTAAGGGTAACTTTTCAGGATTTAGTCGGAAATATGGCTTGTTGCCATTCATCGGAAAGCGCTCCCCGAGAATCGTTATCAAAAATGAGTCCAAGATGTGTGTGGGTGTCAACTTCGGTCACTATTGTATCACCCAATGCCAAGGGTGGGTGTAATACGGGTGTATCTTTTCGAGAAACCAGGAGCTCCCCGAGAGCTTTCCGATGAATGGCAACAAGCCATATTTCCGACTAAATCCTGAAAATAATTCTGCTGTGGTTATGGAGTCGATTAATTAGGGCATTACTGTACATGGGAATCCCATTATTGTAGAAATGGGATCTGAACAGGAATTTGATAATCATTTGGTAACACCCCTCCAAATGAATAATAAATCATTCCAATGAAGACTTTTATAACTGAATGGGAGAATCCATTTAGTATAGAAAGAGTTAAAGAGACTGGACTTTAACCAAGCCTGAGTTTAGTGTGCCTGTCATTTCCAGAATGAGGTCCCCAGACGGTGAATCTAGTGATTCCATCCCGCATAGCAAGCTAGCATCACCAATTTACCCTCGGAGGACCTCATTTTGCATGGCCTCATCTGCTATGGGAGACGTAGACACAAATTGAAGTTCCCAAATGGTGAATATTGTTATGTACATCCATTGGGAACCTCGATTATGCAATGCGTCATCTGCCAATTTGGGGATATAGAGAAACTAAACTAAAATAGAAATAGAATCTATGTGAAGATTCTTTTGAAATTTTATAATAAAGAAACTTTCCAGAGAAGCTGAGGCCTAAGCAGAATGAGGTCACCAGAGGGTGAATTTAGTATGCTAGCATGCTATGCAGGATAGCTTCACTGAATTCACCCTCTGGAAACCTCATTCTGCAAATGACAGGCACCTGGCTTTAACCTCTATTATATTATTATTTAACCTCAGTCCTGGCTTTAACCTCTATTATTGCGGAAAATGAGTGGTTGCAAGAGTTCACAATCATATTAAAAACCCTTTGACGTGGGTTCATGGGAAATGACGTAAAATTTATAAACGTCTGTAAAACAACGATCATCAACAAGTTCATGTACAAATAGATCGATTCGTTCTTATTGTCATTATTAATAACTCTCTAATAGCGAGATATCTCATATTGAAACCATTGTTATGTAAACACTACTGTTATATACAAGAAATAGTGAATATTTTAAGAGTGCAACTTGTATTCTTTAACAATTTTATAATTTCACCCATACAGAGCCCCAGACAAACATGAGCAGACGACACTCTTCTATATGCTTCTATATATGTGTGGGGCTCCCTGCAGGGTAATGGATGTTTTTTATTTTATGTCCTAAAAATTGTAAGAAACATTTATTTAAAAAACATGATAAAAAATTGTTAGGCCAATGCATTATCTTATATATGCGAGGCGACCTATGGTTGACTCGCATATATAAGAGAATGCATTGGCACGGGGTAAAAAAAATACCAATCAAAATCCAATTAGATACCAATATTCAATCAAAACTTGACGATAAAAATTGAAAAAGTCAAAGAATTTAAAACTGTTCTGAAAATCATATTTTTGACTAAAATATTTTTAAAATTAATAAGCGATCAGCTATGTTTGTTGAAAAATCAGTGTAACAGTTTTGTTATCCCCCGCCAAATTTAAAATTTGCGGGGGATATAGTAATGGGTTCCGTCCGTCCGTCTGTCCATCCCGAATTTGTAAGAGTCATAACTTGAACAAATGTAAACGGATTTCAAAGATTTGATGTATATGAGTTCACCTGACCATTAACTAGAATGAGTTCGCAAGCCAGGTCTGGCCAGATATTTTTACCGGAGTTATTGGACTTTGTTTATTATTTTTGTCGAATTTACCAAATAGCAAATAGACGACGTCTCAGGGCTCATTTCCACAAATCTCAACGGATTCAAAGATATTTGGTATATGAGTTCACCTGACCATTACCTAGAATGAGTTCGCAAGTCAGGTCCGGCCGGATATTTTTACCGGAGTTATTGGACTTTTATTATTTTTGTCGAATTTACCAAATAGCAAATAGACGACGTCTCAGGGCTCATATCCACAAATCTCAACGGATTTCAAAGATATTTGGTATATGAGTTCACTTGACCAGTATCTAGAACGAGTTTCAGCAGAGTTATTGGACTTTGTTTAATTTTGTGTGCAAATGGACGACGTCACAGGGCTCATTTCCACAAATGTTAATGGATTTCAAATAGTTTTGGTATATGAGTTCACATGACCAGTATCTAGAACGAGTTCGCAAACCAGGTCCGGCCGGATATTTTCAGCAGAGTTATTGGACTTTGTTTATTGGTATATTCATTCCCATGACCAGTACCTAAAATGAGTTCGCAAGCCAGGCTTTTTGACAAAATCCCACCTCTCGTTTAGCACATACTGAGAACGCAAACATTATTGAGAATGCACTTCCCCAACTGCAAATTTTGGCGGGGGATACCGCCGTCTGCGACTGCTTGTTTACATAACAATGGTTCAACATGCTAAGTTTCCTTATTGGAGAACTATCAATAATGAATATGAGAACAAATTTATCTATTTCTCCTGTTCTTAGTGGTGATGTTTTTACAGAATTTTATATTTTTTGCACATTTACCCAATGCGAGTGCCTTGGATCCCTTCCACAAGATGGTATATAATTTAGTTGATAAAATTCAATCTGGATTAACATTAGCATTGGAATTCAAATGTGTTTGCCACTTGTTAACTTCTATCATGTCTCCAATTTTGTGATAAACTCTGTCTCCATGACAACCAAATATTCTTGTAACAATCCTAGATATTAATTTATGAATACCTTGTTATTAGTAGATTTTTAGATAGACTGTGTAGCCATTGTGATTCTGATTCATTGTACGACTCTTCACACACAAATAAATGGCACTGATGATAAGAGACTGATCTATTCAATCCCCACCCCCAAATCAGATAGGCTGGGTTTAACTCAATCACCTCTCGCCATAAGGATTGAATTTTTAGGAATCGGACTAGGCATTTGCGAATTATGGCTATCACCTATCGGAAGTGAAGTGGAGGGGGGAAGACAAACTGTTACAGTACTCCAATAATAATTCAACCTAGAATTTTATTGAGTAGATTGAGGTAAAGAATATAGACTGCTGGTGTGTAATAAAAACAGAAGCATACAGGCATGTGAAGGAGATGAACTTTATAATGTAGAGCCATCTAGGCATGTGAAGGAGATGAACTTTATCACACGAGTTTGTTATGCCACAAGTTACAGTAATGCCCTAAATAATTGACTCCTTAACCACAACATAATTATGGGTATTTTTTCAGGTTTAGTCGGAAATGACTTGTTGACATTCATCAGAAAGCTCTCAGTGAGAGCTTTCCATTGAATGGCAACAAGCCATATTTCCGACAAAATCCTGAAAAATTACCCATAATTCTGCTGTGGTTAAGCAGTCAATTATTTAGTGCATTACTGTACAACTCGGGCTTTCGTAACACTGCACAACAATCTTGTGTGATAACATTCACCACATACACATGCCTGTGTGGTTCTGTACATGATAACATACACATGCCTGTGTGGCTCTGTACATGATAACATTCACCACATTACACGTGTCTGTGTGGCTCTGTACATGATAACATTCACCACATTACACATGTCTGTGTGGCTCTGTACATGATAACATTCACCACATTACACATGTCTGTGTGGCTCTGTACATGATAACATTCACCATATTACACATGCCTGTGTGGCTCTACATGATAACATTCACCACATTACACATGTCTGTGTGGCTCTGTACATGATAACATTCACCATATTACACATGCCTGTGTGGCTCTGTACATGATAACATTCACCATATTACACATGCCTGTGTGGCTCTGTACATGATAACATTCACCATATTACACATGTCTGTGTGGCTCTGTACATGATAACATTCACCACATTACACATGTCTGTGTGGCTCTGTACATGATAACATTCACCACATTACACATGTCTGTACATGATAACATTCACCACATTACACATGTCTGTGTGGCTCTGTACATAACATTCACCACATTACACATGTCTGTGTGGCTCTGTACATGATAACATTCACCACATTACACATGTCTGTACATGATAACATTCACCACATTACACATGTCTGTGTGGCTCTGTACATGATAACATTCACCACATTACACATGTCTGTGTGGCTCTGTAGTACATGCCTCAAAATATGGTGCTGGGTCATTTGCAGAATGAGGACCCCAAATGTCGAATTTAGCAGGCTAGCATCACCAAATTCTGCATGGCCTCATCTTCTACCTAGACACAGATTTAAGTTGCCAGATGGTCTAAACAACTTGCTAAGAGATGCATTATCCGAATTAACGCTCCTAAATTACTATTTCTTTGGCTTCGGGTGTAAAAATATTTGATTCAAGTCAAGGAACCCACTCATCAAAGTTCAGTGATCAGATATCGATTTTTGAAGTTTGTTATTTCTCAAGATGTGCAATTATATGTGGCCCAGAAACGCGTTGTCAAATGGACGGTCTCGGACAAAATTGCAGATGAAGATGGATAACTCTAAAACAAGTGATAATACGGCCATATTTCGTTGAACAAAATGTTGATAAATAACACATTTTGGGAAATTTGATACCATAGATGAGTGGTTATCATTATTTTGTTGCAATTAATTGATTCTGAAAACTGAAGCATATTTTGAAGAAATATTGTTATATCTTGATGATATGGGGACCCTCTGATCAGATTGAGTACCTATAATTGTCCCCCGACTTTCTGAAAGAAAAGGGGGACTATAGAAACAGGCTCCGTCCGTCCGTCACACTTTTGAGTACCTTCATGGTGTAATCATCTCCTCCTACAGATTTCATCCCAGAGATTTGAAACTTCAGAATATTGTTGCCCATATATTGAAGATGTGCAACATGTATATAGATCACGGAAAAATTATTGTTTGACAGAGTTATTAACCATTTTCGACTTAAAATTTCAACATTTTTTATAATTTTCTGTATGAGGGTACCTTCATGGTGTAATCAACTCTTCCTACAGTTTTGATCGTAGATACTTGAAACTTCAGAGTATTGTTACCCACATATTGGAGATGTGCAACATGTATATAGATGATGGAAGGGTGTAAAAAACGTGTTTCCCCCCCCCCCCTCGATCCACCCACACCCCGGCACATGTTCCTGCAAATTTTTTACTACCCCCCCCCCCCCCCCCCCCCCCCCCCCCCCCCCCCCCCTGGATTTATTAACCCTTTTCGACTTAAAAAAATTCAACATTTTTTTAAATTTCTTTAACAAAGCGGCATCAACTTGCCACGTTGTCGGGGGACACTGGTTGGCTGACCTTTTATTTTATAATAAAAATACTTTTCATAGACGAGGCCTAAGTAGAATGAGGTCACCAGAGGGTGAATTTAGTGATGCTAGGCTGCTCTATGGGTTAGCATCACTAAACTCACCCTCTGGGGACCTCATAACCATATTTTTAGGCCTGGTTCTTTCTATTGTCCCAAGTTTCCTTCGATGTATATCAGCAAGTGAAATCGTTTGGGATCAAGCGGGCTAGCATCAGCAAATTCACCCTCTTGGGACCTCATTCTGCATGTCCTCATCTGCTATGGGAGACATAGACTCAGATTGAGGTTCCGAAATGGTGAATATTGTGATATACATGCATTGGGAACCTCAATTATGCAATGTGCCGTCTGCCAATTTGGGGATATAGAGAAACTAAATTAAAAAAGAACTAGAATTTATGTGAAGAAGTTCCAATAGAAATTTGATAATAAAGAAACTTTTCAGAGAAGATGAGGCCCAAGCAGAATGAGGTCCCCAGAGGGTGAATTTAGTGATTCTAGCCAGCGTCACTAAATTCACTCTCTGGGGATCTCATTCTGCAAATGACACACACTAAACTCAAGCTTGGTTGGGATAATGCTGTTGTACATCCAAGGTCCATGTATGTCTTTCTATATCGGGGTTTAGCGTTGTTTACTCTCTCCCCTAAAATCCCCTATAACAGTAATAGAATGTAAATCAGTAGCAAACCAGTTAATTCGATAGAAAATATTATATTTGTTCTGAATTCCACAAGATTTGCAACTGAACAATAAGTTGCACCTCTGGTGCTGGGATACCACCATGATGCCACCATGATGCCACCATGATACCACCATGATGCCAATTGAAATATGACATGGGGAGGACATCAACCAGAGATATAAGAGCGGACGGACAAAAATTCATCATTTTAGGATTAACAAAGAGGGATAACTCTTGATTCGAAAATGGGAACAACATCAATGAACCTTTTGAAAGCTCTCCTGGTGCAAAACCTGCATAAGAATCTTCGTCAAGTTCCGATAACCAATGGTTCAGATATATGAGCAGACGGACAGTAATTCAACATTTTGCAACATAAAACCACCCCATTTTCAGATAAAGAGGGATAACTCTTGAATGGAAAATGTGAACAATGTCAATGAACCCTGTTTTGAAAGCCTCCTGATGCCAAACCAGCATACCAAATCTCAAGGAGATCCGATAACCCATGGTTGAGATATAACATTTTCAATAGAAAATACATATTCCATATAAGATACTTACACACTGAACTACATGGTATATTCATCTTTATTCACAAGAAAGGATTCTATGAGATCCGTTTAAAATTTATTATTTTGGTACGAAATAGCTTTTTGAATCATTATTTATATGACGTAGCAGGTCAAGGTCATTTGTTCACTTGTTATGTATATAAGCAAGTGTGGACACAGTCAAGATCTCTTTTTCATCCTCTTACAAGACTCGAGGGGTGTGACCGAGCAGCGGGGAGGGAAAATCCCAATTTGGGAGGGACCTGTGAGTTCAGTGTGTAAGTATCTTTTAGGGAATATGTATTTTCTATTGAAAATGTTATATTCCCTTCAAAGATACGTTACACACTGAACTACATGGTAGAATCAACTCATAGGAGGAGGCTGCGAGGAATGAGAAACTATTGTATTGTAGTTAAGAGTAATTAATTTGAACCTGCTGAGTAGCAACAAATGGATCCAAAAGGTACCGATTTGCAAATTTTATTGATGGTACAAGGTAGAGTGGAGAAAGTGGAAGAATGAGCCCATTGGCTGAATCTCTGCACCTCCCCCCCCCTTTTGGTTCTGAAGTCAGACAAACCTGGAATTGTGAAATCTCCCCAAGGTCATATGCAGGTACATGCATGTGCCACCTCCTCCCTGGAGTAAGCTGGTCATATGCAGAAAGCATAGACCACCCTGCTCCATGGTATGTGACTGAACGAACCAAGATATCCCAACGTTTCGACACCAGAGGAAGGAAATCTATTGTTACCTGAATGGTCAATATGGATGCAAAATGAGGAAGTGGCAACTGTAAATACGATTAAAAACATACCACCAAGACATGTATGGTGAAGAAAACCCAGAATTAAATAGCCACCTCATCAAGATTGTAAGGTTTGCGACCTACTGGCAGTAACGGTGTCTAACTCGACCAACTGATAAGGCGCAAAAGAAGTATTTTCGGACTGACCATCAAAATGACAGTATGTTACTTCAGTGAATTAATACACCAGACAGAGGCCATATTCCGTCCGACAATGCCCATGATTGGTAGTTACTTTAAGTCTGGAAACTGGTAACAAAAACCCCAGGTAACGAAGTCCATGAAGAGCGTTATAGGACTTGGAAATTCCCAAAATGTTTTCTGGTATCGAAACAATCGAGAAGAAAAAGTTCGGAGAGTCCTGAGTTGTAACTACCTCCACAGCCTGTCAATCCAATAGTGTATGCAGTTACACGTACACTTGATTCAAAGGAATACTTTGCAGTCTGCATGTAACATATTAGAAAATGTGTAGAAGGAGGAGACCCATCGTGATGGAACTACTTCAAACAGTCAGAAAGAAGGAACAGGCCATGGATGATTAAGGTCCCAAAAACAACCAGACTGGATAACAAGAAGATTGTGTCTGCTTGTTATTCACTGATTGTTCTTAACAGCCGAAGGGCCCGGGTCCATGAGCAGTTATTGTTTTTTTTAGCCCACCGCAACGACCAAGGAGAAAGCATATATGAGGTCGAGGAGGTATGCCAGAGGTGTGAACAGAAGGCAAAATTTACCGAAGACCAGTCACATGTGTGTATGGTCGGACGGTTGTCTGTCGCTCATACAGCGAGGACCCGGACCCTAGGTCCTCCCCGCGGGCAGAGACTCTCTGTCGCCAACAATGATTGTCTCATGTGCGCCATTAGACGAATTGCCCGTCTGTTTGAGTAATGCAAGACAGCATGTCAAAAAAGGAGCACTGAGTACAATAAAGCCCGATTCCAGAGGTGCCACGACTAATTATATTGATAATCGACAATCGGTCGGCCACAACAGACTATAATCGATTAATCGTACCTAACACCAGCAGTGGAAGTATTCTGTAATATGGCCTATTGGCTTGGTGCTGGGTAACTACAATTTGCTGTTGTTTGAGGAATCGGCTCAGGACATGTTTACATTAATGAAGTGCATCACAAACCACTTTTATTGACCAATGAACAGAATGTATTCTATACCTGCACAATTATCGGCCATGTTATGGTGATAATAGAATTTGTGAGGTCATTAGAACGAACGTAAATATGAATTTCAGTGTCTGAATAGCCAAACATGCAAACCATATAAAAGTAGGAATGCATAATGAATGGCCGACGGTTTGTATTTGATAATATCGAGGTTCATTCAGCATTCACTGCATGATACGCAATAGCCTATACAATTAACCTCTAAGGATACTTATTCAAGCACAGTATACTCAAATGACATCATGGAGAACATTGCTGATTAAAATGCCATAGGTTTCCTAGTTTCCAAAGAATTTCAATCAACTCCCATTGGTTCAATCAGATTCAAGGGCAAGTGCATTCAGCTCATTGAAGACAGTGACAGTCGGCATATATCAAAGATGTATTTCCGCCTTACAAGTAGAAATATACAATGACATTGCCATAATTTCAAAGCGGCAGGGCCGCCAATTTGTAGAATTAACAACAACATGAAGAGTAACCATGGCGCATCATCAAATGAACTGCAGACTGTTTGCAACATAGGTTAGTAGTATTCCTGTTGACGGAATCTCATTGATATGCGATCACAGGTTGTTAACCCATCGGTTGTAGATTAAACTGTGTAAAACAAACACGGTATTCAATAATACTGGACATGTCCTGATGTCAAATTACATATTAAATGCATATTAATCGACGATGTAAATGGTAATCGATGATCGGCTTTATCAACGGTTCATCGATTATACGACTAATCGTGGCACCCCTACAAAGGACTCCATCAAGCAGGGCATCAACGTGTGTTGTTGGCATGATGCAAGGCTCAAAGTTCTGAAATGCACCTGTTCACATGGAACAGGTTATTACCTACCGTACCGCCACCCTAGAAGATTGCGTGAGTTCAATTGTCTATATCGTAACCTGATAAGCTAACCCAAACTGTAAAGCCATGATATTGAGCGAGAATAGATCTAATCCTGGTACTACAGGTAAAAAAAAAAAAAAACCCATTGGGATTGTCCTAAGACTGTAGAGTCAAAAGCTGATGAATGTTCTACGCACAGAGAAACGTGAGTCACAACTTGGTTCGCAGAAAAAACAGCCTATAACTGCAGAAAGCCAGATTGACACTCGCAAGGAATCCAAGGCTTGGTGTTTCGCCCCATGGAACCGTAGTAAGGGCGAAAGATGATCTGTGTAAATTTATCACCAGAAAAATCGAACGGTCACCCATAAACAAAGGACAATGCTAATCAGTGACAAGTGGAAAGGTAATAAGTTTGAGCCCTGGTAAAACCTCATGGTTGTAGAACAAATTGAGTGTTTGTTAAAAGTCTCTGCCCCGGCCGATGACTGTGCTATGTACACTGTTATGGACAGCACCCGAGATTATCCGGCATCAGCCGGCGCGCTGTCTGGTGGCCCAATGCTCGGTCTCCCCTCGAACCTCCCAGGACCCAAATCGGAGGCGAGAAACTGCGTTTGCCACACCTCGATGCCTTGCAATTAACGCTAGCTCTTTTTTAGAGCCACAAGAAAAAACAGCAAGATCTCTCCGAAAACCAAAGTGAGAATCAGGATTCGCATTGGATGGCAAGTAGCCCTGTTAATTAGAATTGTAATCTAAATGTGGGATCGGCAGATCCAAACCATGGATTTTGTTATCTTTAAAGTTAAAAAACTCAATCAACAGGGCTGCGTAAAGCCTGGGAAGAGACATCGAGGTATGATTAATGTTCAGACTGTTTCCCCCCCCCTAACTGGAGCCAGCTTAAACCTTGACGTGAAGCTGAATCATACCGTGCAGCCAGTAGAGCGGTGGCGACATACTTGGTCACGACACAAATCCAGATACCTCACCAACATGATGACACCACACTTAATGTTTCTAAATGAACACAATCCGCATTGAACTACATGTTGAATGGGCAGATCAGTCAAATATACATAGAATGAATTGCCACAGCCCCAGTGGCTACACTGGCTACAACTCACCTCCTGTCAAAGAGCAAGCATTTTACGGCCATGCAGAGTCCCGGGAAATGGTCTTAACAGCAATTCCACCCGAGGGTAGACGCCAGGGAGCAACTTACGTTGGAAATTTTGATTATCCAATAAAGAGCCTCACATTGACATGATGAAAGTATTTTGTTCTCATATCTCAAAGTCACATAAAATTCATACTAAAATGCATGGCTATTATCCAAGTTTGGATGGCAAATTGTGACGTGATGCGATACCAGTTAAGTTGCTCCCTAGGGGGCTGACAGATCTTTGTACGTCCCACCTGCTTGTGAATGGGAGATGGGAGGACGAAAATCTGAGGTAGGATCCAGCAGCAGCGGGCGAGCATGGTCGGATCCGTGCATAGTGGAACCCACCCTCGGAACAGTATGGCGCCTTGCCACAGTGACATTGGTGAAGTATGCGGCGGGGCCCCTCAAGGTCTGCATGGAACGAGGAATTTGATTAGCCTGAACCTGCTTGACAATGGGGTGACTGAAAACGAGGCCATACGAGGAAGAAATTGCTTGTTTTATGACCAGTTATAAGGATCAGGAAAGTGACCTAAAAATATTAGGTGACTGATGTGTCACATTATTACGTGTGAAATTGTGTTTATTATCTGACAAAAAAGTTATTTTGTTGGCAAACAATCTCAATGTGTATTGTAAACGAATTCATAGTGAACTATGAGCCAAGCAAAACCACACAAGTGAGTTAATTCCTAGATAAACGAAAAAAGGACCCAAACCTGATCCCTAATTTTGCTACATATGTCAACATGAAACAGATGTGTGAGTGACAATTTCAGAATTTCGATGTAAACAAAACGAATGTTGTCACGTGGCAATTTCCTATAACCGCAATGTTGTCTCACTGGTTGAATGATCTAATACTTACATTCTAAAACCACAAGAACAGAGATAACATAGCAACTGTGCTGTATAGGCATTCCCAAAGAGAGTTCAACACGTGAACGGCTGCATATATACAGACGAATTCAATTCGGAATACTAAACCACGTGCTCCGAAACCGGAAGTTGGGGAATTACCCACAATTTTCAACATAATAAAATAGTTTTAATTTTATTTTTTGCGTAAAATAAAACAAGTGAAATTGAATGAAATTGTCACTCTGATATTATTTAATAATTATTGTGTCGTTTCCCAAAAATGAAACGATGTCACAACAAATTAAACAAATTGGAACGGAATTGTTAAATGAAGCCGACAATAATATGTGGTTTTCAATTTGCTCATAGCGTGTACTTCCCTTCGAGTCACCAGAAAAAAAGAGATCTTGACTGTGTCCACACTTGCTTATATACATAACAAGTGAACAAATGACCTTGACCTGCTACGTCATATAAATAATGATTCAAAAAGGTACTTAAGCTATTTCGTACCAAAATAATAAATTTTAAACGGATCTCATAGAATCCTTTCTTGTGAATAAAGATGAATATACCATGTAGTTCAGTGTGTAACGTATCTTTGAAGAGAATATATGAGTGCACTGATGGACACACGGACGCATGTAATCCAGTACACACCCATTTTGGATGGGAGTATAATTAAATTTAAACAAACCCGAGTTTAGTCGTAATTACATGGCATATTCTATGCACAATTTAACATGAAAGTTAGATTATAATACACCATTATGACTGTTAGATGTCACTCTTTCTGATGTTTGTCGCATCATTTATTGATTTGTTGGGTAAAATCGATTAAAGATGCATAATCCGAATTAATGCTCCCAAATTACTATTTCTTTCGCTTCGGGGGTAAAACAATTGATTTGAGTAGATGAACCCACCCATCAAAGCTCAGAGTGATCAGATATCGATTTCTGAAATCTATTATTTTTCACCACTGGTACTTTTTGGCAGCCTGGCAAAAAGTCTACAAGCCGACAGTCTCGGACCAAATTGCAGATGAAGATGAATAACTCTAAAATCAAGTGGCTTTGGGTCTTAGATATTTGACAATCCAGCTAAATTTCGTTGAACAAAATGTTGATAAATAACAGGTTTTGGGCAATTTTGGCAAGTTGACTGTGGTTAGCATTATTTTTGGGCAATTAATTGATTCTGATAAATGAAGCGGCATTTCAAAAACTGTTGTTGTTGGAATCTGATGATAAGGGGACCATCAAATCGGATTGAGTACCTTTAAAAGTGACAAAAAATCCCGCCACTGGATCTGGATGTAAAGTCTGTTATAGAAAGATATTAATACACGATGGGCTTTGACGTAAAACAGCATTATCCCAACCGAATTCAATAGCAGGTTTATGTCGAAGGAAACTTGGTCGAGGATAAGTAAAACAAGTCAAAATTCCTATCCAATAATTTAATAAAATTCAATAGAAATGATGTAGCGCATGAACAGACAGAAAAAGTATGAAAAGTGAATTCTGCCTGCCGAAAAAACGACTCTTAACCCTTACATAGCTAGAGCTACCTGAAATTTGGCAAAAACCTTGTGTCAATGCATTCTCTATATAGGGAGCCTCTCATATATAACAGAATACATTGGCCTAACAATGTTTACCTTGCTTGACCTTGTAAGCCAGTGCATTTTTTATAATTGGGAGACTCGCATATATAAGAGAATGCACTGGCACAGGACCTTTAATGCTGCACCAATGCAGCTCCCATCATGAAAGGGTTGAAGACATATTGTGGACTTATTTCGTTGAATAAAACTGGTTAGTTATTATCCAAACACTAATCCCATTGGAAGAATGTCGCAATGAATTAAGATAGTCAAAATTCCAATGACATCGACTGTATCATTTCATAAAACAATGGCAGAACTATGCACAAATGTAAATATTTACTACTTTATCAGGGTTGCATTCTTCGGCATAAACATTACAGCAATGATTCCGCCAATAATTGTCACTGCATGTAATTCATTTATAACAATAACGCTCTATTTCGGACTATTTGGATATCAAATTTATGAAAACCAACTTATTTTGGCATTGCCTAGGATGGACCAAGGCAGTCTGATTTAATGAGTTAAATTCCTATATGTGAGGACACCAAGCCATATGGACCAAGGAAGTATGGTTTAATGAGTTAAATACCTATATGTGAGGACACCAAGCCATATGGACCAAGGAAGTATGGTTTAATGAGTTAAATACCTATATGTGAGGACACCAAGCCATATGGACCAATGAAGTATGGTTTAATGAGTTAAATACCTACATGTGAGGACACCAAGCTATATGGACCAAGGAAGTATGGTTTAATGAGTTAAATACCTATATGTGAGAACACCAAGCCATATGGACCAAGGAAGTATGGTTTAATGAGTTAAATACCTATATGTGAGGTTACCAAGCCATATGGACCAAGGAATTTTTGTTTAATAAGTTAAATTCCTGTATTTGAGAATGCCAAGCCATATGGACCAAGGAGTTCTGGTTTAATGAGTCAAATTCCTGTATGTGAGGATACCAAGCCATATGACAATGATCACATATCGAAGATGTGATTCAGAATGACATGATTTATCCAGATGATGAAAATTTTATTCTGTATGATGTGATTTATCCTAACAAGGAGGATGCGATTAGGCACGACATTTATTTATCCAGATGTGATTCAGAATGACGTCATTTATCGAGACGACATATAGGATTATCGTAAACCATCTGTAGATCAACCTTCGGCCCTATCAGGTCTCTAATGTTATTAATTCCATACTTTATCATTGTTGGCCTGAAATAAATAAAAATAGAGAATAATCATTATAGACAATCACTTAACCCTTCCATGACTGGAGCTGCCTGAAATTTTGCAAAAAACCCTGTGCCAATGCATTCTCTTATATATGAGTCTCTCATAGGGAACCTCACATATATAAGAGAATACATTTGACTAACAATATTGACCTTCACCTTGTAAGCCCTATGGGAGACTTGCATATATAAGAGAATGCACAGGTACAGGATCTTTAATGCTGCACCAGCACAGCTCCCGTCATGCAAGGGTTAAAGGCACACAAAATTGATTATCTGTTTCTCGGCCGGCAGGTTTTTATATTTATTTTTACAAAATTACCCAGCAGACATGTTTTTTTCCCTTCTTTTTACAACCAAAATTACCCAGTTGGCAAGTTTTTATCACAAATTACCAAAAACATTTTTGGGGTGAATAACTTTTCATGATTATGGTAAGTGTTAATTAAGAAATGAGTGTAGTGGTAGTGTGTTATTGGGAGATACGGCACTGTGGTCATTGGCACATATTGTGTAAACCTTGAAGCATTTACACTAAATGTGCCCCCAATAATACATTCAATTCTTATATTTATATAGCTTTTTGATGATTTATTCCCATAAAAAAGCTGAGTGTATTCTTATATATTTTCACAAAATCTGCGACTAGCCCATGCAGCACATTAGGTCAGCCCAATATAAGATTTCCAACTTTTAGCTACGATAACTAGATCGATATAAATAACTGACTTCAGATGCAATTCGGCTGAACTTTTAAAACGCCCAATTATTCTGCATACCGTGTTTAGTGATTACTTCAGATTATGTCATCAGTTTGTGATTTCCTTAAATTACAATTTCAAAGTAATAGTCTGTTGTACAACCAAAGTATACAGTTTAAACAAACCAAAAAGAAAACTTTACATCTATGAGAAATAACAAAGGGATATATCAATATCAGATTCAAGTTGAAATATGGCTAGCTAGATTTATGGCCAGTAGTGTATCGCCAGTAGTGTATCGCATTGTCAAGCTGTATGGCAGAATTATTTCTAATTTTTATTTTTGGTTCGCAATAAAAAGCACCCATCCGTTCATATTTTTATGAGGAGGCAGGTGTCTTGAAAACAGAACATTAATTTTGTTACTAGAGGTCACCCTGAAAATCCATGGCGGCCATGTTTTTCAACAAATTTTGGTCAAAATATGAGGCTCCCATCTAGAGGTGCCAAATTATTTAGTCATGCAAAGAGTGAAATCCAGGATGGCTGACGGCGGCAATGTTTTTATCGAAAATCATTCAAATTCGATAGCTCCCATCTAAAGGTGATCACAATCGTGCTTGCAAAATTATAAAATGATCCTGCCATAAATACGGGCTGTAGGGTGTGCTGATGGATTGAAATTTCAAATCCAAGATGGCTGCTGGCGGCCATGTTTTTCATCAAAATTCGGTAAATTTAATAGCTCCCATCTATAGATCACCCTGAAGCTACGTATGAAGTTTGGTGAAGATTGGATAAGGGCTGCAGCCTGTAGGGCATGCCAAAGGAAATTGTTGATGCCTTCACGCACGCGCAGACAGATAACGGACGCCAAGCCATGGCAATAGCTCAAGTTGAATGCTGTCTTCCAATCAACACCACCAATAGAGGCTTACTGGCAAAAATATTAAAAGAAAAGCATTTTTATTTGCATTAGACACTATGAAGTGAGATATCCTTAATCCGGTGATAAATTTATGGGTATGTTCAATAGGGTTACTCGGAGCAGCTTCGTTTTAACAGTAATATGTTCCAAAGCCATGTTAGAACCAATATGTTCCAAAGCTATGTTAGAACCACAGGCATGCCTACCCGTTCTTCTGTATGTAAAGCAGATCAATCTTACCAATATGAATTATGGACACAAATGTTTTCAAAAAATAAGTATTGACGTTTGGAATTCTCTACCTGATGACGTGCGCAAGTTGAGTGACATTGGTGACTTTAAGAAGGCATTGAAAACTCACATTTTAAAATATGTTTCAGTTTATAACTACACCAATACTTTTTATCCGAGTTTCTTTAGAACAATATCGATCTTATTTCATCAGGTTAATTTTTATCTCAAGTCATCTTTTTATCTTATGAGAATTTGAACTTGTCTGTTATCAGCTACACATTTTATCTTTGTTGCTCATGCGTCTTTTAAATATTAGATTTGTTAACCACTCGATGTACGCGCATTGAAACAAATTTATTGTGGAATGCGTTTTGAATGTATATATAATAATAATAAATGTTGTCAATAACAGAGCTCTCTGACTTCTCCATTCAAAATTTGTGCATGTTTCAGCAGACGATGCTTGTGAATAAAAAACTAAAGTTTACAGCTCTTGACCAATCAGAATGTGCATTTTAGCGACAAATATTCAACTTGAATTTCAACATTATATATATTTATTTACCTTTCCAGAGAAAGTCCCCAAGCTATCACAACTACATCTTCAGGCAGCCCCATCGGTAAGAGCATCTCCGGTCGGAACATTCCAGAATTCCCAATCTCAACCCATTTCTTTAAGCCTGAAGAAGATAATAACAAGAGGTGTGCACTCGAGTGCTAGCATACCCCCACCGTGGCAAATTCAACACGCATTATCTGTAAACTCAACCACAAAAGATTTTTAACTTTAAAGAAAAATTTGGACTAATAATATCGATATGGTTGGTCTCACAAGAAGCTTGTACAGAAAAACTTATTCAAATCGGTTCATATTTGTTAAAGTTATTAAGTCAGACAGAATTTTCTAAGTCAAAATAAGTCGAAAATGAGGTGTAATATTACGAAAAACAGTCTGAGCCAATCCCTAGCCGCATCATGTAGAGAGGGTATTGTGAGAAGCATGTATACCAAAAATTATTGAAATCGGTTCATATTTGTTAAAGTTATTAAGTCGGACAGAATTTTCTAAGTCAAAATAAGTCGGACCGAACCACAATTAACATCATGCGGAGAGACCGTCCTGAGGAGATTGCATACAAAAAATTATTGAAATTGGTTCATAGTTGTTATGAGGTCGGACGGACGGATGGACGGACGGTACGACTGACAAACGGACGGAGAAAGCGTGACGGACGGACGCAGTCAATCCAGTATACCCCCCATTTTCTTCAAAAGTGGGGGTATAATTAGAAATAAGTAATAGAAATTAACCCTTTCATCATGGGACCTGGGCTGGTGCAGCATTAAAGACCCTGTGCCAGTGTATTCTCTCATATATGCGAGTCTCCCATAGGGAGCCTCGCATATATAAGAGAATGCACTGGCTTACAAGGTCAAGGTATATATTGTTAGGCCAATGTATTCTCTTATATATGTGAGGCTCCCTATGGGGACTCACATATATAAGAGAATGCACTGACACAGGGTTTTCACAAAAATTTCCAGAAAGCTCCATTCATCGATAGGTTAAGGAACTCGTCTAAATAAGCGAGAAAGTGTGTCAAAAGAATAGGATTATGATGTATACTGTATCATTTCAACCTGTGAGGTTTAAATATAAACTTAAACGGATAACACTAAATGGAACATATACCTTCATGATAGCTGAAGACCTCCATACTCGGTTCTGTGTATGGATTGTAAGCTGGTTTGAAGCGTAACTTTTTAATCCCTGTAAATGAACAGATAATTTGTGAAATGAAAGTGTCAATGACACTGTAGCTCAACTTAGGTTGGGGAATAATTTAATGGTTGACAGTAAATGGAGGGATGTGGTCTGTAGGGTGTGCCAAAGGATTTAGTGATGCAAAGAGTAAATTCTAAAATGTTTTTTTTGCCGAATGTCCCCAAAATGACTCTACATGTCAATGTCAACATCCATGACAAATTTCATGAAGATCAAACAAACAGATCGGTCTATAACCCATGCTAATAGATTTTGTAGAAAGAGTAAAATCCAAAATGGCCATTGGTGGCCATATTTTTTTGCTGAATGACCCCAAAATGAATCGTTTCCATCAAGAGGTCACCCCGATGATCCATATGAAGTTTGGTGATGATCAGATCAGGGATGTGGTATGTAGGGTGTGTCAAAGTATTTAGTGATGCAAAGAGTAAAATCCAATATGGCTGCCGGCGGCCATGTTTTTTGGCCAAATGATCCCAAAATGACTCGTTCCCATCTAGAGGTCACCCCGATGATCCATATGAAGTTTGGTGGCCATGTTTTTTGGCCGATTGATCCTAAAATGACTCGTTCCAATCTAAATGTGAATGTCAACATTCATGACACATTTTATGATGATCAGACAAACAGTACGGCCTGTAACCTGTGCCAATGGATTCAATTTTGAAATCCAAGATGGCCACCAGCAGCCATGTTTTTTGGCCGAATTACCCCAAAATGATTCGTACCCAACTAGGGGCCACCCCAATGATGAATATGAAGTTTGGTGATGATCGGATCAGGGTTGTGGTCTGTTGGGTGTGTGAAAGTATTTTAGTGATGCAAAGAGTAAAATACAAGATGGCTGACCGTGGCCATGTTTTTTGGCCAAATGATCCTAAAATGACTCGTTCCCATCTACATGTAACTGTCAACATTCCCATCTAGAGGTTACCCCGATGATCCATATGAAGTTTGGTGATGATCGGATCAGAGATGTGGTCTGTAGGATGTGTCAAAGGATTTAGTCATGCAAAGAGTAAAATCCAAGATGGCCACCAGCGGCCATGTTTTTTGGCCGAATGATCCTAAAATGACTCGTTCCCATCTACATGTAACTGTCAAAATTCATGACAAATTTCATGATGATCACACAAACAGTATGGCCTGTAGCCCGCGCCAATGGATTTAATTTTGAAATCCAAGATGGCCACCAACGGCCATGTTTTTTGGCCGAATGACCCCAAAATGACTCGTTTCCCATCTACATGTCAATGTCAACATTCATGAAAAATTTCATAAAGATCAGACCAAAGATACGACCTGTAGCCCGCGCCAAAGGAAATTGTTGATGGACACACGCACACACGGATGCCAACCCATGGCAATAGCTCAAACTTACAAAGTAAGTTGAGCTAATAATGAAATTATTCACACTGAAGAAATATTCTAATAAAGCTTAAAAGTTGAAATGACCAAATTCAAACATGACCGGTCCATTCTCAAATATCACCTACATACCAAATCCCATGGAATTCTGATTAATATTGTCAAAGTTATGATCCACACAACCCAGATGAACGCAGTCACAACCCAGATGAACACAGTCACATGGATGGACATATTGATTATAATAGTCCTCCAAAATTTTTGTATTATGACAAATATCTTGAATGCATCACTCCAATATTTCATCAGCAGCCTGAGAAAATGTCCAACATAGTGTCAATGATGGGAACAAAATGGATATTCGGATCGAGGGTCTCATTCGGTGTAGACACCAATTCACAACGGCGTTATTGACATCAAATCGAATCTTGAATATTTGCTGGGCCCTAGACAAATGACAATGCAATGGAGAAGCTATAAATTTGGGGAGGAATACAAGCCAGAATTTAGTGTGTCTGTCATTTGCAGAATGAGGTCTGCAGAGGGTGAATTTAGTGATGCTATCCCACACAGTGGGCTAGCATCACATATTCACCCTCTGGGGACCTCATTCCACTTAGGCCTCAACTGCTATGGGAGACCTAGGATTAGATTGATGTTCCCCAGTTGAAGTTGGTGATGTTCACCTATTAGTCACCTCGATTAAGCATTTTATCTTCTGCAAATTATGGATATAGAAACTCAACAGAAGGGAAAAAGTAACTAAAACAATGTTAATTTGAGACTGCAGTCAAATTTTGTTAAGTCAAACTTTGGTAACTCGAATACCCCACTTAAGTCGAAGCCATTGCCTGGTCCCAGCTGAGATTGTGTGCAAAACCAATGGAATAATCATGCTTAAGTCGAAGGTGGATAAGTCAAAAACGAAATTTGGTCCAGCCAGCTTATAACACTAATTACTATGGTTAACCCTTTACCCAACAAACCGGCCAAAACCGGCCAAATAAAGCTTCAACAGCCTAAAATATCTTCGGTCTGTCTCAATAGAATCATACACATATGGATATCATTGGAACCGGCTCCTTGACCACATTGTGATAGTTACAGTTATGCCCTGTGCCAATGCATTCTCTTATATATGCGAGTCGACCATAGGTCGCCTCGCATATATAAGAGAATGCATTGGCCTAAAAAAATCTGTTTTAAACACTTTTTACCATTTTTTATTACATTTTTTAACAATTTTATAATTTTTAATGTGTTAAGCCAATGCATTCTCTTATATATGCGAGGCGACCTATGGTCGACTCGCATATATAAGAGAATGCATTGGCACAGGGCCCTTCTGTTGGGTAAAGGGTTAAGTCGAAGTGCCATGTGATTATAACTCAAGTGTTGCCTAAAAAACTGTGAAGTTTCCTGGAGTCTTAATTTGTCCTGCGTGGGTCAATTTACACCATGTGAGGATTAGTAGTGTTGACAGATGAAATGAAAATTCATATTTAAACCGCCTGATATAGAGAATAATTTCATTCAGTCATGTCTTCCCAAAATGAAAACAATGTTCCAAATGAAGAAATGTGCCATCCATCTGACGTCGGAAAGAAAAAGAGAACACAATTTAAGACGACGAAGACGAGATCATAGAGTGCACCAAGCCCGACATTGTAATGCGATATCTGATGACACAAGAAAACATGGCTGATGACCTTATGAAAATGCTGGGAATCAGTGATAAACTAAAGAAAGATTCAACGATATGCAGAAACCAGTCCTTGATCACCAGTCATTTCCAGTCATGAATCCTAATTTTTGTAAATACAATTGTAACCACTTCGGGTGAAATGTACTTTGGTTATCTCTACAGTGAATTTGTTGATGTTTTGTTATCATATTCTGTGTTTTTATTATATTAATCAATAAATAATCAGAAAAAATATCATCTTGTCTGTTGTATGTGATCAGCATAGTCGCTGACTATTGACTTAGCTAGGGGTGCCACGATTAATCGTATAATCGATGAACCGTTAATAAAACCGATAATCGATTACCATTTTCATCGTCGATTAATCTGCGTTATTTATTTCGGATGTCAGAAAATGCCTGGTATTATTGAATACCGTCTTTTACACAGTTTAATCTACAACCGAGGAGTTAACACCCTTTATCGCAGATCAAAGAGATTCCAATAACATGAGTATTACTAATATATATTGCAAACAGTCGGCAGTTCATTTGATGATGCGGCATGGTTTCTCGTCGGGACGTTGTATATTCTACAAATTGGCGGCATTGCAGATTTGAACACATTGCGAAGTCGTTGTATATTTATACTTGAAAGGTGGCACTATGTCTTTGAAATATGTCGACTGTCACCATGTTCAATGAACTGAATGCACTCGCCCTTGAATCTGATTGGACCAATGGGAAGTTGATTGACATTCTTTCTAAAACCAGGGAACCAATATATACGGCATTTTAATCAGCGACGTTCTCCACAATGTAATTGCGAGTGTACTTTGTTTGCATAAGTACAAATGTATACTTAGAAGTTACTAGTAAAGGCTATCGCATATCATGTGGTGAATGCTGAATAAAACTGACTATTATCAAATACTTAGCTTGTTCTGAGTCCTGCAATTTGCGGGTGGGGGAACACGTTTGTGTGATTGTTAACCATGCTCTGGAAGTTTGATGAAACTTATAGTTTCTGTAACATTTTATTCCTTTTTTAAGGAACCGCCGGCGGTCCATCGTTCATTCCTACTTTTATATTGTTTGTATATTTGGCTATTCATAAAACTGAAATTAATCGCTAAGTTTGTTCTAATGAACTCACAAATATTATAACCATAAGATCGCCGAGAACTGTGCTGGTATTCAATACATTGTGCTCATTAGTCATTAACAGTGGTTTATGATGCACTTTATTAACGTAAAAATTACATCAGCCGATGCTTCAAATAACCAGCGACAGTGCAGTTATTGAGTTAGCAGCACCCAGCCAATAGGCCATATTACGGAATACTTCCACTGATTATTAATATTAGGTGCGATTAATCGATTATAGTCAATTATTGACGACCGATTATCGATTATCAAAATCAATAATCGTGGCACCTCTAGACTTAGCATGGGTATATGGTGTGCAAAAGGTTGAAAACAATTATTTTCGGGTCAAAATTAATTTGACTAGTTGGAATTTGGGGTCACCAAATGGTCGAAATGATTAACTCGAAAACATGGATAACTCGAAGTAATCCAACGGTCCCTTGCGATTCGACTTAACAAAGTTTAACTGTATAGATACTTCCCAGAAGGCCTAAGCAGAATGAGTTTCCCAGAGGGTGAGTTTGGTGATGGTAGCCTGCCGTGCAGCAGTATAGCATCACTAAATTCACCCTCTAGGGACCTCATTCTGCAAATGTCAGACACACTATATCCAGGCTTGGAGGAATATTATTTTCCTCCAGATCTCTTAATTCATTCTTCTTAGACAAAACAAAAATTATTTGAGTCTCAGACATTTTTTTTCTGAATCAATGAGGGAGAAGTTAATTTTTTATTTTTTTGTGCACATCGTAAGCATGGAATATTTTAGCTTCCCTTACTGCGATTGGTTTTGATTTCGTTGCCATCAATTTTCGTGGTTTGTAATCAAAAGACTTTTCGTTGGTACATAAATTCGTGGATCAGACATCATATTTATGCATATCAACAGGTTCAACAATAGCAGATGCACGACAAAACTTATATGTGTACTATTGAGAAATTAGACCCCAAGGTATTCCTGCGCTGAAAGCACATCACGCAGTCATTACCATAATAGCTACCAGCTTCATTACAAACTTTTGCCAAGTAGGTATTTATTGTCTTATGTAGTCTGCATGTGGTTACTAGTAAACCAATAGCCTTTTAAAGAAACCAATGCATTGAGCATTGTTATACAAACTATCATAGCCGAGATCAGATGATGTAGCATTTCTATTTTGTTTTAGTGAATAATGTATTGAAAAAGATTATGTTTCATCTCGTCTTCTTTGTTTTTCTATACATAAATTTTACGGCTTTTAGAAAACAGACCTTAATGCCCGATCTTTAAAATTATTTCCATCTCGTATATTAGATGGGTTTTTTGATAATTCAACGCAAGAGTTAATTATTTCGTTGGTTGTTGATTTCGTGGTTGAGCAAAACCACGATATCAACAAATAACAGACCCCCACGAATTAAAAGGATTTTACAGTATCTAGTAATAGTCAGAAAATGTAGAGGGAACTTTGTTACGAAAATATTCACTCATTTAATCTGAATTAAGTTAAAAAATTACATTGTGTTACTAGTATATGACATAGCAATTACCTATAATGTTCTACTGCCCCCCGACTCTTCACAATTGTTATTGTTGTCTATAAATTGACACCTCTCCATTATAACATATGATCCTAAATTTCCTCCAGAGCAATTCAATTGTTCTGGGTTTACAATTAGTACACCAGACTATGATGACTAGCTAATTATTTTCTTCAATTCATCTACTTAAAGGGGTAATATACACTAAATCCGGCCATTTATGGGACCATCTTCTTTTATACTCAACAGAATATATGCAATAAATGAATGAATTTGCGCAATGGATGAGGGCAAAATACACTCATGTGCTCTAAGAATGATGCAAAAAACATAGCAATTATAATTAAAGTGAATTTATGACTCCAGTCATAAATTCATTGTAATTACCAAGTTGTTTACATTGTTTATAAAGTACATGAGTGTATTTTGCACTCATCCATGGGTCAAATTCATTCATTTGTTGCATATATTATGTTGAGCATAAAAGAAGATGGTCCCATAAATGGCCGGATTTAGGATACAGTCCCCCTTTAATGTTCTATGTCATTATAAATTATATGAATACATATATTGTCAATCTTCACACATGACACAGAGATATGTATTTGGAATTAATGTCAATACGTATGGACATGTCAGGAAAAATAATTTGGTTTTTTTTTTTAGTCATATTAAATATGAAAAATCAAAATAAAATGTCCAATGCAGGCCATTTTTTCAATCAGGCAGTGTCTGAGACTCAGATATTTTATATTTGGCCTTATCAAGTATAATTATTAAGCCCCAAAATAAAATGGATGCTCTTTCTGGTAATGGGTCCAAAACAGTTTACATTTTATTTGGTAAGATACCTTACCATAAACTGGCATAATGAACACCCATGAACCCATAAGCATGCCTGTCATTTTGAGGCTGGAAATTGCCCCCGACCACCTTCAGCCACTTAATCTTAAATTTGCGTAGACAGCCAATGCCCTCCTCGCCACAATTGCGAGGGCAATAAAGTTGTATCACACACTCAGTCAAACTCTGTTCTGCATGCTTCCCTTCAACATATGTGCAATTGTCAACAACTTATTCGTAATAAATACAGAATTATACAAACCTAATTTGATGAAGAATTTTTCTATGATGCCCATCAGATCACCTAGTGTGAGGTTATAATCTGCTACTAAACCTTCTATTTGGTTGAACTCTGCTAAGTGGGTAGCATCAAGTGTCTCATTCCTGAACACTCTGTCTATCGAGAAATATTTGACTGGAGTGAATTCCTTCTGTAAAATAAATTGAAAACAATCTGTCAACAGCATTATAATCTCCTTACAATCAGGACAATATAAATTTATTTTTTTTTAAATTGGGGGGGGGGGGGGATTTTATTTTTATATTTTATTTTTGCTAACATAAATGGTCAGGTTCAATTACAGAAATTGAAGCATTATTTCAACATTATACAATACAAGGCGATTTAAATTTCCCAATTTGACCAAAATAGACTGATTAAAGGGTAATTGCAATGTACTTTGAAGGCTAAGGCATGAGCAAACCACTAAAAATTGCCAATCCTTCCCACTTCATCTTCACTTATTGTACGTGGGGGTATTGAATTCACCAGAGGAGAAGACTTAACAAAAGCAAATGCTTTTTTTCTATTCCTCTATTTCCATATATAGTAATGCCCTAAATAATCAACTCCTTAACCACAGCAGAATTATGGGTAACTTTTCAGGATTTAGTCGGAAATATGGCTTGTAGCCATTCAACAGAAAGTTCTCAGTGAGAGCTTTCCGATGAATGGCAACAGCCAATATTTCCGACTAAATCCTGAAAAGTTACCCATAATTCTGCTGTGGTTAAGGAGTTGATTATTTAGGGCATTACTGTGCCATCATCTTATTCCATTGATTCAAAGAATGTTCTATTGTATGTTTATTATCTAACATTCTAATTTGGAAATGAATATATATTTACACCAAGGCATTAGAAACAAAAGCATCGCTAGGGCATGACAAAATGCACCCTTGGTAATTCCAACAATGGGCCATAACTCTGGTGAAAATTGGCAGATGGAATCCAAATTCGAACTTGACCTGTATTTTGGGCTAGTAAATTCACATCCCAAATTTCATTCCATTCAGTTCAGACTTACTAAAGTTATCATCCAACGAAAATTGAGTGAAAATTCCAACAAAATGGGCCATAATTCTGGTGAAAACAGGCGGGCAGAACCCAAATTGAAATTGATCTGTATTTTTGGCAAGTAAACTCACATATCAATTTCATTCCATTCAGTTCAGACTTACTAAATTTATTATCCGGAAATGAAAAAAGCAAACGGACAGACAGACAGATGGACGGACACATAAACCAATAACATAATATGTCCTGTTTTTAAATACAGGCGTATAAAAAAGTTTCCGTCAAAATTATTCAAACAAAAAATTGAGGAGGGGCACCAAAAATATATTTGGGGGGATGAGAATCTAGCATTTTTTTTTACATTGGCAGAATGAGGTCCCCAGAGGGTAAATTTAGTGATGCTAGCCCACTGTCACTAAATTCACCCTCTGGGGACCTCAATCTCCAAATGATAGACACACTATATCAAGGTTTGGTAATTTTGGTAAAGTTTTCAATCTAAACCTCCATATTAAAGAGGTATAATCCGAATTAATGCTGCCAAATTACTATTTCCTTGGCTTCGGGGGTGAAAAATATTTGATTCAAGTCAATGAACCCACCCATCAAAACTCAGAGTGATCAGATATCGATTTTTGAAATTTGCTATTTCTCGAAATGTTTAATTATTTGTGGCCCAGAAAAGAGTCGTCAAACCAATTGTCTCAGACAAAATTGCAGATGAAGATGGATAACTCTAAAATCAAGTGGTAATACAACCAATTTCGTGATACGAAAGTGATAATACGGCAGTATTTCATTGAACAACATATTGATAAATAACAAGTTTTGGGGAATTTTATACCATATTTGACAGCGTATTTGAAGAAATTTTGTTGTTGTTGTAATTGATGATATGGGGACCCTCTGATTGGATTGAGTACCTTTAAAGGTGTATTCAGTGTTCCATGCTAATTTTTAGTAACACATTTTACTTTTCATATGGACTCTAGTGTAAAAAAATAACATGTTTAGAACAAGAAGTGCTACATAAAATGTCAGAAATTGCTCATCCAGACTGCAGGCGTAATTAAAACATCATGTAATTGATCTTTTGCTGCCTACTGTCGAATAGTCTAATGATGGGATTTTATTACATAAGTCAACATAAGCTCAAAGCAATCAGGGAGGATGGCATTTCTTTACAAATGAAGTTATTCCACTATATACAGTAATGCTCTAATTAATCAATTCCTTAACCACAGCAGAATTATGGGTAACTTTTCAGGATTTAGTCGGAAATATGGCTTGTTGCCATTCATCGGAAAGCTCTCCCCAAGAGCTTTCTGATGAATGGCAACAAGCCATATTTCCGACTAAATCCTGAAAAGTTACCCATAATTCTGTTGTGGTTAAGGCGTCGATTATTTAGAGCATTACTGTATAAAAGAGTAGGATCTGTCTGTCTGTCTGGATTTTGCGGCCCCTTTGTGCAGGCCCCTCTCCGATGCTGAATAAAGGCTCCCTGTTTCAGCTAGTTCTATCTATGTAACGGGAACGTTTTAATACCTAACAATGGTTTTGACACACATTTTGATCATTTAAATTGAACAATTTAATTTAAAAAATGTGTTTTTAAATTTAATAAATGAATTTTTTTTTTATGAACTCCTTGCTCAATTTATAGACATATTATGGACTTGTTCGGGTGCATGAAACTGATAAGTTAGTGCCAAAGATATGCCAACCTGGGGAATAGAGCATTCTACTAACATAGCCAAAATTTTTAAGGAAATCGACCATAACACTCCATAGAAAACATCATCTAAACTATGCTCAATTGTAAATATTTACATATTTACATTTGGATTCGGGACACAACTATCGGCGATAAACAAACACAAATGAATTCACCATCGAGAGTCATTGCATTCGATCATTATATCAGAATGATGGTGTGTGTGTTGTCAATTTGGATTAATAGTTGTAAATATAACAACTTTGAGAAAGAATATTCTCCATTTCTATCTGATCACCCTGTCAGAGTGTTTTACATCACTTTAACAAAACCCATTTAAAAACAAATTAAAGCAAATTAAATCTAACAGCGTTATAACATCCATCAGGGTAACCCGAGTCACCGCAACACCAAATTTGGTAGAAAAATCGTGAATAGACATATGGACAGACAGATAACAGATCCTACTCTTTTATACATACAGACTAAAATAAGAAAAAAGTCAATTTAATGTTTACAAATACTTGTTGATGGTAGTAGTAATACAGAATTTTATGTTATTTCACATCAACCCTGTTTAAAGGCCTTGGGTCCCTTTGAGACCTTGACCTCACAAAGTTCCATGTATTGTTTATAAATTATTGTGGCATTAAAACATTACGACCTTGACCTCACCTGTTGTGCGAGTTTATACAGCATTCCAACACTAATAGCATTACGACCTTGACCTCACCTGTTGTGCGAGTTTATACAGCATTCGAGCACTAACAGCTGTCGTGTGAGTCCTCAGCAGGTTTTTCTTTGATTCGTCTAATGACCAGTCATATTTATACCTGAAAATACAACAAATAAAGCTCATTCGGCCATGACCATTTTTTAAACTTGACCTACATTTTCTCAAATGTGAACCACATACCAAATATCAAGACAACCCAAAAATTAAGACCAAAATCAAACTTGGCCTAGGTAATGTGATGGTTATTCCTCATACCAAGTTTCGCTTTAATCGGATAATTTTAACTGCTGAAGATAATGTCCGGACAAGGAATCGGACGGAACAGAGACGGCTGATTACAATAGCCCTCCGAAAATTTCTGGGGACAATTAAGTGGTCAATGTATATACATAGAACCAGACACATGTGTTACTGGCTGTCAGGATCCACACACGCGTGTTACTGGCTGTCAGGATCCACACACATGTGTTACTGGCTGTCAGGATCCACACACACATGTTACTGGCTGTCAGGATCCACACACATGTGTTACTGGCTGTCAGGATCCACACACATGTGTTACTGGCTGTCAGGATTCACACACGCGTGTTACTGGCTGTCAGGATCCACACACGTGTGTTACTGGCTGTCAGGATCCACACACGCGTGTTACTGGCTGTGAGAATCCAGACACATGTGTTACTGGCTGTCAGGATCCACACACACATGTTACTGGCTGTCAGGATCCACACACGTGTGTTACTGGCTGTCAGGATCCAGACACGTGTGTTACTGGCTGTGAGAATCCAGACACATGTGTTACTGGCTGTCAGGATAGCATTAAATGGCTCAGATCAGTCACACAATGTATATACATAGAAACAGACACATGTGTTACTGGCTGTCAGGATCCAGACACGCGTGTTACTGGCTGTGAGAATCCAGACACATGTGTTACTGGCTGTCAGGATCCACACACATGTGTTACTGGCTGTCAGGATAGCATTAAATGGCTCAGATCAGTCACACAATGTATATACATAGAAACAGACACATGTGTTACTGGCTGTCAGGATCCACACACGCGTGTTACTGGCTGTGAGAATCCAGACACATGTGTTACTGGCTGTGAGAATCCACACACATGTTACTGGCTGTCAGGATCCACACACATGGGTTACTGGCTGTGAGAATCCAGACAGATGTGTTACTGGCTGTCAGGATCCAGACACATGTTACTGGCTGTCAGGATCCACACATATGTTACTGGCTGTGAGAATCCAGACACATGTGTTACTGGCTGTCAGGATCCAGACACATGGGTTACTGGCTGTCAGGATCCAGACACGCGTGTTACTGGCTGTGAGAATCCAGACACATGTGTTACTGGCTGTCAGGATCCACACACATGTGTTACTGGCTGTCAGGATCCACACACATGTGTTACTGGCTGTCAGGATAGCATTAAATGGCTCAGAACAGTCACACAATGTATATACATAGAAACAGACACATGGGTTACTGGCTGTCAGGATCCACACACACATGTTACTGGCTGTCAGGATCCACACACGTGTGTTACTGACTGTCAGGATCCACACACACATGTTACTGGCTGTCAGGATCCACACACGTGTGTTACTGGCTGTCAGGATCCAGACACGCGTGTTACTGGCTGTGAGAATCCAGACACATGTGTTACTGGCTGTCAGGATAGCATTAAATGGCTCAGATCAGTCACACAATGTATATACATAGAAACAGACACATGGGTTACTGGCTGTCAGGATCCAGACACATGTTACTGGCTGTCAGGATCCACACACATGTTACTGGCTGTGAGAATCCAGACACACATGTTACTGGCTGTGAGAATCCAGACACATGTGTTACTGGCTGTCAGGATCCAGACACGCGTGTTACTGGCTGTGAGAATCCAGACACATGTGTTACTGGCTGTCAGGATAGCATTAAATGTCTCAGATCAGTCACAAAATGTATATACATAGAACCAGACACATGGGTTACTGGCTGTCAGGATCCAGACACGCGTGTTACTGGCTGTGAGAATCCAGACACATGTGTTACTGGCTGTCGGGATCCAGACACGTGTGTTACTGGCTGTCAGGATAGAATTAAATGTCTCAGATCAGTCACACAATGTATATACATAGAAACAGACACATGTGTTACTGGCTGTCAGGATCCACACACATGTGTTACTGGCTGTCAGGATCCACACACGCGTGTTACTGGCTGTCAGGATCCACACACGCGTGTTACTGGCTGTCAGGATCCACACACATGTGTTACTGGCTGTCAGGATCCACACACATGTGTTACTGGCTGTCAGGATCCACACACGCGTGTTACTGGCTGTCAGGATCCAGACACGCGTGTTACTGGCTGTGAGAATCCAGACACATGTGTTACTGGCTGTCAGGATCCAGACACGCGTGTTACTGGCTGTCAGGATCCAGACACATGTGTTACTGGCTGTCAGGATCCACACACATGTGTTACTGGCTGTGAGGATCCAGACACGTGTGTTACTGGCTGTCAGGATCCACACACATGTGTTACTGCCTGTGAGAATCCAGACACATGTGTTACTGGCTGTGAGAATCCAGACACATGTGTTACTGGCTGTCAGGATAGCATTAAATGGCTCAGATCAGTCACACAATGTATATACATAGAAACAGACACATGTGTTACTGGCTGTCAGGATCCAGACACGTGTGTTACTGGCTTTCAGGATCCACACACGTGTGTTACTGGCTGTGAGAATCCAGACACGTGTGTTACTGGCTGTCAGGATAGCATTAAATGTCTCAGATCAGTCACAAAATGTATATACATAGAAACAGACACATGGGTTACTGGCTGTCAGGATCCACACACGCGTGTTACTGGCTGTCAGGATCCACACACGTGTGTTACTGGCTGTCAGGATCCACACACACATGTTACTGGCTGTCAGGATAGCATTAAATGTCTCAGATCAGTCACAAAATGTATATACATAGAAACAGACACATGGGTTACTGGCTGTCAGGATCCACACACGCGTGTTACTGGCTGTCAGGATCCACACACATGTGTTACTGGCTGCCAGGATCCACACACACAAGTGTTACTGGCTGTCAGGATCCACACACATGTGTTACTGGCTGCCAGGATCCACACACACATGTGTTACTGGCTGTCAGGATCCACACACATGTGTTACTGGCTGCCAGGATCCACACACATGTGTTACTGGCTGTGAGAATCCAGACACGCGTGTTACTGGCTGTCAGGATAGCATTAAATGGCTCAGATCAGTCACACAATGTATATACATAGAACCAGACACATGTGTTACTGGCTGTCAGGATCCAGACACGCGTGTTACTGGCTGTCAGGATCCACACACGTGTGTTACTGGCTGTCAGGATCCAGACACATGTGTTACTGGCTGTCAGGATCCACACACGCGTGTTACTGGCTGTGAGAATCCACACACATGTGTTACTGGCTGTCAGGATCCACACACATGTGTTACTGGCTGCCAGGATCCACACACATGTGTTACTGGCTGTGAGAATCCAGACACATGTGTTACTGGCTGTCAGGATAGCATTAAATGGCTCAGATCAGTCACACAATGTATATACATAGAACCAGACACATGTGTTACTGGCTGTCAGGATCCAGACACATGTGTTACTGGCTGTCAGGATCCACACACGTGTGTTACTGGCTGTGAGAATCCAGACACATGTGTTACTGGCTGTCAGGATCCACACACGTGTGTTACTGGCTGTGAGAATCCAGACACATGTGTTACTGGCTGCCAGGATCCACACACGTGTGTTACTGGCTGTCAGGATCCACACACATGTGTTACTGGCTGTCAGGATCCACACACGCGTGTTACTGGCTGTGAGAATCCAGACACATGTGTTACTGGCTGTCAGGATAGCATTAAATGGCTCAGATCAGTCACACAATGTATATACATAGAAACAGACACATGTGTTACTGGCTGTCAGGATCCAGACACGTGTGTTACTGGCTGTCAGGATCCACACACGTGTGTTACTGGCTGTCAGGATCCAGACACATGTGTTACTGGCTGCCAGGATCCACACACGTGTGTTACTGGCTGTCAGGATCCACACACATGTGTTACTGGCTGTCAGGATAGCATTAAATGGCTCAGATCAGTCACACAATGTATATACATAGAAACAGACACATGGGTTACTGGCTGTCAGGATCCAGACACGTGTGTTACTGGCTGTCAGGATCCAGACATGCGTGTTACTGGCTGTGAGAATCCAGACACATGTGTTACTGGCTGTCAGGATAGCATTAAATGGCTCAGATCAGTCACACAATGTATATACATAGAACCAGACACATGTGTTACTGGCTGTCAGGATCCAGACACGCGTGTTACTGGCTGTCAGGATCCACACACATGTGTTACTGACTGTCAGGATCCAGACACGTGTGTTACTGGCTGTCAGGATCCAGACACGCGTGTTACTGGCTGTGAGAATCCAGACACATGTGTTACTGGCTGTCAGGATCCAGACACGCATGTTACTGGCTGTGAGAATCCAGACACATGTGTTACTGGCTGTCAGGATAGCATTAAATGGCTCAGATCAGTCACACAATGTATATACATAGAACCAGACACATGTGTTACTGGCTGTCAGGATCCAGACACGCGTGTTACTGGCTGTCAGGATCCACACACATGTGTTACTGGCTGTCAGGATCCACACACATGTGTTACTGGCTGTCAGGATCCACACACATGTGTTACTGGCTGTCAGGATAGCATTAAATGGCTCAGATCAGTTACAAAATGTATATACATAGAACCAGACACATGGGTTACTGGCTGTCAGGATCCACACACATGTGTTACTGGCTGTCAGGATCCACACACGCGTGTTACTGGCTGTCAGGATCCACACACATGTGTTACTGGCTGTCAGGATAGCATTAAATGGCTCAGATCAGTCACACAATGTATATACATAGAAACAGACACATGGGTTACTGGCTGTCAGGATCCACACACACATGTTACTGGCTGTGAGAATCCAGACACATGTGTTACTGGCTGTCAGGATCCAGACACGTGTGTTACTGGCTGTCAGGATCCACACACATGTGTTACTGGCTGTCAGGATCCAGACACATGTGTTACTGGCTGTCAGGATCCACACACATGTGTTACTGGCTGTCAGGATAGCATTAAATGGCTCAGATCAGTCACACAATGTATATACATAGAAACAGACACATGGGTTACTGGCTGTCAGGATCCACACACACATGTTACTGGCTGTGAGAATCCAGACACATGTGTTACTGGCTGTCAGGATCCAGACACGTGTGTTACTGGCTGTCAGGATCCACACACGCGTGTTACTGGCTGTGAGAATCCAGACACATGTGTTACTGGCTGTGAGAATCCACACACGTGTGTTACTGGCTGTGTGAATCCAGACACATGTGTTACTGGCTGTGTGAATCCAGACACATGTGTTACTGGCTGTGAGAATCCAGACACATGTGTTACTGGCGGTCAGGATCCAGACACGCGTGTTACTGGCTGTGAGAATCCAGACACATGTGTTACTGGCTGTCAGGATAGCATTAAATGGCTCAGATCAGTCACACAATGTATATACATAGAACCAGACACATGTGTTACTGGCTGTCAGGATCCAGACATGTGTGTTACTGGCTGTCGGGATCCAGACACGTGTGTTACTGGCTGTGAGAATCCAGACACATGTGTTACTGGCTGTGAGAATCCAGACACATGTGTTACTGGCTGTGAGAATCCAGACACATGTGTTACTGGCTGTCAGGATCCACACATGCGTGTTACTGGCTGTGAGAATCCAGACACATGTGTTACTGGCTGTCAGGATCCACACACGCGTGTTACTGGCTGTCAGGATCCACACACCTGTGTTACTGGCTGTCAGGATCCACACATGCGTGTTACTGGCTGTGAGAATCCAGACACGCGTGTTACTGGCTGTCAGGATCCACACACATGTGTTACTGGCTGTCAGGATAGCATTAAATGACTCAGATCAGTCACACAATATATATACATAGAAACAGACACATGGGTTACTGGCTGTCAGGATTCAGACACGCGTGTTACTGGCTGTGAGAATCCAGACACATGTGTTACTGGCTGTCGGGATAGCATGAAATGGCGGAGATCAGTCATAGAATGTATATAAACCTGAATATACAACAAATTAGGGGGTAAATGTACAACCTACATCTTTCATAAATGCTTAGTCGAAGACAAACGCAAGGACAATGACATTACAATGTTAGCCATTAAATATGGCATAAAACATAGAGAGTAATCAATTGGTTTCTATTATGTGACATAATTCACAAGGGGAGTTGGGCCTATCACCTGAGTGATCGGTCCTACTCCTGAAGTGAACTACATGTATGTCACGTAATCATAAAAAACAATTGAATAATCCAAGCCTTGAAATAGTGTGTCTGTCATTTGCAGAATGAGGTCCCCAGAGGGTGAATTTAGTGATGCTACCCCGCATAGCAGGCTAGCATCACCAAATTCACCCTCTGGGGACCTCATTCTGCTTACACCTCAGCAGAATGAGGTTTCCAGAGGGTGAATTTGGTGATGCTAGCCCGCTATGCGGGGTAGCATCACTAAATTCACCCTCTGGGAACCTCATTCTGCAAATGACAGACACACTATTTCAAGGCTTGGAATAATCTGTTTATTACACACTTTCTAACATTAAAATTTGTTAATTTTGTGTCAAAATTGTCCAGACCAGCTGATTATCCCGTGCTTAGCCTCAACTTTCAATTGCAAGAATTAACATTTGAATATTTGTGATGTAATTAATCTACTTGACTTCATGTTTTTATGTTGGAATTTTCATTGCTAGAAATATGAAAGTGTCAATGACACTGCAGCTCAACTTGGAGAGGGGAGAATTTGGAAAATGTAATGCATTGCAGTTAACGGGAAAGCTAAATGATACATGTACAATGAAGTGATTGATGTTGCAAATATGATGGATTCAAAAGGTGAGTCCAAGATGTCAGCTGGCTGCCATGTATTTTTAAGGAATTTCAGAGAAAAAAAATGGATGGCTTCTATCTAATGGTCACCCCGAAGATATATATGAAGTTTGGTAACTATCAGATGATGGATGTGGCCTGCAGGGTGTGCAAAGGATTTAGTCATGCAGAGTAAAATCAAACATGGTTGCCCACAGCAATCAGGGTTCGCGCTGCCCATTGCCAATTTAGCAAATTGCTATAAAAAAAATGAAATGGCTCCAAAAAAATCCCGATTGGCTACAAAAAGTGGCAAATAGCTTTCTGGCATTTGGCACCCATCGGGCATATAATAAAGCTTGCAGTCAATCGGTCGGAAACAAAACACACATCATTATCTGGTCGCGACATAGCTAATTGAGCCCTAATTCAAAGCGTATAATAGATTCGCGGCTTATGTCAGATGGACTTATTTTATCGCTGTGGTGACAGGGTTTCGAATTTCTACTTGATAATAACAGGGCCATTGACTCCAATTTGACAAACATTAGCCAAACAAAGGGCTTCCTTAAGTCTACATCGTTAGGAAGCTGTGTATTGATAGTAGGTGTTAAATAAATTATCATAAATATGTCCTTTGTAACTCAGCTTTCACAAACTGACATACAGCAATTATGAATCGTAAGCGCAAGTTAGATTTCAGCAACAATGCATCAGACACGCAACATGCTTCTAAAATGAAGAAAGTTACTGATTTCTTCGGACATTCAGACATTACCGATAGTCCAAATACAGTGGTTGATTTTAATATATATTACTATTAGTGTTGTTTTTTCTGAACTGTTATGATTACTTTGTATTTCTTGTTTATTGTTGCACATCATTAACAAAATAAATATATACATATAATAGGTAATTTGCTTGTTTCAAAAGTGGCACCAAAAAATATTGGTCGGAAAAAAGTGGCAACAGAAAGTATAAAGTGGCTCTAAAAATAATGCAATTGGCAACAGTGTTGGCACATGGGAATTTTGGGCCAGCGCGAACCCTGACAGCAATCATGTTTCTCATAGAAAATTGTTCAAATTCAAAAGCTCATATCTCGAGTTGATCCTAAATATGCCTGTAAATTTTCAAAACAATTCTCCAATAACTATGGGCTGCAGGGTGTGCCAATGAATTTCAATGTTAAATCAAAGATGGCTGCTGGCGGCCATGTTTTAAAAAACAATTGGGGAAAAAAATTAGAATCACAGGTTACCATATTGGTTATAATCGATGCCGAGCTCTGAACTACTTGGGTCAAAAAATATTTAGATACATAAAGATACATAAAATGAAAATGATCTGTCATTGTTGAAATATCAGGGGGGGGGGGGGAGTTTGTTCAGACACGTTTGATACTTTTTTACCTTTGGCAATATTGGTACAAAAAGTTGTCAGAATCCATCAATAAATGGCTATGTTATATAGCTTTATGGCCGTCCCTCGTCAAACTAAGTTGATTTATGATAAAAAATACTTGACTAAAAAGCTGTTTGTAGTTTTGGAATCAGGTTTTATAAAAGTTGTTGGAATCATAGCCCAGGAAGAGGTAAAAAAAAAAAAAATTTAAAAAAAAGTATTGTTGATAAGATGCTGGCTTTATGATGCTCCGATACTCTGGTTTGACCACGCTCATTACGGGGTGCAGGTGGCACATCAGGTCCTCAAACAACAGTATCAGATTTTTCTGTGACATGTTTCTTAGCTGTTATCTACTGAGTATTATTACTAGTTCCAATTAGTTCAGATGTGGGGACCATCAATAATTATATCAAACACAAAAAAACCTAATAATTGGCTGTTACTATGACTACGGACATTTACCTGGAGAGTGATGAATACAATAGGTGATATATTATACTCTGTCTATCAAATGATTGCCCAAATTCATATGTTAACAAGTCATTATGGGACTCATTTCAGCCTTATTGTTAAGGCTGCAAGATAAACATCTGCAGGTACGGGTAATTAATTACCTGATAATTAATTCTGAGGGGCCCACTGATAATTTGGGTTTTTGCTGTTTAGGCAAGGCAATGTTTTTGTTGGTTTGCATGGAACACTACTCCACTTCAATAACATGGTAATTATAATGAAATGAATTTATTACTGGTACATAAATAAATTTTCATAATAACTACCATGTTGTTTACATCATTCATAGAGCACATGAGTGTATTTTGCACTCATCCATTGCATATATTCTGTTGAGTATAAAAGGAGATGGTTCCATAAATGGCCAGATTTAGTGTACAGTACCCTTTAATGTTTGATGCTCTTTCAATCAGCCATATAACAAATATGCAGTTTTCGGTGGTATTTTAACCCATTAATGGGATTATCCCACTCAATTATTAAAGTATACACATGTACATTACATAGAAAATACTAAACCAAGTCCTCTCAATCCACAACAGCTTGGGATATCGGTTGAGTTGATGCTGTTTTGGACCGAGTCCCGTCCGGTTACTCTTCTATAACGGACTTTATGCCCAGAATCGTGGGCAGGAGTTATCTTCCTTGTATGTCTTCGGATTAGGTTAAATGGACGCTGTGTGTATATGATCACATGAAGGCAGCGTTTCATAAGCATCATGATATCAAACATGCATATATCAGAGGTCAGCTGAATGTCAAAGCTAAGAGACCCTTGTTTTCCAGAGAAGTTTGATTTGTCACACTACCAGAAAATGTTTGTAAACAAAATAAACAATATATTAACCCTTTACCCAACAAACCGGCCAAAACCGGCCAAATAAAGCTTCAACAGCCTAAAATATCTTCGGTCTGTCTCAATAGAACCATACAAATATGGATATCATTGGAACCGGCTCCTTGACCACATTGTGATAGTTACAGTTATGCCCTGTGCCAATGCATTCTCTTATATATGCGAGTCGACCATAGGTCGCCTCGCATATATAAGAGAATGCATTGGCCTAAAAAAATCTTTTTTTAACACTTTTTACCATTTTTTCTTACATTCTTTAACAATTTTATAATTTTTAATGTGTTAAGCCAATGCATTCTCTTATATATGCGAGGCGACCTATGGTCGACTCGCATATATAAGAGAATGCATTGGCACAGGGCCCTTCTGTTGGGTAAAGGGTTAAACGATTGTATAATGATATATCATTTTGAAGACAGATTAATCGCGGACATGCCAGATGATTAATGACATTCAGAGTCGAGACTCAAAACGTTCTATACCATCATTGTAAATGGGTGCTATATGGTCTTTTAATATAAGTAATGGATGTTGTCTTTGTTGTGAAAGTTGTGCATTGAGTGTGGAATCGAAAGAGTATATATCCAGATTACGGCAAATTGATATGTATAAGATATTGTTTATATCTATAATATCAAAATGGGCGTGAAGTGTGCAAATGGGATGCAGTGCAGGGGCATGTGGCCCTATGTATTCACTGAATAAAAGACCCCGAAGTGCACAGAGGGGCTACAGGCCACTCCATCGCTGAATAAAGGCTCTGTTTCAGTTACTATAGTATATATAGTAATCAAGTAATATAGTAATGTTTATTTTGTTGCATTCCATATCTGCATGCATATATGTGGGTGGTGGTTGACAATACAATTTTTAGTGAAATAAAGTGTTCTCGAGCCATAGGCTCATACACACAAAGGGGCCACAAGCCCCTCCACTGCTGAAAAAAACACACCCAAAATGGAGTCTTTTTCAGTAAGTACATATAAAGTAATAAAGTAATATGTCGATTTTGATGCATTCCATATGTACATGCATATATGTGGGGTAGGGTGTGAGTACAAAATAGAGTTTCAATTCAATAGTTAAGTCATCTGAGTCAAAGACGCAAATCCCATGACATTCCCCTGGTCATGTGAACATATGAGTACCAATTTCCTACATTTCTGCTAAGCTTATAAGGGACGCTCTGTATTGCCCCTTTAAGTCTCTGATGTCAAAAATGACATGTGACAAACATTATTGCAGGAAAATATCATCACCACTGCACAGCTGATAACGATATGAACAAGCCTGTAAACGGTGCGCAGTGTTTGTCCGAATTTGGCTTTGGAGTTTTATAATGATGGGCGCCGTAGAAAGCACATTTGCCTTTGGAGAAACGCATTATATCAGGGAAATATCGCCTTGATAACCTTTGGCAAATGCGTTATATCTCCTGAACCGACTGGCCTGAAAGTTTGTGTGTCATATTCTAAGATGTGTCGCAGGACATGGTCAAAATTTTGGCACAATCAGACATGTGGGTGATATATATTTAAATGCGCCAAAAGCGTTACAAACAGAGTTACAGACAGACACACACACAAATACTTGGCTTTTATATAGATGGAAAATAACATATCGTCATGCAAGATTATACACAGTTACAGTAATGCTCTAATTAATCGACTCCTTTACCCCAGCAGAATTGTGGGTAACTTTTCAGGATTTAGTCGGAAATATGGCTTGTTGCCATTCATCGGAAAGCTCTCGGTGAGAGTTTTCCGATGAATGGCAACAAGCCATATTTCCGACTAAATCCTGAAAAGTTACCCATAATTCTGCAGTGGTTAAGGAGTTAATTAATTAGAGCATTACTGTATTACCATATTTAGGAGCTTCATATTGGTTCAATGTAAATTGTAAGACTGCAATGAGGTTCCCAGAGGGTGAATTTTGTAATATTATCCCGCACAGTTGGCTATCATCACAAAATTAACCCTCTGGGAACCTCATTACAAATTCAAAACCAGATAATCAACTTCCTGTGTCCTATAATTTCCTGATATTTAAATGGTCTACTCACGGCAGTTCATACATATTATGAGCTGCAGCGCTGTGACAAGGGTGGTCCCCACTGGTCAAGTAACCAGTTTAAGCATGCGGTATGTCTCACATGTTCAATTAGTTTAATATAATTTTTATTCGTGAAAAATGCCAGACAGTGGATGTTTGGACAATTTCAATGCTTGTGGTTCATCATAGTTGAAAAAAGTTTAAAAGTTCTGACATATTTTGCAGTCAATGACATTATTATAACATTAATATATAGAAGGTGGATAGCTTGAGGCAAATTTCATTGAAGGAATTCCAATATGGATGATACCAACATTTCGCTCAACACAAACTGGAATGTTATAGAAAGGAACAGCAACTCTACTTTGGTAGGGAAACAAACTGATCTGCCTGAAATCCCGTTAGTTGTGTTAATTGTAATGGAAGTTATGGCAGGATGGACAATCATTTCTAATCTATTCGTTGTGGTTGTGGTGATGACGAACAAAGTTCTCCGCAGAAATCCTCATTTGTTGGTAGTCACTGGCCTTGCTCTCAGTGACATGGGCGTTGGATTATCATAGTTGTATTCGCCTATATTACTCACTCATCCAGATTTATTCCGAAAACCCATAGTATGTTCAGAAATGTGGCACATAATATTTGCTGCATTATCGGCATCAACAATTCACAATGTATTAATATGCATAGAGCGAATCTCTGCTATCTTGATACCTCACAAATTCAAACAGTTATTTACATTGAAGAGGAATCTAATTTATAGCATGGCTATATGGGTGTTTTCATATGCAGTTTTTAGTATACCACCCATACTATGGCTGAGAAGTGAAGATTTTGTTTCACCAAATACATGCTCGCTTTTTAGAGTATACAAGCCAGAAGGAAGAGGGCCATTCTTTGCAGCTGTATATCTTCTAATAATATATTGTATAGCAGCACCAATATTTCTATTTCTGTTAACCCTTTACCCAACAAACCGGCCAAAACCGGCCAAATAAAGCTTCAACAGCCTAAAATATCTTGGGTCTGTCTCAATAAAACCATACAAATATGGATATCATTGGAACCGGCTCATTGACCACATTGTGATGGTTATAGTTATGCCCTGTGCCAATGCATTCTCTTATATATGCGAGTCGACCATAGGTCGCCTCGCATATATAAGAGTATGCATTGGCCTAAAAAAAAATCTTTTTTTAACACTTTTTACCATTTTTTCTTACATTCTTTAACAATTTTATAATTTTTAATGTGTTAAGCCAATGCATTCTCTTATATATGCGAGGCGACCTATGGTCGACTCGCATATATAAGAGAATGCATTGGCACAGGGCCGTTCTGTTGGGTAAAGGGTTAAACGATTGTATAATGATATATCATTTTGATGGGTAAAGGGTTAATGTCAGCAGGAATGCAGCTACATGTTCAACAGTTACTGAACGTATTCAAAGTGAAGAATGCACTAGAAAGACTGCCCTGGATGAGAATGTTTCAGCAGAATATTTACCTGCTGCAAGCAGAAGAGGAGGAGGAAAACTTAAAACTATTGTGATTTTATTTGAACTGTTAACGGTCACCTTGCTACCATATGACATATACCTTATTATTGATGATGAAGCTTTAATTAGCCAGCATTATAGGTTTCTTCTAGCCTATCTTTGGATGATCAACTCTGCTGTCAACCAATTTGTCTACGCACTGACAGTCAAAAAATTCAAACAAGGTATGAAAACAGCCTTTCTCATATGTTTCAGGTCATCTTAAACCTTTCCATGACTGAAGCTTCCTGAAATTTTGCCAGAACCCTGTGCCAATGCATTCTCTTATATATGCAAGTCTCACATAGAGAGCCTCACATTATAAGAGAATACATTGGCCTAACAATATTTACTTTGACCTGGCAAGCCAGTGCATTCTCTTATATATGCGAGGCTCCCTTATATGGAAGACTCACATTTATAAGAGAATGCACTGGCACAGGATCTTCAATGCTGATTCTCCAATTCACTTATAAAAGTATCCATTGTAGTAGTCTCATTATTCAACTGGAGGGATGTTCAGGTAATTAGATAAGCAGAGTATAGATGAATTCAAATTGGGAGAGGTCACTTCTCGGGAGAGGTCACTTCTCCCTATTAGATTATTAGTGAGCAATTGACTGTGATAACAGAGAAGTAATAATGGCTGAAAATCAGTGTAATCTCTATCTTCATTGTTGTGTGATACAATAAGAATTATGCAGTAGAAGATGCCATTTATAATACCAATATAATGAGTAAATACACCGTTAAAATTAGTAAATACAGTTCAAATATGCTGTTTTGAAATATGCATACTGTTCAGGGGTCATGCTGTCACTGGTCAAATGGCCAATGGCCAATTTTTTAGGAATATGGCCAAAGAATATTTTATTTGGCCAAACTTTTTTTGGCCAAAAAGTTTCAAGCTTATAGTAAGCAATCACCTCTCAAATTATCATCAGATCTCAATGAAACCCTAATACGTTAATCCTTTCATGATTGGAGCTGTGCTGGTGAAGCATTAAAGACATGTGCCAGTGAAATCTCTTATATATGCGAGTTTCCCATAGGGAGCCTCACATATATAAGAGAATGAACTGGCTTACAAGATCAAGGTAAATATTGTTAGGCCATGTATTCTCTTATATATGTGAGGCTCCCTATGGGCGACTCGCATATATAAGAGAATGCATTGGCACAGGGTTTACACAAAATTTCACAAATAATCAGCAGTCGCTGGTCAGTGTATGAAGAACTATTTATCAAAAGTCACACATGCTTATACTTATCAAAACAATGATCATTAGCAGCTAGAACCAGCTAGAACTGTGTATATTTTTAATCTTGTGACAAAAATGTACTGCTTTGTGGTTTCATTATAAGACAATGTACAGTAATGCCCTAAATAATCGACTCCTTAACCACAGCAGAATTATGGGTAATTTTTAATGTTTTAGTCGGAAATATGGCTTGTTGCCATTCATCGGAAAGCTCTCACTGAGAGCTTTCCGATGAATGCAACAAGCCATATTTCCGACTAAATCATGAAAAATTACCCATAATTCTGCTGTGGTTAAGGAGTCCATTATTTAGAGCATTACTGTAGGCGATATTGTTGTCATAATCAGTGATTATACAGAAAAGGTTATTTGATGATCCCTATTATAATCAGCACGTGCGTGCGTGCGTGTGAATATATTGGTACATGGTTCACATTTGAGAAGACGCAGGCCAAGTTCAAATGTGGTCACGGTCTGATGATTTTTGACAGAGTTATGCCCTTTTCCGACGCTGTCTTTGTTGTCTGCCTTCTATCTTGAACAAAATTCAACAGAATTTCTTGATATTTGGTATGTGGATCACATTTGAGAAGGCGCAGGCCAAGTTTAAATGTGGTCACAATCCGATGAATTTTGACGGAGTTATGCCCATTTTTGTACTTTAATATCGCTGTTTTTGTGTTGTCCACATGGTAACTTGAACAATATTCAACAGACTATCTCGACATTTGGTACGTGGTTTGGCGCACATTTGAGAAAATGCAGGCCAAGTTTGAATGTGGTCACGGTCTGATGATTTTTGACAGAGTTATGTCCCTTTTTCGACTTAGAAATTGCTGTTTTTGTGTTGTCCGCATGGTAACGAGCAATATTCAACAGAATTTCTTGATATTTGGTACCTAGTTCACATTTGAGTAGAAACAGGCCAAGTTCTGGTCATGGTCAGATGATATTTGACTGAGTTATGCCCCTTTTTTAACATAGAAGGCACAGTTTTGTGTTGTCAGCATGGTAACTTGAGCAATATTCAACAGAATATCTTGATATTTTGTACGTGGTTCACATTTGTGAAGACGCAGACCAAGTTTGAATGTGGTAATTTTTACAGAGTTATGCCCTTTTTCTACTTAGTTCGTGTTTTCCGCACAGTAACTTGAGCAATATTCAACAGAATATTTTTATATTTGGCATGTGGTTATCATTTGAGAAGATGCAGTCCAAGTTCTATTTTATTCCATTTAGAAATAACATTTGTGTTGTGTCCATGATAAATTGAGCATTCTTCAAAAGAATCTCTTGATACTTGGTGAGTGGCTCACCTTTGAGATCATGCAGGTCATCGTCTAGTTTGAGTCAAATTTTGCCAGAATTTGACATATTATGGACTTGTTCAGGTGCGTGAAATTGATAAGTTAGTGCAGGCGCTATATGCCAACCTGGGGAATGTAGCATTCTACTAACATCGCCAAAAATTTCAACGAAATCGGTTATACCACTCCATAGAAAACATCGTCTGGACTATGCTCAATTGTAAATATTTGCATCTCGATTCGGGACGCAACAATCAGCAACAAACTAACACAAATGATATCACCTTCGAGAGTCATTGCATTTAATTAATATATAAGAATGATGGTGTGTGTTGTCAATATTGATTAATAATTGTAAAAAATAACTACGTTGGGGAAGATTATTCTCAATTTCTATTTTATCACCCTGCCGGAGTGTTTCACATCACTTTAAAAAAAGCCACGTCCCAAAAAGCCACCTCAATTCAGGGGATGTGATGGTGTGGGACTGAAAAATTGACCAGATACAGTCTAATGCCCTAATTAATCGACTTCTTAACCACAGCAGAATTATGGGTAACTTTTCAGGATTTAGTCGGAAATATGGCTTGTTGCCATTCATCGGAAAGCTCTTCCCGAGTCGGGGAGCCAATAAGGTCCACCTGCCCCCCCCCCCCTATTCTGGTCCATTATGATAAAACATATCAACTGGATATAGGGTGAATGCCAGGGAGTTACTGTATGATCATAGGTAAGGTGAATAGGTATACAGGGAGTTATTGTATGGTCAATGGTGAGACGAGTACATGTATGTATACAATGAGTGACTATGATCATAAATGTAATGAATAGCTATGCAGGGAGTGACTAAATTGTCATGTATCAGGTGTATGAGTATACCCGGTGTTCCTGCTTGGTGACTCGTTGCGGTATGGTCATGTGTAGGTTATACGGGTATACACATGTGTTGCTATATGGTCATGGGCGAGGGGTATGTGTATATAGCGAGCGGCTATATGGCCATGGATGCTGTGCATATGCATACATGGATTGAATATACTGACATGGCTGGGAGTATTAGTATATCTTGTGTGGCTATTCTGCTATGGTGTGACAAATAGGGATACAGGGAGTGACATGGCCAAGGGTGAGGTGAATATATATACAATGATTGACCATGATCATGTATGAATGTTTTGAATAGTTACACACGAGGTGACTATATGGCCATAGGTCAGATGAAGGAGTATACCAGGTGCCATGGATGAGGGTATGTGTATGAAGCGAGTGGCTATATGACCATTGGTGATGTGGATTTGTATACCCGGGGTGACGCTATGGTCATTGTTGTGGTGTTGATGTATATATTGAATGTCTATTTGACCATGTGTGCGTGGAGAATAGGTATACATGGGATGACCGTATGGCCAATGGTGATGTGAATGGGTATACAATGTGTGACTCTATGGTTATGAGTCATGTTTGGGATTATACCCGGTGTACTTGCATTGTGACGCATGGCTGTATGGCCATCCATGGTCATGGGTCAGGTGTACGTTTATACAGTTGGTCACTAATTGTTATGTCTGTGGTGTTTATGCATATATGGAATGACTGTGTGGTAATGGGTGGCTATCGCTTTTCACGTTTAAAGTTCCCCATGTACACAAACACTATCAAGGTGGAGAACTCTTTGACACATCCTCTCTATTGATTAACATATCCTTGAGTTATTGTGGAAAGCGATAGCCACCCAAATTACACATGTACAACGCATCCCATGACCTCACATGTACATAAACACCACACAAATGACAATATAGTCACCCACTCTATACACGTACACCTGACCATACAGCCTTATTTTGCTATACCGGTACATGCCACAAATGACGATACAGCCATGAATCACCATGCATGAACACCAGGTATACTCCTACACCTGACCATATAGTCACTCTATGTATACATATTCACCACATTCACGATCATACAGTCACTCATTGTATACATATTCACCTCACGATGGACCATACAGCCACTACGTGTATATCTATTCGCCATACCCATGACCATAGAGTCAATCCAGATATACATATACACCTCACCCACCAATGGTGAGCCCTTCCAAATATACCAATACCCGCGCACACGACCACTCATACTTGCATATACACCTCACACATGACAATTCATCAACTCACTGTATACTCATACACGCCATCCATGATCATTCATCTACACCATATACACCACCGATGATAATACATCCACAACATATATAAATATACGACCCACCAGTTACCAAAAGGGCACTCCCTATATAGCCACACGCTCGTCAATGACCATACAGCTTATTCCAGGTATGCATATAACTTCAATCTTGACTACAGGCATACCATGTGCACATATACACATTACCCATAACCATAAAATCTCTCCCTATTTAGCTACGCACTCCATCCATGATCATACAGACAGCACAAATATACATATACACCACATGGCACAATACAGCCACACACGGTACACATATACATCACGACCACCGCGACCTTACAGTCACTCCATATATACATAAACAACACACGGATGACCATGTAGCTACTCTCGTTATATCTATACACCACAGCAATGTCCATACGATCACATCGGCCACACACAATATACCGTACAGTCACTACATGTATACCGATTCACCTCACACATGCCCATACAGCCACTCCTTATATTCCTATGCATCTCACCATGGACACCCCACTCATAACCATACAGTCACTCATTGTATACCTACTCATAACCATATAGTCACTCATTGTATACCTATTCACATCATTCGTGACCATACAGTAACTCCCTGTATACATATTCACATCACCTATGATCATACAGTAACTCCCTGGCTGTCATATTGGCATCCATCTTTTATCCAGTTGATCACTTTTTATCATAATGGGCCAGAATAGCCACATATTATGGTTCATCTCAGTTCCGTCTCAAAGTTTTGCCCATTTCCTTTCAATAATATGGCCAGAATCACAAAAGAGGTTCTCTGCAAAATTCCATACTGCAACTTTAAAATGAATTTGTCATGCCCCATACGGAACTGGGACAAACAGAATAGAACGTAGTTATCGGTTAATTAACACCTATAATAACCAAGTGAGTCACAGTTTGCTACCTTGTCGAATAACGCAGATAATAATGTTCGGGATATATGTAAAAATTTAACTTTTTACAAATTTGGTTGCCATTTTGGAAGTCATCTTGAGCAATTTGGTCTATAATCACCGTAGTGTGACACATTTAAGATAGACCAAAACAATAAATAATTTTGATACCAATGATAGTTGCATTTTAATTAAAAAAAATTGTCCAACCCTGAAAAGTGAATTTTTGCCGATATTTATATAAAGTTTGTGAGTGAAAAATCCAATATTTCTGGTGATGTCAGTGGTGACAATAGAAACAATGATCCATGGTGCATCAGACATGTTAGTATTCAATGTATATAATACAGATTAGCCAATTTTATATATCAACCACAACTTGTAAGCCATAGCAGGACACCCTGGGGCAATATTTACCATTTTTCATATTTTCGGCGGCCATTTTGGAAATTTTCTACACCAATTTAATTTCCAATTGAAGTAAAACATCCGTCCAATAAAATAAAGCACATAGTTGTTGACAGCCTGTGTGGTTTGTCGATAAAATGACTATCAAAACCGTCTTGCAAAAAAAATCGAAAATTTCACCCCTCTTTTTCAAATCCTCTTCCTGTATCTATTACTGAACCCTCGTCAATGGCAAATGTCTTAAAATGACGCTATAATATCGCGCTTGATGACTGTCTCAAAAACATTGCCATTTACTAATGATTAATATGAAGAAAAATGGAAGATATGGTGAAATATTAATTAAATTTCCTATTTTCGTGCATATGACGTCATTTTTCGGCGGCCATTTTGAATTTTTTTCACAATTATTTGCCGTCATTTTGAAGAAGGACATCATACCAACAAATGGCATATATTTTGTCTGTGTCTTTTGCTAACAACCGATCTATTACAACGATTAAATACAGCAAAATCGTCTTGCAAAAAAATCGAAAATTTCACCCCTATTTTTCAAATCCTCTTTCTGTATCTATTACTGAACCCTCGTCAATGGCAAATGTCTTTAAATGACGCTATAATATCACGCTTGATGACTGTCTCAAAAACATTGCCACTGTGATTGTATGGCATGATCTAGTCTTTTTGGGGATAGCAATGTACAGTAAAGTAATGCCCTAAATAATCGACTCCTTAACCACAGCAGAATTAAGGGTAATTTTTCAGGATTTAGTCGGAAATATGGCTTGTTGCCATTCACCGGAAAGCTATCAGTGAGAGCTTTCCAATGAATGGCAACAAGCCATATTTCCGACTAAATCCTGAAAAATTACCAATAATTCTGCTGTGGTTAAGGAGTCGATTAATTAGAGCATTACTGTATATATGATACGATTATGTAAAAAAAAAAAAACTAAAAAAAACAAGAACTTTTGAGGCAGTCATTTGAGAGTTTGACAGGAAATATTTGGGAAAAAAAAAAACTCACTGACTATGTTAACAAATTGAGATACCCCAATCAGTTTATATGAATACAATTCGAATGTAAATTTTGCATTTCGTTGCCGTTATGCACGATACAACATAGTGGAAAGAACAGAAATCTTAAAACAAATGATCTATTACATTCTCGAACGTCATTCTGAACATCATTCTGTACGACCAGTTATCTACAACAGAATTCCTGGAATGTCCTAAATTCAGTTTCTTTACCAGATAATCGAGCAGTTGGCTGAAGTTTCGATACGATAAATTATCACATTTAACCCTTATAATTTATGTGTTTTCTGGATCCTCCTTTGGGAAGATAACTACTGTCAATTGTCTATGATCTATTATCGGGTGAAAAGTTGAACAGAAATCTGCAAATGGACTGCAAAAGTTATATAGCTGAACAGTAAACCTGTGTCCGAGCGTGTCAAATATTTATTAATTAATGTAGACAAGTGTCTTCCATGGGGTTTGTTATATGTTTAATTGTCTTACTATCATGTTACAGTCATGTTGGACATGGCACAGCTAGATAGAAATTCAATGCAACATTGTGCAAACCCTCCATGAGAGTGACTTGTCATTATTTTCCTCAATAATCATAAGTTCTGAACTTCCAATGGATGTTTATGGAGAGCTATAGTAATATAGTTTCTAGTGACTTTTGCAATTATTTGTCATGATACACCAAAATTAACAATTGTTAACAATGACCACCGATTCGATTCGAGATTCCCCCGAATCGCAGATCCCTACTCAATAGAATTTTTTTCATACATAGAAAAGCATTGATTGCTGTTCTCGAGATGGAATCCATGAAAACCCCATAGCCCTCAATGTTAATCTTCTGACCCTCTGTGGCCACTAAATTCACTCAACCATACCCTATGAACAATTAAAAAATACACCAGGTCTAAGTTATAGCATGCATGTGAATTTTTAAATCCAAGATGGTTGCTAGTGGCCATGTTTTTTGGCCAAATGGCCCCAAAATGACTCTTTCCCATCTACATGTCAATGGGAACAGCTATGACAAATTTTATTATGATCCGACCAAAGGTACGACCTGCAGCCCGTGCTAAAGAATTTAGCCCATGCTAAAGTAAATTGTTGACAATCACACACGCACACACACACACAGACGACGGATACCAAGCCATGGCAATAGCTCAAACTTTACAAAGTAAAGTTGAGCTAAAAATAATTGAATGATCTGTTTATTACATAATGATCCGACCAAAGGTACGACTTGTAGCCCGTGCCAAATGATTTAGTCATGCAAAGAGTAAAATCCAAGATGGCTGCCAGTGGCCATGATTTATGGCCAAATGACCCCAAAATGACTCGTTCCCATCTACATGTCAATGTTAACATCCACGACAAATTTCATGATGTGACCAAAGGTACGACCTGTAGCCCATGCCAAAGTTAATATGTTAATTTATCATATGACTCAATCATTATTTACGTTGGAAAGTATGTCATAAATAAATTTCATATGAACTACTGGTTCATATCACCTTCCGATAATTTGATTGGTTTGTTGACAAAAAGTGTGTTTTAATTGGCTGAATGGCAGCCGATGCCGAGCCGTATCTCTAACTAAATGCAGGTCAAATTCGTGCGCGTCAATCAACGCGATGCCGAAATTCTCGCAATTATAATCTTGAAATATATAGTTTTGGACATTGTTATACGATAAATAGAATATGTAATTCGTATTTATCTAATAAACATACGATATAATGTCACAAACTGAGAACAGAATAGCGCACTATATCTTCGCGTGCATATTATTTCTGCTAGTTCACCAGGTGTAATTGGGCTTCCGGTGCAATGAAGTGACGTCACATTAACCTTTTGCTGCCGATGTCATATAGCTATTTAGTGATTTGTGTGCGTTTTGGACATCATAATCAATTTATAGGTGCCCGAGGCTCGAGAAAACTGAAAATTCTTAGACTCGTTTCATAAATTTCATATCCTCTATATCAATGACAAATTTCATAATGATCAGACAAACAGTACGGCCTGTAGCCGTGCTAATGGATTGCATTTTGAAATCCAAAATGGCCACCGACAGCCATGTTTTTTGGCCGAAATGACCCCAAAATGACTCGTTCCCATCTATATGTCAATGTCAACAGCCATGACAAATTTCATAATGATACGACCTGTAACACGTGCTAATGGAAATTGTTGACGGACGTCTCCATGGACGACTGATAGCAAGCCAAGGCAATAGCTCAAACTTTACAAGTAAAGTTGAGCTAAAAATACTAGAACTCATCTTTCACATGCTCAGAATTTAACTCTTCCATGACAGGAGCTTCCGGAAATTTAGCAAAAACCCTATGATAGAGAGCCTGGGCTGCCTGGCATATATAAGAGAATACACGGGCCTAAAAATATTTACCTTAACCTTGTAAGCCAGTGCATTCTCTATTATATGCCAGGCAGCCCAGGCTCTCTATTGGAGACTCACATATACAAGAGAATGCACTGGTTACATGATCTTTAATGCTGCACCAGCGCAGCTCCCGTCATTAAAGGGTTAAGCCAAGAGTTGAAAGCAGTCTATTTGAATACGGAAGACACTATAATAATATAACGAGATAAAATACATGTATCTTATAGACTCTGTGCCATCAATAATTTTTGACATTCGCATATCAATGACATTTCAGACCTATATAACCCTTTGAGTGCCAGGGGCCGATCTCATCGGCCCTAATTTACGGTCTGTAAAATCGGCCCTAAAAAAAATAAAAAAATAAAAAACAGTTTTTTTTTTTAGATTTTTAAAAAATTATTAAAATTGTAAAAAATTGTAAAAAATAATAACAAATGATGAAAAATTGTTAGGCCAATGCATTCTCTTATATATGCGAGGCGACCTATGGTCGACTCGCATATATAAGAGAATGCATTGGCACAGGGTATATGGGTTGATACAAAAATCGACCTGGCACTCAAAGGGTTAATCTATAAGTATGACATACCCCTGTGAGCCATATCCTCCTTCTGAGTGAACCTTCTTCACTCGCTCGAGATAATCCATTGGAAAATCATTTGCACATTTAGGATCTGGAATGTTAAATACATATGAAAATAAATTGGTCTGTACATAGGCCATTATATATATCTTTATTGTCCTCCACTAATGAAATGTTTGTGAAATAGTATACACATCTTAAGAGAATGAAAACAATTTGACCAATATAAAAAATAATCAGAGAACCAAATTACACCTTGCACGTAACAGTTCTTTGGTTCTAGTGGGACTTTCCAAACTTAAAGGCACAGGCAGCGTTCGTTGCAGTAATATTTATATTTGTTCAAATCGCCATCAACAGAAGAAACACCAAAATATATACAGTTCCGCTCATATGCCAAACTTAATCAGCGCGAAAATAGTATATTGTCGTCAAGACGTACGATGATGTACGTAAACAAGAGCCTGCTCGTGTTACAGAAGTTGTGCTTCTGTTTACATATCAGGAAAACAGTAACAAATAACGCTCTTTATGTTTACCATATCCGGATCTAAACAAAAGCCAGGAAACGTAACGTTTTTTGCTTTTGTTTACATAACAAAGGGGAAAAAATTGACAATAACATACTGTTTATGACATATTTCTGATTGGCAAAAGAACAAAGTCTGTCTATATCTTACTATTCCTTCTGTTTATGGCGGTTTTTGACGGAGGTGAATATTTTAACAGCATACCCACCGCCAACGCCGCCCGTATCTTTAATGTATAAAATTACACAAACTTTAATTGATATTTTGTGTGCTTGATCAACCAACATGTGGCTCTGATTTCTTGGCATATAATGGGTATAATGTCGTCGGTGGCAGCGGTCTTATGGAGTCATCAAGGGTGATAAACCCTGTGTGGAGTTTGTGTGCCACATAATAGGGAGTGGCAATGTCTCTATTACCCACCCGATATGTGGCACTTAGCATATAGTGGGTAAAATGTCGCTGGTGGCAGCGGTCTTATCAAGTAATTAACCCTTTACCCAACAAACCGGCCAAAACCGGCCAAATAAAGCTTCAACAGCCTAAAATATCTTCGGTCTGTCTCAATAGAACCATACAAATATGGATATCATTGGAACCGGCTCCTTGACCACATTGTGATAGTTACAGTTATGCCCTGTGCCAATGCATTCTCTTATATATGCGAGTCGACCATAGGTCGCCTCGCATATATAAGAGAATGCATTGGCCTAAACAAAATCTTTTTTTTACACTTTTTACCATTTTTTCTTACATTCTTTAACAATTTTATAATTTTTAATGTGTTAAGCCAATGCATCTCTTATATATGCGAGGCGACCTATGCATTGGCACAGGGCCCTTCTGTTGGGTAAAGGGTTAAGGAAGATAAACCCTGCATGGAGTTCGTGCGCCACATAATAGGTGGTGGCAATGTCGCTAGTACTCACCCGATATGAAAAAAGTATCATGTGCATCTCTTGCCGGATGCTGCTGAGGTTGGAACAAAGCATCGAAATTCCAGAAGCTGCTCTCTATATAATTGTTGGTCGGCATTTCCGAAAAGCTGTTGAAAACATCAAACAATAGATATATTTGACAGAAATATATCAAAAGGACAGACTGATTTGAAAACAATCTGTGAAAAGACAATCAAAGTCAATTTCCCGTTTCTCAAGCTAAAAACTTTTGAAAAGCTTACAATCGCGCAGTTTTATATTAAATTTTTTATTTATGGGGCACACACCAACGAAGGATCGGCTAGCTCTGGGTTAAATTTTAGTTCCACATTATTACCCAAATATAATGTCCATAAAAGTTAGTTCCATGTGATTTATTTTGCAAAAAAATCACTTAATTAAGTATCATTGACACATTCTTTAACGAGTTAGCAGAAGCAGTTCATAATGACGTCGTGTGTCAATCAAAAATTTGAATCCTGAAATGGGAATGTTCGATCTCAGTATGGAGCAAGTTTTATAAAAACTTTACCGAAATTATTTTGTACCGATAATATATTTTTCCGATATATAAAACGCCAATAAAAAGGATGATGCATGGTGTTTTGGGACCACGCGCGTGGGCCTGATAATGGGAAATTGACTTTGCGTGGCTTAATGCCCACTTTATGGAGTTTGATTTGCCGAAATCAACTTGCATAATTAAAAAGACAGACTGTGTAAACTCGTGAAATTCACCTCAGTTCCATGACACTAATGGGTATATCGAGAGTTAGACAAGAAAGAATGCAATAAATTAATTAAATTCTGTCAGAACTGACAAAACACCTTGTTTTATATTGCTAAAATATATTCTTCTACCATATGTGAACGAGAGTGGAAATAGAGTGTCTGACATTTGCAGAATGAGGTCCCCAGAGAGTGAATTTAGTGAAGCATAGCATTTAGTGAAAAATAGCATCACCAAATTCACCCTCTGACAACCTCTCCATTTATGGCGCCAAGGGTAATAAATTTACACTGTACGTCACCAAACACCATATTCGTAACTACACCATAACATATGCAGTTTTTATTTCCCCAAATTTTATGAGTAGGCTAATTTGCTAAATGACACAAACAGCCAAGAATATCAAATTTGATCAGTCAAAATTCAGAGAACACAAGCAACAACCAGTAGGCCCATAGAGGCTGAGGCCCATAGAGGCTGAGGCCCATAGAGGCTGGGAACAAGTTTATAATCTGTTATAGCAATGCATATACTATGCAGGTTACAAAGGAGTGCACACACTGCTCCAAGAAAAACTGTGTACTGGTTTATGACTTAAAGATAGTATGAATTCATAAAATAACTTTGAAATAACCTAAATAATGTCACGGTGTAGATTTAAGATCCACGGCTATATTTACACCGCTGTTCTGTTTTGTTGACATACCTGTAAAGATAACTCACCCCATTTCAAGGAAAATCTGTCTGTACTCAGCCCTGACCTTGAGGAGTGGATGGAGGTGTCCACACGGCGGCCGCACACCGAGCGCATTGAAATTATACGGCTTAAACTGCTTGTTCTTCCAGTTCCCACTGAAAATAGCACATAAAATAAAATGAAAGTGTCAATGACACTGTAGCTCATCTTAGGTAAGGGAATAATTTAATGGTTGACAAGTTTCATAATGACGGATCAGGGATGTGGTCTGTAGGGTGTGCCAAAGGATTTAGTGATGCAAAGAGTAAATTCTAAAATGGCCACCGGCGGCCATGTTTTTTTGCTGAATGACCCCAAAATGACTCGTTCCCATCTACATGTCAATGTCAACATCCATAACAAATTTGATGAAGATCAAACAAAGAGATCAGTCTATAACCCATGCTAATGGATTTTGTAGAAATAATTAGTCATACAAAGAGTAAAATCCAAAATGGCCATTGGTGGCCATATTTTTTTGCCGAATGACCCCAAAATGACTGGTTCCCTTCAAGAGGTCACCCTGATGATCCATATGAAGTTTGGTGATGATCGGATCAGGGATGTGGTCTGTAGGATGTGTCAAAGGATTTACTGATGCAAAGAGTAAAATCCAAGATGGCCACCAGCGGCCATGTTTTTTGGCCGATTGATCCTAAAATGACTCGTTCCCATCTACATATAAATATCAACATTCATGACAAATTTTATGATGATCAGACAAACAGTACGGCCTGTAGCCCGCGCCAATGGATTCAATTTTGAAATCCAAGATGGCCATCAGCGGCCATGTTTTTTGGCCGAATTACCCCAAAATGATTCGTGCCCAATGATGAATATGAAGTTTGGTGATGATCGGATCAGGGTTGTGGTCTGTAGGGTGTGTGAAAGTATTTAGTGATGCAAAGATTAAAATCCAAGATGGCTGACAGCGGCCATGTTTTTTGGCCAAATGCCCCCAAAATGACTTGTTGTCATCTAGAGGTCGCCCCGATGATCCATATGAAGTTTGGTGATGATCGGATCAGAGATGTGGTCTGTAGGATGTGTCAAAGGATTTAGTGATGCAAAGAGTAAAATCCTAGATGGCCACCAGCGGCCATGTTTTTTGGCCGAATGATCCTAAAATGACTCGTTCCCATATTCATGTAAATGTCAACATTCATGACAAATTTTATGATGATCACACAAACAGTAAGGCCTGTAGCCCGCGCCAATGGATTTAATTTTGAAATCCAAGATGGCCACCAGCAGCCATGTTTTTTGGCTGAATGACCCCAAAATGACTCGTTCCCATCTACATGTCAATGTCAACATTCATGACAAATTTCATAAAGATCAGACCAAAGATACGACCTGTAGCCCGCGCCAAAGGAAATTGTTGACGGACACACGCACACACGGACGACGGACGCCATGGCAATAGCTCAAACTTACAAAGTAAGTTGGGCTAATAATCTACAGGGTAGGGATGGGATGATATCTCGATATGGTGATGTATTGTGACACAAACAAGCAAAATTAGGTTCCCAGAGGATGAATTTGGTGATGCTAGCCCACAGTGCGGGATAGTCACTAAATTCACCCTCTGGGGACCTCATTCTGCAAATGATCCACCAAAATAATGCCCACTTTTACCCATTTTTTTCACTAAAATTGACTGTTTCTATGGTAGAGATGAGAAAATATTTGCAATAGAAAAAATGCTATTTCAAAATATTGTCTTGCAAGAACAGATGACAAAATTAAGGGGAGAGAAATCGGGCTATTTTCCAATAACCAAACACACGAAGTTGTCACAGTTGGCCTGCACTGAGTATGTAAATCATGTTACACATCCCAAAGTTTTGACTTTCAGTTTTGTAAAATAATTCAACAATCAAATCAGAAATGTCACATATTTAAAACAGGCAGTTATGCCACCCCCCCCCCCCCCCACCTCCCCAGATAAATAAATACTTTTCTATTTTTTAGTTTTTTAGACTCCCCAACAACACTCGAGATTGTGTACTGCTACTGAACATGAAGTACTACATGAAAGACACTATTTGGTTTGATACTTATTAAATTTTTTCATATTAATTCAATTCAATCATTTATTGGTCAAATCCAAAATAACAATATTATTACAATGGAATGCAAAATAACAATATTATTACAATGGAATGCAAAATAACAAAACATGTATTAACACTTCCATGACTTGAGCTTCCTGAAATTTTACGAAAACACTGTGCCAATGCATTCTCTTATATAGCCAGTCTCGAATATATAAGAGAATAAATTGGCCTAACAATATTTACGTTGACCTTGTAAGCCATTGCATTCTCTTATATATGCTAGGGTCCCTATGGACTGGCATATATAAGAGATTGCACTGGCACAATATATTTAATGCTGCACCAGCACAACTGCTTCAAGGGTTAAAGATATAATTAAAACAAACAAAATAATGAGTGCTATAATCTGTGAACAAAATTAAATTTTAAAAATGCACAACTGTTTCAAATTTATATGTTAATATCAGGGACCAGCCAGAGGGTGACTTGGGAGACATCTTCTTCCTGAAATGTGCCACTTCTCACTATTTTTGTCCCAGGGAGACTTGACTTCTCTCTCATGTACCAGTATGTATTTGTCCCATATGCATATCATATTTGGTTTTCAACATTTTTATCAACAGAACAAAGCTGAAGAGTATCTGTAAGTTCTTACCTCGCGATCATCTCAGGAGACAGTTCTACTTCAGCTTTCGTTGCACCTGCCTGGAAATTCTCTCCTTTTGTGAGCTCATAGCTTGTAGTTTTACTAGAAATAAATATGAAAGTGTCAATGACACCAAAGCTCAAATTACAAGGTTTTAAAACACATATCTTATAAGGGCCAAATCTCCAAAAGAAATGAATGGATAACAATTATTACATGTGAATATCGTTCCGACCATGATGCCTTGTGAGTATAACTTAAACCTTTCATGAAGGGAGCTGCACTGGTTCAGTTCATTAAAGATCCTGTGCAGTGCATTCTCTTATATATGCGAGGCTCCCTATGGGAGACTCATATTTATATATATAAGAAAATGCATTGGCACAGGATTTGTCATAAAAATTTCAGGAGGCTCCAGTGATGGAAGAATAAAGATAATTTAAATATGAGTGATGATAACAGATAGAGAGATCAAAATTGGCACAAAAGCGTTTTTCAATCTAAGGGTCATAAAACAGCAAAAATTGAATGGACAAAACCTGTTCCATGTAGATACCCATTTCCCTAGGTTCATCAGAAAATCATTCAAATCCCGTCTATGATGACTAAGATACAGAGCTCCAAAGTTGTTATGGATGTACAGATGCACCCACGCATGACACAGATGGATGTACAGATGGACAGAATCTATAATTTCTATATCCCCCACCAAGGTTACTTTCCAGGGGATAAATACAATATTTTTCAAAATAAGTAAAATATATATCTCCTATAAGTATCTTGCCCATTGAACTATATGGTATATTCCCATTCTAAGTAGAAAGGGTTAACAAAACCAGGAGTTGAAAACGGTACGAAAATTATATGGTACGTTTATCATGGTCTATGTAGTCTCCAATAGATGGTGTATTTCCATGGACCAAGTGATCTCAAATGTGGGCCCAAATAAAACAAATAGTCTGAATTATTATTAAACACTACTTTCAGTTAAAAATATGTGGATTTACAACTAACTGAGACTCCCTCGTCATCACTTGTAATGGGTGACCGCACAAGAATGTCCAAAACCTCTTCATCCCGGGGATGGAGTGACAACGCATCCTGATCCCAATCTCCATCTGTCCGAACTGGCGGTGTGTTGTTAGGAGGGGCAGGGTCCAAAGCATGCCTTTCGTATTAGGATTCAAAACCTAAGAATCTGAAGGTGGCCAGTAACCAGTATTTCAAGCCCACAGAGGATAACAAGGAGGAAGCATGCTGGGAATCGTGGCCCCAGCTGATACCCAGCAGTTACAGAGGCTTGTAGGGATTAAATTATGGACTGGGAGGACCCCTGCCATGCTGACCCCAGGATGTCTACTTGTAGCAACGGACGTGTGGCTCGGGTGTTAGTTGAGAAGCGCACAGCTGTCACTGGGTACATCAACCCACCAACGGTCGCTCCAAAGGAGCAGTTAGATTGTCCAGTTCGATAGTCCAAAGAACCCAGATGTGGATGGAAAGGGTGCCCCACCAGATCCTTGCACCTATATCAATTAACATAATAGCAAGTTGATAAATTTTAACAAGTGCAAATTTCACTCGTGTATTATTTCATAAGAGTTAAATTTTACTCAAGACGAGGACTGTCATAGTCGGTCAAAATTAAGTCACCTAATTTTGTGCTACCATTATTTCACAGCCCGTAGCATGTGGCATCACATTCTTACAATAGAATAAGTTGCACAATTTATGCAATAGATTTCTTGCTATAAATAAGCGATGAGCATCTTTAGACATTATCCAAATGGCCATCTATATTTTCCTCAGCGACAGATGACATGCCAGTTTATCGGCTTTTTCAAAATAATGAAAAAAGATTTACTTATTAGTAATGAAGCAGAACTTTGTTCCACATGAAGCCGGATTAAGATAAGATAAAAACACTATAAAATAGCCGAGTGCGTCGTGTCAACTTCACAAAATCAATAATTATCAAAGGAAATAATGTTGTTGCTGTATAAAACACAAGTCAACTTATCTCTACAGAGTAGAAAGGGAAAAGTGATTGAAATAAACTTGGCATTCCGGTTTGTCAAATTGGAGATCAAGTGGTCCATAGAAATACGCCATCTATCGGGGATCACATGGACCATGATAAATGTACCACATAATTTTTGTCCAGTTTTTAACTCTGGTTTTGTTAGCCTCTCTACTAAAAATTGGATATAGCATATAGTTCAGTGGGCAAGATATCTTTGACAGAGATACAAGAATACAGTAAACGTTAAACCTCCATTCATAGTAGGTATGCAGGGTTCGCACTGCCACTTGCCAAAGGCAAAAAATAATTTCATTTGGCAATTTTTTTTTTTTTTAAATCATTCGAAAGTCACTAACAAATCTACAAGCTGCATTGTGGGTCATTTTCTTTGTTTGGTTTTCCAAAAGAAATCCCAAACAAGCTTGTACTCTGGGGCCTTTCCAGATTGATTTTTTACAAACTACCTTGGGGGTAATTTACTTTGTGTAGCCTTCCCAAAGTGATCTTGCACAAACTAACTTGTGGGTCTTATACACATTCAAATTTCAATGGTTTATTTCTTGATTGAAAAGAATACAAAAATATACATTGAACATACTATTGGATATATTTTCCGCAGATTCAAATTCCGATGTCAACATTGATCGAATCAAATCGGCTAGCTGCCAATCCAGAACATAGGTCTTCAAAGTCAGTCAACCTGGTTTTATTCCAATAAGGTGTCGATAAATTTCAGTTGACAGAAAATAACAGTTGACAGAAAATAACATTGCAACATGTAATTCTCAAATGATTATTTTGAGAGAGGTGCATTGTGGGGCTGGCTCCAATCTCTAGATAGGGACATCAGGTCGGGGTATAGTATATGCCGGAGGGGAAATTTGGATCAAGGGAAAGGGACCTAAAATGAAACCAATGCTCCTCCAGAGGAAATCCAGTATATCTTCAGTACAATCATCGACTACCACTTTACACAGCACTCACACTTCAATGATCAGTTTCCTTTTCTTATACTCAGCTCTCTGCACGTCTGTTATATCGTTGGATTCCTGATGTTTCAATCCTTGGAGACATTTCTGTACAACATCTTCTATTGATTCAACCTGTATGTGCAAGTTATAGGAGATTATCATAATTATGTACCACTCAAGCCTGCAAATAGTGTGTCTGTCATTTGCAGAATGAGGTCCCCAGAGGGTGAATTTAGTGACGCTAACACACACAGCACGTGACAGCAGGCTAGCATCACCAAATTCACCCCCTGAAGACCTAATTCTGCTTAGGCCTCATCCTTCTGGGAAGTATCTATAGTCTGAAATTAACATTGTTTTTAGTTACTTTTTCCCTTCTGGGAAGTTTCTATATCCAACTAATTTGCAGAAGATAAAATGCATAATCGAGGTGACTATTGGGAGAACATCACCAACTTCAACTGAGGAACTTCAATCTGATCCTAGGTCTCCCATAGCAGTTGAGGCCTCAGGCCCTCAGCAGAATGAGTTCCCCAGAGGGTGAATTTGGTGATGGTAGCACAACATGCATCATAGCATCACTAAATTCACCATCATTCTGCAAATGACAGACACACTATTTGCAGGTTTGGTACCACTAGAGGCTGAAGTTGGCTACAGCAATTATATTAGTTTGTTTATGAATATATAAAATCTCCAGATGGAAAGGGGGGAAAACCCAGACAGGTCTTGACATGCCGATTGGCAGTTATTCCACACAATCGTTAACCCCATCATGGAGCTTCCTGATTTTTTACGAAAACCCTGTGCCAATGCATTCTCTTATATACGTGAGTCGACAATAGGTCACCTCGCATATATAAGAGAATGCATTGGCCTAACAAATTTTATATTATTGTTAAAAAATGTAAGAAAAAATAAAAAAAATATGATAAACAACTGTTAAAGATGTAAAAAAATAATGATAAAAATTGTTAAAGAACGAAAGAATAAATGATAAAAATTGATGAAGAATGTAAGAAAATATTTATAAAAATTGATAAAATTGTTACAGAATATAAGAAAAAATTTTATCACATAATTTGGCCATAAAAGCAGTTTTATAATTATCGGTAATAGACACGTTTAATATCAGCGAGTGCGATGACGTCACGGCGTTCTTCAAATCACTTGCGATCGCTGTAGTTTATGATTGTTGTTTTCGATGAATATTTCGCGTTGCTTCGGGTTTATTTGATCATGTGATAAAAGGTATCTCACACTCGTCCTATTTTATACGTAATTAATCAACCTCGTCCTCTAAATTCTATTTGAGCCTCGGTAAACCTCGGCTCAAATCGATTTTAGTGAACTCGGTTGATAAATTCCGTATAAAATAGAAACTCGTGTGAGATCCTCTATATAATAATTCTTAAAGAATTTAAGAAAAAATTATAAAAAATGATAAAAAAAATTGTTAGGCCAATGCATATATAAGAGAATGCATTGGCACAGTGTTATTGGTGGGATCATAAAGCAACTAATTTAAATTGGTGTTGCCTTACACTCTTTTGCAAACAGATGTCTCACCAATGCAAATGCAGAAGACAGAAGAAAATATCATAACTCGATTTCTCGGTCTTACCTTTCTGAAAACGCGTGGACCTCCGTCACCTGATTTGTCGATTCTAATCCAGCCAGCGGACATAGCTTTACTGAATCCAATCTTGGCATTCGGAACACATTTCTGAAAGAAAAAACAGACAATCTTATCTAATTGATAAGTAAGGCCCTGTCTTGACTATATACCATGGCTCAGACTTTTATCATAATAAAATTTTGCTTGTTTTCCCAGTCCATGCCTACCAAATAAAAAAGAGCTCCACTGGAAAAAAATTCTTCAGTCTCACAGAGATAATACTTTATTTTTCATAATAAGTTAAACAATACTTTCTTAAAGTAAGATAACCCATTTTTCAATAATTACTGTAATACATACAGTAATGCCCTAAATAATCGAAATGCCCTAAATAATCGACTCCTTAACCACAGCAGAATAATAGGTAACTTTTCAGGATTTAGTCGGAAATATGGCTTGTTGCCATTCATCGGAAAGCTCTCGGTGAGTTGTTTATTTAGTGTATTATTGTGTGTAATGTATGCTGTTTGCTCATAAGAAAGAAATAACAAGAGCATCGCTCGGGCGTGGCAAAATATGCCCTTGGTAATTCCAATAGAGGGCCATAACTCTGGTGACAATTGGCGAGTGAAACCCAAATTCGAACTTGACCTGTATTTTGGGCTAGTAAACTCACATACAAAAGTTCATTCTATTCAGTTCAGATGTACTAATGTTATCATCCAGAAACGAAAAAAGCAAAAAGATGGACAGACAGACGAACAGAGAGTGATAACCTGACATGGGTGTAGGGTTCTGCGAATATTCGATATT